>OU426987.1:210137831-210643828 GCA_911387755.1 Chrysotoxum bicinctum | reverse complement strand
TGTATTGTATTTGTATTGTATTTGTATTGTATTTGTATTGTATTTGTATTGTATTTGTATTGTATTTGTATTGTATTTGTATTGTATTTGTATTGTATTTGTATTGTATTTGTATTGTATTTGTATTGTATTTGTATTGTATTTGTATTGTATTTGTATTGTATTTGTATTGTATTTGTATTGTATTTGTATTTGTATTGTATTTGTATTGTATTTGTATTGTATTTGTATTGTATTTGTATTGTATTTGATTGTATTTGTATTGTATTTGTATTGTATTTGTATTGTATTTGTATTGTATTTGTATTGTATTTGTATTGTATTTGTATTGTATTTGTATTGTATTTGTATTGTATTTGTATTGTATTTGTATTGTATTTGTATTGTATTTGTATTGTATTTGTATTGTATTTGTATTGTATTTGTATTGTATTTGTATTGTATTTGTATTGTATTTGTATTGTATTTGTATTGTATTTGTATTGTATTTGTATTGTATTTGTATTGTATTTGTATTGTATTTGTATTGTATTTGTATTGTATTTGTATTGTATTTGTATTGTATTTGTATTGTATTTGTATTGTATTTGTATTGTATTTGTATTGTATTTGTATTGTATTTGTATTGTATTTGTATTGTATTTGTATTGATTTGTATTGTATTTGTATTGTATTTGTATTGTATTTGTATTGTATTTGTATTGTATTTGTATTGTATTTGTATTGTATTTGTATTGTATTTGTATTGTATTTGTATTGTATTTGTATTGTATTTGTATTGTATTTGTATTGTATTTGTATTGTATTTGTATTGTATTTGTATTGTATTTGTATTGTATTTGTATTGTATTTGTATTGTATTTGTATTGTATTTGTATTGTATTTGTATTGTATTTGTATTGTATTTGTATTGTATTTGTATTGTATTTGTATTGTATTTGTATTGTATTTGTATTGTATTTGTATTGTATTTGTATTGTATTTGTATTGTATTTGTATTGTATTTGTATTGTATTTGTATTGTATTTGTATTGTATTTGTATTGTATTTGTATTGTATTTGTATTGTATTTGTATTGTATTTGTATTGTATTTGTATTGTATTTGTATTGTATTTGTATTGTATTTGTATTGTATTTGTATTGTATTTGTATTGTATTTGTATTGTATTTGTATTGTATTTGTATTGTATTTGTATTGTATTTGTATTGTATTTGTATTGTATTTGTATTGTATTTGTATTGTATTTGTATTCGTATTTGTATTGTATTTGTATTGTATTTGTATTGTATTTGTATTGTATTTGTATGTATTTGTATTGTATTTGTATTGTATTTGTATTGTATTTGTATTGTATTTGTATTGTATTTGTATTGTATTTGTATTGTATTTGTATTGTATTTGTATTGTATTTGTATTGTATTTGTATTGTATTTGTATTGTATTTGTATTGTATTTGTATTGTATTTGTATTGTATTTGTATTGTATTTGTATTGTATTTGTATTGTATTTGTATTGTAATTTGTATTGTATTTGTATTGTATTTGTATTGTATTTGTATTGTATTTGTATTGTATTTGTATTGTATTTGTATTGTATTTGTATTGTATTTGTATTGTATTTGTATTGTATTTGTATTGTATTTGTATTGTATTTGTATTGTATTTGTATTGTATTTGTATTGTATTTGTATTGTATTTGTATTGTATTTGTATTGTATTTGTATTGTATTTGTATTGTATTTGTATTGTATTTGTATTGTATTTGTATTGTATTTGTATTGTATTTGTATTGTATTTGTATTGTATTTGTATTGTATTTGTATTGTATTTGTATTGTATTTTGTATTGTATTTGTATTGTATTTGTATTGTATTTGTATTGTATTTGTATTGTATTTGTATTGTATTTGTATTGTATTTGTATTGTATTTGTATTGTATTTGTATTGTATTTGTATTGTATTTGTATTGTATTTGTATTGTATTTGTATTGTATTTGTATTGTATTTGTATTGTATTTGTATTGTATTTGTATTGTATTTGTATTGTATTTGTATTGTATTTGTATTGTATTTGTATTGTATTTGTATTGTATTTGTATTGTATTTGTATTGTATTTGTATTGTATTTGTATTGTATTTGTATTGTATTTGTATTGTATTTGTATTGTATTTGTATTGTATTTGTATTGGTATTTGTATTGTATTTGTATTGTATTTGTATTGTATTTGTATTGTATTTGTATTGTATTTGTATTGTATTTGTATTGTATTTGTATTGTATTTGTATTGTATTTGTATTGTATTTGTATTGTATTTGTATTGTATTTGTATTGTATTTGTATTGTATTTGTATTGTATTTGTATTGTATTTGTATTGTATTTGTATTGTATTTGTATTGTATTTGTATTGTATTTGTATTGTATTTGTATTGTATTTGTATTGTATTTGTATTGTATTTGTATTGTATTTGTATTGTATTTGTATTGTATTTGTATTGTATTTGTATTGTATTTGTATTGTATTTGTATTGTATTTGTATTGTATTTGTATTGTATTTGTATTGTATTTGTATTGTATTTGTATTGTATTTGTATTGTATTTGTATTGTATTTGTATTGTATTTGTATTGTATTTGTATTGTATTTGTATTGTATTTGTATTGTATTTGTATTGTATTTGTATTGTATTTGTATTGTATTTGTATTGTATTTGTATTGTATTTGTATTGTATTTGTATTGTATTTGTATTGTATTTGTATTGTATTTGTATTGTATTTGTATTGTATTTGTATTGTATTTGTATTGTATTTGTATTGTATTTGTATTGTATTTGTATTGTATTTGTATTGTATTTGTATTGTATTTGTATTGTATTTGTATTGTATTTGTATTGTATTTGTATTGTATTTGTATTGTATTGTATTGTATTTGTATTGTATTTGTATTGTATTTTGTATTGTATTTGTATTGTATTTGTATTGTATTTGTATTGTATTTGTATTGTATTTTGTATTGTATTTGTATTGTATTTGTATTGTATTTGTATTGTATTTGTATTGTATTTGTATTGTATTTGTATTGTATTTGTATTGTATTTGTATTGTATTTGTATGTATTTGTATTGTATTTGTATTGTATTTGTATTGTATTTGTATTGTATTTGTATTGTATTTGTATTGTATTTGTATTGTATTTGTATTGTATTTGTATTGTATTTGTATTGTATTTGTATTGTATTTGTATTGTATTTGTATTGTATTTGTATTGTATTTGTATTGTATTTGTATTGTATTTGTATTGTATTTGTATTTGTATTTTGTATTGTATTTGTATTGTATTTGTATTGTATTTGTATTGTATTTGTATTGTATTTGTATTGTATTTGTATTGTATTTGTATTGTATTTGTATTGTATTTGTATTGTATTTGTATTGTATTTGTATTGTATTTGTATTGTATTTGTATTGTATTTGTATTGTATTTGTATTGTATTTGTATTGTATTTGTATTGTATTTGTATTGTATTTGTATTGTATTTGTATTGTATTTGTATGTATTGTATTGTATTGTATTGTATTTGTATTGTATTTGTATTGTATTTGTATTGTATTGTATTGTATTGTATTTGTATTGTATTTGTATTGTATTTGTATTGTATTTGTATTGTATTTGTATTGTATTTGTATTGTATTGTATTGTATTTGTATTGTATTTGTATTGTATTTGTATTGTATTTGTATTGTATTTGTATTGTATTTGTATTGTATTTGTATTGTATTTGTATTGTATTTGTATTGTATTTGTATTGTATTGTATTGTTTTTGTATTTGTATTGTATTTGTATTGTATTTGTATTGTATTTGTATTGTATTTGTATTGTATTTGTATTGTATTTGTATTTGTATTGTATTTGTATTGTATTTGTATTGTATTTGTTGTATTTGTATTGTATTTGTATTGTATTTGTATTGTATTTGTATTGTATTTGTATTGTATTTGTATTGTATTTGTATTGTATTGTATTGTATTGTATTTGTATTGTATTTGTATTGTATTTGTATTGTATTTGTATTGTATTTGTATTGTATTTGTATTGTATTTGTATTGTATTTGTATTGTATTTGTATTGTATTTGTATTGTATTTGTATTGTATTTGTATTGTATTTGTATTGTATTGTATTTGTATTGTATTTGTATTGTATTTGTATTGTATTTGTATTGTATTTGTATTGTATTTGTATTGTATTTGTATTGTATTTGTATTGTATTTGTATTGTATTTGTATTGTATTTGTATTGTATTTGTATTGTATTTGTATTGTATTTGTATTGTATTTGTATTGTATTTGTATTGTATTGTATTGTATTGTATTTGTATTGTATTTGTATTGTATTTGTATTGTATTTGTATTGTATTTGTATTGTATTTGTATTGTATTTGTATTGTATTTGTATTTGTATTGTATTTGTATTGTATTTGTATTGTATTTGTATTGTATTTGTATTGTATTTGTATTGTATTTGTATTGTATTTGTATTGTATTTGTATTGTATTTGTATTGTATTTGTATTGTATTTGTATTGTATTTGTATTGTATTTGTATTGTATTTGTATTGTATTTGTATTGTATTTGTATTGTATTTGTATTGTATTTGTATTGTATTTGTATTGTATTTGTATTGTATTTGTATTGTATTTGTATTGTATTTGTATTGTATTTGTATTGTATTTGTATTGTATTTGTATTGTATTTGTATTGTATTTGTATTGTATTTGTATTGTATTTGTATTGTATTTGTATTGTATTTGTATTGTATTTGTATTGTATTTGTATTGTATTTGTATTGTATTTGTATTGTATTTGTATTGTATTTGTATTGTATTTGTATTGTATTTGTATTGTATTTGTATTGTATTTGTATTGTATTTGTATTGTATTTGTATTGTATTTGTATTGTATTTGTATTGTATTTGTATTGTATTTGTATTGTATTTGTATTGTATTTGTATTGTATTTGTATTGTATTTGTATTGTATTTGTATTGTATTTGTATTGTATTTGTATTGTATTTGTATTGTATTTGTATTGTATTTGTATTGTATTTGTATTGTATTTGTATTGTATTTGTATTGTATTTGTATTGTATTTGTATTGTATTTGTATTGTATTTGTATTGTATTTGTATTGTATTTGTATTGTATTTGTATTGTATTTGTATTGTATTTGTATTGTATTTGTATTGTATTTGTATTGTATTTGTATTGTATTTGTATTGTATTTGTATTGTATTTGTATTGTATTTGTATTGTATTTGTATTGTATTTGTATTGTATTTGTATTGTATTTGTATTGTATTTGTATTGTATTTGTATTGTATTTGTATTGTATTTGTATTGTATTTGTATTGTATTTGTATTGTATTTGTATTGTATTTGTATTGTATTTGTATTGTATTTGTATTGTATTTGTATTGTATTTGTATTGTATTTGTATTGTATTTGTATTGTATTTGTATTGTATTTGTATTGTATTTGTATTGTATTTGTATTGTATTTGTATTGTATTTGTATTGTATTTGTATTGTATTTGTATTGTATTTGTATTGTATTTGTATTGTATTTGTATTGTATTTGTATTGTATTTGTATTGTATTTGCATTGTATTTGTATTGTATTTGTATTGTATTTGTATTGTATTTGTATTGTATTTGTATTGTATTGTATTTGTATTTGAATTGTATTTGTATTGTATTTTTTTTTCGGGTTTTAAGGAAAATATCCCTTATTCTTGTGTCAATCTGTGGTGTTTTAATGCGTTTTCTTGCGCATATCTATGCTAATTTCCTTCGGTAAGTTATAAGATTCTGTTGCAAATTACCCTGACAACGGACTTGGAGATACCTGCAACTTCTGCAATTCATCTTCATGATAAGTTGGAATGGATTTTTCTTCATTTTAGGATTATTGAAAATCTAATAATTTTTGTTTGCAAAATCAAAATAATGAACTATGCATTCGTTAAAATTTGTATTTAACGGATTCAAAAAAAAAAAAGAATTATACATAATGTATTTTTCTTTGTATGTAACCAATTCTTTGTTATAGCGATTTTATTTTTAAAAGCAGGCTTTTTTGGTCAAAATTTTATTAATGCAAATAAAACAAAAATTATTTCATCTTCTCCCAACGTTTCGTCGATGTTTCACGACTTCTTCAGGGGAATGTAAAATGTTCTGTCAATAACCCTAATACATTATAAAAACGACATAAAAAATTATTTTAAACACTAAAAAAATTTTTTTAAATAAAATACCATTGTATATATAAACTATAGTACTCTCATGAAGAGGAACGAACGACGCGGTGCCATACGAGCGTATTCCATAACTTTTTACGTAGAGTTGTGGAGAGTAAGGACAGACGATAATCAGGAAGGGGTGATAATATTTTCGGTAAAAGCAAACCGAAGGTGCAGAACAAAGCGACAACAAGAAAGCTATTTTTTGTTGTTTTTATTCATTTTCTATACAAATAAGTATGATGTGGCATTTTTTGTTGGAATGAAGGTTTTATTTTTTTCGTTCGCTGTGTTGTATCTATGTTGGAGCAAATAAATATATGTATGTAGGTACGAGTATAGGATTTTAATTCAAATACACGTTTACCACTCAGAACAATTTTTTTGTATAGTTAGATAATTATTTTTGTAAGCAGATTTTTAAAATGCAGAATTTCGAGAATTAGAGTATTAGAGTATTAGAGTTCTGAAATAGGTACAGAAAAATTATAATGAAAGCTAAAATTTTGAAGAGTAGAATTTTGAAATGCAGATTTTTGGGAAGTGAAATTTTGAAATGCATAAAACTTAATAAGTAAAATTTTGAACAACAGAAGTTTGAAAAAGGAATTTTGAAATGCAGAAAGCTTAGCACCTAAGTAAAATTTTAAAAAGCAAAACTTTGAAATTCAGAAATTTAGAAAATAAAATTTTGAAATGCAGAATTTTAGGAATTAAAATTTTGAAATGCAAAATTTTGGGAAATATAATTTTGAAAAATGTACTTTGAGCAGTAGAATTCTGAAATACAGAAAACTTAATAAGTAAAATTTGAAAAGCAGAATTTTGAAAAAGAAATTTTGAGAAGTAAAATTTTGAAATACCATATTTTGGGAAATTTTAATATGCACAAAACTTAGTAAGTAAAATTTGGAAATGCAGAATTTTGAGAAGTAGAATTTTGAAATGCACAATTTTGAGAAGTAGAGTTTCAAAATGCAGAATTTTGAAAACTTTAATTTTGACAAGTAGTGTATTGAAAACTAAAATTTATCAATTAGAATCTTGAAATTCAAAATTTTGAGAAGTAGAATTTTGAAATGTAAAATAACAAAAAAAAATCATGTGATACATCACTCCCTACATCACGAGTATGCAATTTTTAACTCGCTAAGATGCTTAGTTTAGCCAGAAATCAACGGAGCTCCGTTTAGTCGCAAATCGCATTTAAAGATAAACATTTGTTTTTCGTTACATGCGATACGTGGGTTGAAAGGTGGCACTCCCTAGATCCTGAATATGCAATTTTTAACTCGCTGAGATGCCTAGTTTAGCCAGAAATCATATTTAAAAGTACATTGGGTGGCCCGCTCTGCAGGACTTAAGAATTTTAAGTCCCTTTTTCGGGGACACACCCTTTCACGCGACTCCATCGCTCCGCTTAGGGTATGTTAAGTCACCTGGCAGGCGCCAATGTAAACAATGTATGAAAAATCAAAATTTCTTCAATTTTTAAAATAAATATTTCAAAACTCAATATTTCGAAAACCCCATGCTAGATTTATTTTAAACTTGATAAATAAAAGTTTATCAATATAATCTACAAGATGTGAGAAAAAAAAATTATTTTACCTAAAAATAAAGGTACCCATCCATACAAATGTAAAAAAAAAAATAAAAATGGTTTTAAAAATCGTATTTTTCTCGAAAACGGCGCCTGGAATTTTGATACATTTTTTTTCTTTGTATGATCTTTAATTTAAATTTTGAAATTAAGATATTACAGCTTGTACCTACCATAGAACCATTTTTTCAAATTTTGACATTTGACAATTTTCTCATTATGGAAATTTTTTATATAGATGCTTCCAAAAAGTTTAAAAACATTGCGTCTCAAAGCTTTGAAAAAAAAAAAATATTTTTTTTAATTTTTGGAAAGAAGTAATTTTTTTTTCTTGGAAAACTCGATATCTCAAAAACGGCTCAATATTTTATTTCGAAACCTAATTTCCATTCGTACAATAATAAAAACTTAAGGTTGGTGTACCAAATTTTTTTTTATTTTATTTTCACTTACAAAATTATGTACCTACATAATTGCAAGTTTTGTATGTGGAAAAAATTTAAAACTAGATTTTGATCAAAGTTGACTTTACGATGATAGACAAAACGGAAAAATATTTTTTTATCTAAAAATTTTTTTTTTGAAAAATCAATGTCTTAAAAAAGTTTGAGCGATTAATTTTTGAAAATATTTCTTAGAATCTTTATTTTTAAATATGTACTTCAAATTAATATCCCAAATTTTTTTCTAGAACAATTTTAAAGAAATTTCTTATATTTAAAATTAGTTTAATAATAAAAGGTTTATTAAACTTTGTTTGCATAAATTCGTACCTTTTATATTTATATTAAAAAAATACATTTTAATGAATTAATAATTTCCAAATTTGATGAAAATTCGTAGACAAACATTAAAAGAAATATTTGTTTGTTCAAAATTCGCAGGGCAAATATCTTATTTTTTTACAAAATATATGGATAAAAACTATTTTTTATAAAAAAATGTTTATTTTTATTTTCAACGTTTTTCATGTGGGGTGCATCAATATTTTTTTTAAATTGACACCAAATTTCTTTTTTTTTATTTTTCTAAAATTGCTTATAAGCAATATGTAAATGCATACAAAATATTTTTTCCAAAAAAGGTAACTGATTTTTTAAAAATATTATGTCAATAATAATTTTATTCTATTTATTCTAATTTTTTTTAATTAATTTAAGTTTTCTAAAATTATCTTTTTCTCGAAAAACTTATTTGATTTTTTTTCACAATTGCTTTATGTGAATATTTATAAATTTCTGAAATTGTTTATATACACATAAAAAGTATTAAAAATTTTCTATATTTTTTGCAAACAAAGTTTATATGAATAAATTTTAAAAACTGTTCTACCTATACCTATATCAAATTTCTTTTTTTTTTATTTTTAATTATATAAATACCTATCAACGAATACAAATAATTTTTTCTACCATACCATATTTTATATATGTAGGTATGTACATACGAAAAAGCTATTTTCTTTAATAAAAATATAGGTAGGTATACGTACCTAGTATGTATTAGATTTTCTTAAAGAAATAGTTTTATACCTTTGTATATACATATGTACATAATTATATTAATTGCAAAAAAAAAAATTTCCACTACCTAACCACCCACTGCATCTAATGTAGGCAGTTAACCTAGTTGATTGCAATTATTATTTTTGTTCTTCAAAATTACACCAATTATTATACTTTTGAATAACAAAAATAATAATAATTGCAATAAACATTGGTAAGTTACCTAATATATTAAGATAAAGTACCTATGTACATATGTAGATATTATAAAATTCAAAAAAGCCTAATCCTATCAAGAATCAATTTTCAAAATTATTCCTACTTAAATCTATTCAAATAGGTATGTGTGTCCATACAAATAAAAAGCAACGTTGTATTTTGGTTAGATATGCCGAAATTGAACAACGTTGCTTTGTTGCGTATGAAATAGCAAAAACAAAACAAAAAATATTCTTGACAAAAAAATATAACAACAAAACACACAGAAGATCCCTCAAAAGGAAAATGATACAAAACAAATTTTATTTTCTCTTTCTCGTCTTTCTCATTGGCAGAGCTGATAAAATTTTCTCGCTCTTCCTCAATTACTACCCCACCCTAAATCAAAAGTCTCCACGACAATATTTTCCTACGACAGCGCCCTCGGTAGAGTGTATTCCATACCACTTTTTTCTGTTCCATGAGAGTACTATAGTTTATATATACAATGAAAATACTTAAAAAAAAAAAGAAGAGAAAACAAGAAAATGACAAATTTTATCTAAAAACAAACAGAAAAAACGTCACAGTAATATCACAGCTGAGTGTTATCATAGATTGAGGGTTGACCAAAAAATCCTGCTTTTAAAAATAAAATCAAAAAAATATTTTAGCAAAATATTAGTTTTATTAAATCTCACCTGTTTCTAACTTCATTGAACATTAAAGCAAATTAATTATTTTGGTTCCCAAAGAAGAGTTAAAATAATCCTTTTGCCATTTTCAAGTATAAAGCCTAGTACTCAGTTCAAGTGAAAATGAAAATTTCATATATGTAAATGTGGCGGCTAGTTCACTCGCATGAAATCCCCAACGAGAGGTGAGTACCAAAATGTGGATTGGAAAAACAATAATGTTCCAAACCTTTTTCCACACCAAATTTTAATTTCTCAATGTACAACCATCGGGAAAAAGTTTAAAGCAGCGTGGAGAACTGTTATATTTATCAGTTTATTTAAATATTTTGTTTAAAAATAAAAAATTGAAAATTTACAAACAGAAATATAACATGGAAAACGAATTTTTTGATACTGCTCTCGAGAGTTTACTTAATGAAAGCAAAAAATATGAGTATTCAGTATTTCAGGTGAGTATCAAAAATTCACATGGAAAAGTTTATTCTATTTTCATTGTTATTCTCCGCGTTTAATTTGGAACGTATCTATTTTTCATTTCACGCTAGGTGAGTACTAGGCTTAAGTAAACATGCTGTGAAAATGGAATAATTTTATGTACATTTAGAACCAAACAAACAACTCAAAGACGCTCAAGCTCAAAAATAAATAAAAATTAGCACTGTCCTGAATTATAATTTCTGAACACACTGTAAATTGTCTCTACGAAAAATGTGCTTTAAATTAACTAAAGAATATTATTTCGAAGGTTTCTATTTTCTGTTCAGTTCGACTGTTCCTTATCTGCCTGGCAGTAGTCAAAAGAGGCAGTTACAGTTGGAAAAATAAATTTTTTTCTGAAAAATAGCTTAATAATTACGGAATGTTATTCGTTATCTTAAGGAAAATATATTTCCAAATGGAACTATTATTGTAATTGTGATTTACATTTCTCTACAAATTTTATGGAATTTACGGACTGAAGAAATCCATCTTTATCTTATCTCTGAACCCTATTGAATTAGACTTTGAAAGAGCCTTACAAAACTAAAGTTAGGTCACTCAATACATTTAATTCCCTTTTGAGCTCCAAAATTTGACAGTTTTGTGGAAGATTGATTATTATTCCCAGCTTTACTCAAAAAAGCATGCATTCCTTAAATTAAGGATTATTTAGGATCCTTGTTTGTGTTTCCAAAACCGTCCAAAAAATATCGAAACATACAAGCAAGCAGGTAGGTATGTCTAGTTATTTTATTCTAATTTTTGTAATATTTCTATCAACTTCTTGTTTTGGGCTGCGATTTTCTTCATACTCGTACTATTAAATAAGCTGGTAAATATTCAGCGTTATACCGTGGGGCACACGTTGCAAAAGTCGCATAGATTGACTAATTGAAGGGTTGTAAGTCTAAAGGGTCTAAGTGCCATTTTTATAATTTAGAGATAAACGAGAAAAACATAAGCAAAAGCCCTTTGGCACTTATGCTATACCACAACTTTATTTGTGTGTGTGTACAGTTTTAAAAGAAATAGGCACTTGAATCCATTTTGATATTATAAGGCTTGGCCCTTAGATTGTATTTTGATAAAAATATTGATTTTTGATTTTTTGGCACTTAGACCCTTTAGACTTACAACCCTTCAATTATGCAAATTAATACAAATTGTCTCAGAAATTCCATTCGACGATGGTGGACGGACTCACATGGCAATTGTTTGACTGGCAACAGATGAACAGAGAACAGACCATCAAAAAATAACAATACTCTAGCTGTCTGAGAGCGAGGTGTTGAAGCTTCAAGAAGCGTTTTGTCTTAACGTCTGTCGTCGTTTAGCTATAAATAGATAGATTAACACCTGTGCGAGGGCTGACACTTCAATGGATTTATCTGTTGTTTTTTTTTTCTCCATCGTTGATTGGATTCTGTGAAGAAGGAGAATTAGATTTATTTTGAAAATGTTAAGCCAGAGTGAGAGATAGAAATCTGTTTTGATTCAACTGGTCTGTTTAGAGGAAGTTTATTCGTATAGACAGAGATTTCTCTTAGAAGTCAATCAAGTATTTAACATATATCCACACTGGACAATAACGTAATGAATACGACCAATGTTCAACGACATGTGTGACACCTGGTTTACACCTAAGTATCTGTAACACTAAAAATAAATCCCCTTGCGACTTATCCCTTACCTAACCTAGCGAGAATGAGGGACTGCAGACCGTTCTAAAGATCGGTTGTTGTTCGGGAACATTCCCATAGTGGTTTTACTGTGTGTGTGTTGTGACCTAACATTGTTTTTATTTTTATTTTGTTTCTTGATATCTCCAAATGTCCACCTTTCTGTCTTTTCAAAATTAGCCCTCAGCCCATTTCCAAAATCAGTTGTTAACTTTTCTTTTATCTGTACTTAAAGGTTTTCTAGAATCTAGATATCTCTTGAATAAATATTGTAATTCCAATAAGGAAATTTAATCTTCTTTTCGAAGAAATTTCTTTTTTGCTCAGTTTCACTGAAAGGTGAAAGTAAGCTCCATACCACATCCTGGCACCCACTTTATTTAAAATAACATCATGTGCTTTAGTCAACGGCCTAGTCTTTGATTAACGCATCGTTTTCCATCGATCAGCGAACTCAAGCATCATTGAGCGAGGTTAGTACCTACTTGGATGGAGAACCGTTCAATACCAACCGCTTGCTGTTTACATGTGTTTTTCCCGTTGTTCTTCGTAATATTCAAGCCAGTGCTTTTACTGTCTACTTCATAGATTTATCTACGGAGTAGTGTAATGTAATATAATGTAGAATCCTGTGCACTAATTTTTCTTTTGCATTATTTTAAATTAAATTCAACATTTGCTGAACCCACCCCAAAACTAAGTCCAATAAGCGTTCTCACTTTTTATATGTTGCCTTTTGTGTAGATTATTAAAACCAAATGACATCTATCCATGTGACCCAAATAGTGCTAAAGTGCGCCATTTTCACACTGTAATTCGTTTGAACATGTGTGGATAGAGTTGATATAAGAAATTGTGGACCTTCTCACGGAGTCATTTAATTAAGATTGCGTTCAAAAAGAAAGCATGTATAGTATGTTTTAACTGTCTTATTTTTGCGGAATGACTTTTGTTTGCTTTTGTACAATCATCAGGAATCACATTCCCACTCAGTCGGACTATCACTAGCATTCGAAACCATCTACACTGTGCCAAACAAGGCAGCTAGTTGACTGGTGCTGAAGCAGCAACTGGTCCTCCTTACATCATAAACCTCGGTCAAAGCTAGCCTAGTCCACTAGCTTACGATCTAAGGAACCAAATGGAGTGCATGGTACAGAAGTAATTAAACTTCGTCCTACACCCCTATCTTCGAGTTGAGAAAAAACATAGTCTTTGATCTTCATTTCCGGAAATTCGTTAATGTTTTCAAAAAATGCCCTTCCTAACGATTGTGTTCTCATTTTGCATTATTAGAGGCTAGATCGAACAGCGACGTTAGTGAGGTGAGAAATGCCTAGGTGAGCTGCATGCTCTCCTATTGGGCAGTGTGTGCTACAGGTATTAACTAACCTGGGTATGTCTTGCCTAGCACTATACATAAGTACATATAAAAGAACAAGTTCGGTGTTTATTATGTTTGGGCCAAATGCAGTTATTAAAACTGCTCCAACTGTGGTCTAATTTAATAAGAAAGAATATTTGCCCAGCATAACTATGAGCGGAATGTTGACTCTTACCGCAAGCGAGCCATGAAGGTTTGAGCCATGCTTTGCCAGCTCGTCTGTCCCTTCATTCACATCAATGCTACTTTGACCCTGAACCCAGATAAAAACGACACTGAGGTTAATATTTAGGCTCGCAGGCCCATTCCAGCATTGCTTAGCCAGTTTGAAGGGTGGTATACCAGTACAAATGGCCTTTTTCCTGATGGCCAATAAATCAGCTTGAAAAACATTAGAAAAGTCAGGTAGCCGAAGGGACCTCGATATTTTAAGAGTCTCAGAATAGATTCCTAAACCAAAACCAGTTTTAAGGCAGCGTAGTATTTCGTTATGTCGACGTCATCGTCCCAGTCATTTCTGGATGGGTACATAACCTTATAACCTTTATTGAAGGAGTGCAGTAGTAATTGGGAGTCGAAAAAATCTCAGTAATATTGATCTAACCATTTTTAATGGCTTAATGCCATGACAGATCGTCATCATTACCAGATATCTTTCTTGGATCAATTTGATACAAAAAAAACGTCAAGGTATGATGCACACCAATGGACAATCACTCCATTTTCATGTCATCTGCTCCTCGAACCAAGTGACTGTCATATCTAATGCTCCTCATGTTTTTTGTATCATTCTTTCACTTTTAAAAAACTACAAGTCAAAGGATCAGCTTACCATCAGAAACGGAAGCTATTCAGCAAACACTTTCAATTAACCACCAATCGTCGAATCAGTTCCACTTCAAAAAATCATCTAATGCCAGCGCCCACAAACAAAACCAACAACCAACTAAGTAAACAAACAACTTCAATCCTCTACTTTGTGCAAGAAAGATTAAAAAACTCCCCTAAACTCGTTGAAATTTATGAGATTGAAAACGCTCTGTTGAATATGTTAATAGTTTTGATCACTTTACACGTCAATTAATTATGCTGCTTCAGCTCTTTCAAAAAAACTTGTGTTTCCTCCCGTGTTTTAAATCCATCCATACCGAATGCAAAGAGATGCTCCATTCGAACCTGTTGCACATCGTTCACATCTCGTTGCAGTTGAAGTAGAATAGAGTCAGGAGTGCGTGAAAAATCCCTTTGATGTCTTTAAAGGTGATGGAAACGTTTATTTGGCAATATGTCAGAAGAAATGGTGGCTATGAAATTGTATTAGGTTCTTACATCTGTCAACGCAGGCATACAGTACGTCAAATGCGAAGTTAAATAAACACAAACTATAAAGGAGTTCGAGTCTCAAAATTTTAAACATTCAAATGCTTTATGAAACCATAAATGCAATTAACAAAACTATTTCTCTTGAACAAATTATCTAAATATACATAGCTATTAATGTGTTTATAAAAAACTAACGGATTTTTTTAAATAACAAAAACACTTTCTTAGAATGTTTCTATGAAGGTTACTTCAAACCTTTTGAATATTAGAATAATAGAGAAAATACTCGTACCTTAAGGGTGTGTGCAGACGCCCCTACCTTCGAAGCTGAACATCCTTTGAAAAAAGAGTCTTATAACCTCCTACACGGAGTCTACGAAACCTGTCGGGAGTACGATATCAAAGTTGTGCTTGAAAAAAGTAATAGAAGATAGACACGAAAAAAACAAGAGCAGTGATGGAAAAGTATCGAGCAACGAGAAGAAGATCCTACAAAGAAAGGATGTCCTCAGCTTGTGTTCGAAACAACAATACATAGTCACTGAAGTTCAGGGAAAATTTGATGTGAGAGCTGTATTTTCAGCTGAAAATACTGTGATGTATAGACCAACCTAGAACGCAAGATTTGCAGGCCTTGAAGTTCCAGTTCCTCCACCCAGTATTAATAAGTAAGTATACAATAAAAAATAAGAGATACAACAGCTTGTAGAAAACCTTAACCTAGTGATCTACAATTTGCAACCATTCCTGTGTGCGTATTGTAGAAATGGAGAACGGGGACAACGAAATTTTGTTGAACCTCAACGGCAGATATATGAATAACTTCAATAAAAAGGTTAACGAACAAAAACAGCCCCAGATGCTGATGACCTACCTGCAGAGTTCTTAAAATATGTATGGCAATGAAGTGTTAGGAGGGTGCATGTATCAATTAACCAACCAAACATGCATTGAAGGAAGATTTTGGAAAGACTTGTATTACCAGAATTATATGATTCATCTACAATAAAGGTTATTCTATGTTCTTCTAGAACTACCGAACATCTCTGTTAAGCCTACAATAGAAGATTCTATCTTACGTCTTCTGTTACCATTTAAAGATATTATGTAACAATTTAATTGAAGAGAATCATTGTGACTTCTGGCTGGGCACATCGACCATAGACGAGATTTAAATCTGAAATTGAACATCGATCTATTCGTCGACTACAAAACTGCATATGATAGCATTCATTGTCAGGAACTTTATAATGGCAGATGACCGAAATGGAGGTCCGGTGAAAACCGATCGATCTGAAATATCATACAATATGCTGTCAAACATACAACCTTAAGGTGTGTCCACACCGAGGAAACATTGTTTAAAAAACTTTTGAGAAATGTTTCTGATATGTTTTTTTTTGCTGTGGACGCTTTGAGAAACATTGCTGAAATGTTTCTTTGCTTCCCATTTATGTATCCAGCATTGAGTAGTCTGAAATTTCTGTGGATCCCACAAAAATTTGTTCACACTTTTCGCGACATTTTTATATTTATATGAACAACCACTCACACACTATCTTACGTTGAAAATGCTTGGAAAACAAAGAAAGTTTTCCATTCGGAACGGGAAACGGAGAAACATTTTCATAAACATTTCAGAAATGTTTTGCTAACGTCCAGACTAAAGTAAACATTTTAGAAACATTTCAGAAAATATTTCTCTGTTTCTGAAATGTTTCTGAAATGTTTTAAAAATGTTTCTTTGGTGTGGACATACCTTTTGAGAATATCTCCTAAAAACTATTTTCAAAGATAAACAGGGCTTTGAAAAGAAGATGTGCTATAGCAAAATTTTCATCAAACTCATTCTGTAGCAGATAGAGGGCCGGATAACCGTTAAAATGTAACCTTTAAAAGATCTTTTCAAAGATTATACTTGGACATGCGGACTTTATTTATATTATCGTTCGCTCCCAACTTGCCATGTGAGAGTCCTTCTAGGCTATAGATGAAATGGCGTAACTTGTTGAGCTTGGAGTAAACGAGTATAAAAGACCAAGTACATGATATCGTTATTAAACAAACATCTCTCCACTCCACCACCGCACCGGCTAAGATAAAGCATCACTATTTATAGCAGAAACCTTAAGGTCTATGTACATCGAAGTCAGCTTTTACTCCCCGAAGGACACCTTAGTAGAGATCCGTTGAAGAACTACTCTAAGAAACCGCTGCCAATACCACTCATTTGTGTATTGATTAGGACTTTGGACTGTTAATTCGGATGCTGTTCCCTAGCCGCTGCCACTTAAAAGTTACAAAAAAAAATAAACAAAATTGTTAGGGGTACTGACTCTTTTTAGAAAGTGACCAATCCTTTAATAGTATCCCTGGTGATATAAAGACTTTCTCATGTTAACACTTCAGCAGAAAGTAATAGATTCCCACTATTTCTGTGGGTTGTAAGTTAACAAGTTCAGGGTCTCTATGAACCATTGGCCTTTTATTTATTTAAACTGTTGTTACTTCGGTCGGGTTCTCCTCTCAGGTAAGAAAAAGAGTGACCTATCATTTATTAATTTTTTTTGCATCAGCGATGACAGAGCGTTTGTTCTTGGTGATTGAAAAACGGTTTACCCGGACGTCCCGGATATCAGACAAAAATTCATTTGTACCGCCGCCGGGGCAGTTTTTTCCCGGGTTGGGGCTCAAACTCTCAAAATAATGGCTAACGTATGTACCTAAATATCTTTCATTGATAAGAAATTGTGATTTGATTTTAAGAAATTGCTTTTAAAATTTCAATCAAACAAACCTAACTTAACGAAGAATATATTTTTGCAAAATGACATCTGTCATTAAAATTGACAAAAGAAAATTATTTGCAAATGACAAATGACAAAAAAGTCATTATCAATTATAGTTGTAATGGCTTATTTTTTTACAGATAACGAAAATGTAGTAATACAAAAAACTTAATTAAAATCAAACAAATCGTTTTTGTTGGTTTGATTTTTATGAACAGATGCATAAACATAAGAAGTTCCACTAATTGATGTAACATTTTTGAAAAGTAGCACTTACAGATTCAAGATGTGCTACGATTTTAGTGTTGCGAAAATCGAGGAGTTGCGCGAATCGAGGGTTGCGTTAACCGAGTTCATACTGTAATTAATAAAAAAAAAATTATTTATTTTGATTTACACGCATATTATGATTTTTTATTTTGTCCCTGGCAACATGTTGAAATCCCGGGATTTTTCATTATTTTAGCCATTTGTCCCGGCGAGGTGTAAGAAAAATCTGGCAACCCTAGCCACAATAGACATTCATGGCCGATTTCATAAACAAACACTAAAAGCACTTTTATCAAAAATCCTCTTAAATTTTATCAGGCTCTTAAAAATTTTTAGTTTCACCAATCTATAAAAGGGACATTTTGGGGAAATTTTTGTTAAAATTGAGTTCTCTTCACATCCCTGGGAAAAATAAATTGCTTTTTTCTTTCTAACAAGCGAAATGTATGAGAAGAAATGAGAAAGCGTTATGTGTTCAAACAAATGCCAAGAAATGAAAAAAAAAAGAAATGCACACAAAATATTTGGAAAGATTCTGATCCTGACATTCTGTGGCATAAAATCATTAAGTAATAACCACTTAATTTATTTTGTATTGCATTTTTGGTTTTTTTTTGGTTCCAAATGAAGACCAAACATATTCAACAAACTCATCCACAGATGCTTTGGAAAGTCGGAACCACATTTTGAAGTCATATAATTTATTTCTGTGAACCGAGAATATTCTTGCTCAGCGAATAACTTTGTGTTGCACTTTATTATTGGATGAAGACGATCAATATTTTTTTCGAAATAAAGAAACAAGTCATTTAAATATTTAGTATTAATTTATTTATTTTGTAACTTCAAAAATTGAACACTAAATCCTTACAGAACGATAATTTCAGCTGCAATACCTATAACCAATTGTTGTTATCTACATCTGATGACATTTCAATGACACTTTTAAAAATTAATGAGCCAAAAATGGGCATTTAGTTTATAAGGGTGTTTACAAGCTTGTTTAATTTAAAAGCGCTTGGTGAAACCAAAACATCTCATTTTAAGGTTTAGGAGCCTGTTAAATGTTTAAAAGTCCTTCGTGAAATCGGGCATCAGTATGATCAATTTGAGGGCAGAGTTATCTCTCTCGCAGAGGTGACGTGATTTGGCCACCAAGATTGTGCGTTAGTGTTTTCCTTGTGATGTTTTTTGAAGTTGCAGGTCTTTTCCAATGAGCCCCAATTGACTGATGGTTTAAAAGTCAACCAAATTGATTAATTGGCCCAAATTAAGCCAAATTTAACCAGCAGTGATTTAAAATTAGACCTCGCAGTTTGCATATACAGTGACATACATTGGGCATTCAAATATTAAAAGTTTCGTTTAAACCTCACACATTGCCCGTTTTTTTCTATATCAACATCGACCCCCCTATAATTTAAACCCCTTGTACGAGCGTCAATCAAAGGAATGCTAAGAAAATCCAATGCAATTTCGTCAAAAGCCGGACCCAATTTAAAAATTTAAATTTCAGGAATTACCAGGAAACCTCGAAGGCTTTTTTCCCATTGACGTATGTATATCCATAACTTTAATGACTATCTTTAATTTCAGTGGAAAATTTAAACTAAACATAATAACCCTTTAATCTTAAATCAACTTCACATTGTGTACAATCGCTTATAAATGAAATTCGCACCAAACAAACAAACCTAAAAGAGCCCCCTTGGTCTTCCATATGGAGTGGAAAGTGGTAGTGGATGTAAATATTTGAAAAATCTTTATTTACCGAAGTTCAACCGGTGTCTTCACAAAATATTCCATTTGACGTCATTAGAACTTTTTTTTCAACTCTTCTTCGCTGTAAGTCATTGTTCCAAAGTGCAAACCTTTTCAGACCTGTGATTTCGTTATTTTGTAAACAGAGCACTCAGCGTCCTTAAAAATATTTCCACGGTACAATAGTAGGCAACTGATAAATCCTCGTTAACGTCAACCATCTGTTTCCGGTTTAGGTTCTATCTATGTTTAATTATTGCCTACGTCTACGTCAGTGGAATCACGTCACACTAAATACCATTGTCATCGTTATCATCGGTTCTCAGAGAGCGGAATTCAATAAGCAATAACACTTTCCAGCAGTGCCCCTGCCAGTTGTCGTCGTCGAAGGAATCAACACCGCAGCGAACGACTTAATATTGTTTAAAATTCCAGCGAAGCCCACAAGCCTCTCCAATCATTAGCCCTAATCAAATAATTAACGAGGCGCCAAAATATCGCTGTGTCACGTTTTCGCACCATGTGTATACTCTGTTGCCGCGGTGCGGTGGGGCAGACGGTCCAAGTCGAATCCCCTCAGCCCGTGAAATGACGCAGATATTCTGTACCCTCCGGCTCCGGACGACCGCTACCCACTCCCAGCTCGAACTCATATATCACCATATTGAGTGAGTGCGAATGAGGAGGGCTTCTTCTTTGCGTTTCGAGTCGGGGTCGTCGTTCCGATTGCACGGTGTATAGTATCTATTTATGTTCCTATCCACGACTGGCATGGTATCGCGCACCACTCCGGCACTTCGGCAAATCGGAAATGCCGATGTGCTGAAATGGCACCCGTGGAAGACATCTGTTCCTACAACGGGTAGGCAGGTACGTGCGGTGGAAGACCAAGAAGCGGTACAATGTGGCCGGTCGGTGACAATTGCATTGTAATTGAGTCATCATCGATATGGCTATAGGCTGCACTGACATTATATAGGAATTTGCATTTCGTTGGAATGTCGCTGAGTATACCACCGGAGCGGAGCTGGGAAGCGTTTTATTGTCGATTTAGTTTTTAATAGTTCGAACCTCCGTGATGTTTGTGTTTGAAATGTAGAATTCAAGGAAATGACCTTGAGCTTGAATGAGGGCAATTGATCTTTGGAAAATGAGTCAATTCGATTATTCTGCGTGACACAGAATTAAACGATGACTGGGGAATGTAAATGAGACCGAATTGGCTGTTCGTTTGGAAATGATTTAACATCCTTTTTGTGGACTGATCAAATCAAGATTAAAAATGGTAAAAAGCCATTAGGTAACAGTAAGTAAACTGTCAGCGAAACAGAGTTGGTGAACCTTAAACAAACGGATTTATATTATGGACGTTGGACAGTGTTCAAATTAGGGTCACTCCATCGCCTTATTTTGACATCTCAATATCCTCATCTCGTTCGAACTTGAAGGTCTAATGACCGTCTCTGTCCTCACCATTAATTAAGAGGGAGAAGTAGATACTAATGAGGTTTTCCATTGGTAAAATAAATCAATTTATTTGAATTTGGATATGTCAAATTGAAGATTTTTGCAATCCATTGGGCAAAAAATCAAATAATTTTAACTGTAAAAATTATGTCCAAACCATAAAGGAAATTATCTACACCAAAAATTGAAAGCAATTTTCGAGAAAAAAAGAATGTTCTTTTAATAGGTGTGTTTTTTTCGCAAAGCTATCCGTAGTGAAGTAAGATTTTATACGTATTACAAATACAAAGTCTTCACTGCCGATAAAAGTAGATAGAAGTAGGATCCAACTGCGGATAGAATGTTGACGTTTGCTCGAGTCTCGAATACAAATGTTAGTACAATTGAAAACTCTTTTGTATCTCGAAGGCATGTTCGTAGAGTACGAAAAGTAGTTTGTTGTTTAGCATTTTCCATTGAGAGTTTAAGTGCGCTAGGCGCGCACATTCAATTTTTAGTTTCGCAACTGTTTAGTTGCTAAAATGAAACATATGGGCTTTTATTGCACACCGCGCACTTAGAGCAACTCGATTCTCGAAACTAAAAAGTTTGTGTTTTGACACAAACTAAACGATTGCCTCGCATCAGTTGAGCTGTTTTTTATAGGTGTAAGAGAGAAAAGAGTGTGAGCGTGAGTAAAGAGTTGCCAGTGCGCGGTTCTCTTTCAACTGGTGATTAAACTATTTGATTTCGATCACAGTTGCCAGTGCGCGACTAGCCTAAGAGTTACTAACGCGACAAAGCCTTCTTATGAAAAAAGCTGTTGAGAAATACAAAACTAACTAAAGTCTGCGAACAGATCCCTTGACTTTTGTGGTGATAATTGTCAACAAAAAAAAATTCACAAACAAAACTTCTGCTTTATGAAGAATGGCTGGTGAACAGAAAAAGTAAATACAAAATGATTTAAATTGAAATTCATAAATAAAAACCTCCATATATATTTTCAGAAACATGAAAATTACTTGGCAAAAAGTTATTGGTTGTTTTTTTTTCAATTACATATTTGACAACTAGTCAGTGGAACCAACTTTAAAGTAGAAAAATCGCACAACTGCGGATACGTTTTTTTTTGAAATCCTACTTAACTACGGATAATTTTCCCAAAAAAACACACCTAATAAAAAAAAACACCACAACAACTTACCAAAAAAAAAAAACAATTAAAAACATTATTTCATTAAACACTTAATCCTATACAACACTGTATACCTATTTATGTTCTTTTTATCTTAAAAATTTAGCACTAAAATTTACAAAATAATTTATTCAAAATATAAAAAAACACTTGTAAATAAACTTTTTGCCTTCTGTTGTTAAATATAAACCAGCATTGCCATATGCGAAGATATTAAGTTCGCTGTCAAACTTTAATTAGCATTGCCAAAACGTTACCAGAATCCTTTAGCTCGAACACAATGGATGCGGTAAGAAGAACCATAAATGTGATCGTGATGAAACCTCGTCGTTGTTGTAAAATCAGTTTCAAACAATGAAATCAGACGAGGAAATACATAATAAAGCATTTCTCATCAGCAAGTTAAGTGAAATTAATAAAATAAGTGAAATTAATAAAGTAAGAACCGTCGCGCACATTCAATTTTTAGTTTCACATCTGTTTGGTTGCTAAATTGAAACATTATCAGGCGAATCTATAAACAAATCTTAAAGGTTACTTAACTTTAAAATACCTCTAAACAGCTCTTAAGTATGAAATCGGTATCTATAATCAATTTTCACATTTAAGTAACGTTACTTAAAGGCCTCTTAACTTAAACGCCATCAACCGCGTTTAAGGGTCACTTAAAGGCATTTTAAAATGTATTTTGACATATCGATTGTCATCTTTGAAATTTTGAAGTTTCAAGTTGTGAGTTTGTAGGTACTGTTTGTTGTGATATTTTATTAGAATTATAAAGTGCATAGATTTAAGAAACATAAAATTTGTATTGATTAAAATATGTGTACGCGCAAAGAAATTTCGTCCACGCTTCCCGCTTAGCCTTTGAAGTGTTTGTATCGACACTTTCTTTCTCGTTGTTGGAAGAGAGTCTGTGCATAAAATAATTCTGTTTTGTAGTGTATTATTGCAAATTCTAAAATAAAAAAATTTCCTTGTAGGAGGCATCCCAATTTTCAGATCTTCTTCTTTTATTTGTGGCGGCGGGTGTGTGTTCGATAGCCATTTTTTTTTATTTCACAAATAAAAAAATGTGTCTTCCAATTATTTACTGAAAGAAGGTGTCACAAAACAGCTGTGTTGTATAAAATGAAGCAGCATTTGTTTTTTTTTCTGTACTAGATTTTCACATTCTTTTACGTTACGTGACTTACAACTTAATAATCATGTGCGTTAAAAAAGCGCCATCTGTTCGTCTTAAAGAGCGGCATCCATTTTGTTCAATTTTGGTAACAAACATACAATTTTGAAAGTTTCAAAGTACTTACGCCATTTCAAATTGGCAAAACTATGTATTTCCATTCTTTTTTATGGCTTCTAGCTTAAAGACTTCGAATTTAAAGCATTTAAAAATATTATTATAAAACATAAAAATTAAATAAAACAAATTGAAAGTAATTTTGTCATAATTTTTGAGAATTGGAAAATCATGAAATTACTTTTATATAGGATTTGTGTGAAATATTTGTTTGAATTGAAATTTCAGAATAAGTTAGGAAACTTACATTAAAACTGAGAACTGTTTCAATGATCCGAATGAAACCAGTTGTTTTGAAATGACTTTCGTGATTTTCTCAATAAATTCAAGAAAGTGTCAGATTGACCAAGCTGTCATTCAAAAACTTATTGCTTCATTTGATGAATTGAAACGGGTTTGAGATCCAATTTTTCAACAACATTTTCAATTCGAACAAATATTTCAAAAAATTTCATTTTTAAGTGATTTTGACATCTTTCTATTTGCAAAAATATGCTAAAATTATTTTTAATTGGATCTTTTTGATGTTTCCTAATACTAAAAGCTAATATCAAAAAGAAGACTTCCGTATCGTCAAAAGGGGAATATACTGTACGTACATCTATGTACGTTACATCTATGTACATACATATGTCACAAAACTAATTTTTTTCCAAAGACGAAATGAAGTTTTACTTCTGGCGCGCGTACGTCAGTACACGTACTCTTTATTTTAAATGACACACAGGAAATTACACGAAAACTACAACAAAAAAGTGTGAGTGCCGGGTATCACGGTTAAGATGTGTAAACATCAACGTTCATTCAATGCAGCTATCATATCACTGACTTTAATCGTTGACTCCTCCGACTTATTTTTAAACCTCTGTAGTAGAGTTTCGAAGTAAAGGATCGAACCTATTTATTTCAACAGTCAAATATTCTAAGAAAAAGAACGCACCCCTGAACTCCGATACATAAAGTTTGTTAAGGTGTGCCCACACCAAAGAAACATTTCAGGAAACTGTTTACAAAACGTTTCTGAAATGTTTCCCTTTTTTTTTTAAAACGTTTCAGAAACATTCCAGAAACTTTTTGAAAATGTTTCTGATATGTTTTTTTGGACGCTTTGAGAAACATTTCTGATTGCAATCACAGTAGACCAAACCAATCAATGCTAATGTCAATCTCTTGCGACTAAAACCGATGAACATAACGTAAAGGAAACGAACGAAAGAAAGTCATGTTCCGTTCATTCAACTTATTCTCAATCATAATAGGAATGGAAATGAAATAGAATCTTTATTCTTCATTTTATATAAAATAGAAGATGGCTTGAACTAAGTCAAAAGCCATGTTTATCTTCACATTGTTTCGGTCTCGGCCAGAATGAAACGATTGGAAACAAAAATATTGTAATTGAATGAACGATTGAAAACATTATGTATCGGTTTATATCTCGCTCGGAACGAAACTGCTGGATAAAAAATGATTTTTATTCGAATCAATCAATGATTGATTCGGTATTTCCGAATGAACGATTTGCTAAGCTCTAAAACAGACTAACTTTATACCAAAGTGATTTTTAATCTCTACTTCTCTTTTGTTTTCCTTTCGATCGTATGGGTGCCTTTAAACACAGCGATTTTTAATAAAAGTTTAGTTCAAGCGAAAAGGAGTTAATTTCTTCGCACTCCTTACTCTACTTAGTAAAGAGAATTTCACTGAGCGAACGCAAAATAGAATAAGAAACATACTCGAGAAATAAAATACGAGTACGTCTGTCGCCAACATGCTTTAAAATTGTAAAGTGATATCGCATCGTTTAAAAGCAGTAATTTTACAACTATTTACTCGGCGCATTAATTGGGGCGTTCACATTCTTATTTTTTTTTTTTTTTTGACAAGCACGGGATGATGACATGATGAGTATTTAATGAATGAAAAACAGGATTGTTCACATTCCTCAAACATGCTGTCAAACATCACTTCCCGTTAGAATTTTAACCATGGCGGACCAACTAAGAGCATAGATGAAATTTTAGATGAGAAAATTTACTTGCATTTTATATTCAGTCTGCAGAAAACTTATATCCACCTCCATTACCACTATTGCTTATAAAACTCAGTTTGATATTTATTTTCCTTACGATGTGCCCAGAGAAGGTCGTGGAAAATGAAATTTGTTTTAGGCTTGACAAACATGCATTCACATTCTCAAATATGCTTGTCATGCAGCCAAAATATCAAAACATTTTAAAATTCATCCAGCATGTTTGACCAGCCGCTGGATGGATCGTTCACATTTTCAAAATCAAGCCAGTCATGCGGTTCTTGTCAAACATATTTGATAATGTGACCGCCCCTAATGGTGCAAGAAAATATGATATGTACTTCATTTTTTCGTTCATTTCGTCATTTGTCTTTCTGGCATGTTGGGCGGGAGGTGTACAAACGTAGTTTCATTCAGCAACATATCTTCACCCTCCACCAAATATGTCAAAAAGACGAAAATAAGAATCATGTAATCAGGCCCTTGATGTTTTTTTTTTTCAGCTATAGACACTGAACACAGTTCATGGCTTGACAGATAGTCTGCTATTACACGATGAATCTAGATGCATGTGCCTTCTTCGAATTCTTCTTTGATATTTCGTCCACTGATTCAAGCGCTATTACACGTTGAAACCAGATTCATGAATCCAATTTGACAGTTCTCTTTATTTTTCATTTCGGTGTTGGTCAGTGTGTGTGCTCTTTAAAATAAAGAAGCAATCAGAAAGAAGTATTTCTATGCATTACATTGAAGTTTACTCTTCGGAAAACGAAATAATATGAAGCAGAATAGAAGGAAAACGGAGAAGAGAAAAGAGAAACGTCAAATTGTTGCACCGAAAATCTTACCCACGCGACACAGGGCAGTTTTTTTTCCGTCTCATCTTTCGATTTTTTTTTCTCTTTTGCACTTACGTTATTCGAAAAGTCGCGAGCGTCTAGATGCGTCGTGTAATAGCAGACATAGAAAACGATCGATGGCTACTTTGATATAATATAGAATATTTAATTCGAAATTTGACATTATATGGTATGACAGATAAGGACAAAATACATTTTTACATGTCGAGAATATTTCCTTGTAAATGTTCATCGATTGCCTTGAAAATGTATTTTCCGCAGCAGGAAATAAAAAGCAAAATTTTTAGTTTTTCTTTAAAAGTCAACTCTGAAAATGTATTTTGCGGAAACATACGATAAAATGTAATCGTCCGTCACAAACGTGAAGTGGATTTGTATAAAACATTGCTGAACCTGCAATAAAATTTTACACCAGTTGTTTTTGTCTTTCGTCTTTTTGACATATTGGGTGAGAGGTGAAGAAATCTTGAGGGAATGATTATATTTTGTTCTAGCTGGCAATGGAAAGTGCTCGAGATTTCATTACTCAAAGTTTCCAATGTAAACACGATGCAGTAAGTAATACTCCCAATGTAAACAGGGTCTTAAATGAAATCTTTCGGATGGTGAGTTGTTGCACGGAACGTGTAACCGTAACGGGCTTCAAGGAAGTATAAGTTTTACACACGTTTTTGGTTCACTTTATCGCCGGCAAAGATGTTTACACATCGAACAATTAATTAAAATCTTAATTTACCAATGGAAAACAATGTAAAATGTCAACAAATTCAACAAAAAAGGTCAAATTTGAACACCGCCGTGCTCAAGAATTCTGTTTTCGCTGATAAGTAGGTAGCTCAGTAGCTGAGAGTTAACGACGAAAGACAACGACGCGACGTGTGTTCGCTAGCTGGGCTCTCGAGCAGTTCGATGTTTGAAAATGAGCTCGTCAACACTCAAAACTTCCGAATTCGGGACGATTGACAAGAGATCCACCATATTGCAATGCACATAGAGAAAATCACTGTTTGGAGCAGATTTTGGGTTGGCGGGCGGTAGCATTGACCCATACTTCTGATCGGTCCGTTGGATTACGGCGAGCGCTATTGGTCAGTGCTAACCAATTTCTTTTAGCCAAAATTGAGTGATAAAAACTCCGATGACAACATGTGCTTTCAACAGGATGGTGCTACGTCAGTCCGTGCCAGAATGAACATTTTGCACGACCGATTTCCGAGCATGGTTATCTCAAGCGGATGTGAAATGTGTATTGTCCACCAAGATCGTGGGACTTGAACTTTTTAAACTTCTCATTGTGGCGTTTTCTTAAGTCACATAGTCCAATAAACCACCACTGCACTAAAAGCCAACATTATCAATCGCATTGGTCAAATAAAACCTGATTTATGCGCCGGATTTATGTTAAATTGAACGTTTCGTCCGTTTCGTTTCGTTTCGTTTTATATTTTCTGTATAATGGCATATATGGGTCTTCTTAATTAATAAATAATTTTAATGATATGCCGATCATAATTTTCTTTTAATTAAATTGAAACATAGAAAACTCTTAATGGAATATCCCACAGCTTTGCTCTTCAAAGAAGTTGGTCCCTGAGAACACCTAAGTAACAAGTTCTAGTCTCAAGTTTTTACAATTTCGTCTTAAATGCATTAGATGTTCTGTGATTGTAATGAAGGTCAATTTCTCCAGGAAGTGAAAAAACATCCAATTTGGGACGAAATTATCAATTTTTTCAAAAATTAATAGATTGGACATTGACCCTTTTAGTACCCAAGTGCAGAATTAATAAAGCTTGATTATGAATAAAATTTCTCAAATAAAGAATAAGCTTTATAAAATCTGTATTTAAATTTTCAAGTCTCAACTGAATAAAACCTTTTGAGGGCACCCAAAAAGCTACTCGTATTCTCATAAACATTATTTATTAAAAAAAAAAAATAAGGAACATAGGACTAACTTTAATCAATGATGCTTCCAATCTGACCCGACCCTTCTTTTGTTCTTGGAACAATATAAATAAAAAGCGAGGAATCTCAATTCGACAAGGGCATTGTTCGGCGAAGTTGCATTAAAATTCCGTCTCTGCGGTTGGCCAAATGGTCATTCACATCCCACAATAATTCTCGTGTTCCACAATAAATGGCTACACAAAACGATTCTGTTTGCATCTTGGTAGGTAGGTAAAGCTCTCTTCCTCCTGCTGCTGCTTTAGAAAAAAAACTTAACAAAAAAAAGAAACAAAATAGCCAACGGCCTAATACGCGGGAATGATTGCTCCAATCATGATTTTCATGCATTGTCTTAAGATTCCTTCACTGATGATCCTTTGGAACTCGGATTGGACGGACTTGGCGTCGTCGTCGGTGGCCCAAATGTTTTTTTTTCTTTTGCAATTTTTTCTTTTGAGAAATGAAAAGAAGAAATTCCTTGCTGCGCTGCGGTAGAACAATAAGACAGAGGAATTCCATACAACCCCTCCTGCCAAACGAGATAACAAGGAGACGGAGAATACAACACGGCCGGCGACTACATTGGCCCGTCACTCTCGAAAATAATTTTTGGACTAAACAAATAGCTTCGGGTTTCATGGAGCATATAGCCACTCTTCGCGCCAGACATATCGGCTGATGGATCCTAAAAGCCTCATCAGCTGAAGTCAATTGGAAACTTGACTCTAAATGGCCTAATGTATGTCACATCTGTAAGAACACATCACTCCGAAAGAAAATATTATTTTTGTGAAAACAACTTGTGACAAATCCTGATCAAGTGCTCCCGTCTCTATGTATACTCGTACATACATTACAGCCCCCATGTCCTGTTCAGATCCAATTCGACTAGCAATTAGTAACCGTACACCATTGCTGCCGTGCCGGTCAGTGATGTGCGAAAGATAGGGGAACGATGTTGTTATTGGTGTATAATGGCGCAATTCCCATTCCACCAGATACTGGCTTATCTTTCTATGAAGCTATTAACTAGCCATTTCTGCATGCCACATCCTAGACAAGCCAAGAACAGGGAATTGTCAATGCCACTTACAGAATTCTGACGTTTCCGGGGGAAGACATTTAGCGAAGGGAATCACCGCACACATAGCCTGCTACACGCGGCCGTTGCAATATCCTCAATATGACCAAGCAATGCAGTCGGTTTGTGTGTGCGTTCCGTGCTTCCATGCTGCAGAAGCAGATAAGAGAGTCACAAATCGTTGCGCATACTATTAGAGTTTTAACGTTGAAATCAATTAGCGACCGGAGGCTATTTTCAAGACCTTTATCGGATGATTTATTGTTTGATTGGTTTGATGTTCGACGAGAATCTTTTTCTTGGGAATGTAAAAAAGAAATAAGACGGAGCGACTGCGGAGTTGATGGTAGAGTGGTATCGACTTTCACAGCCAAGTGAATGAAGAATCGTTCTGAGCCAGGTAAATAATAAACCTTGGAATTTGAATGTGTTAAGTGTTCCAACAAAGTGGTTCGTCCTTTTCTATGGTAAAGGCAGGAAAACCAAGTAATTTCCCGATGAGTCATTTTTGTCAAAATAAAGCAATTCATCAGCAAATTTACTAGGAAGGTTTTTTTTTATTAACGGAAGTGTATAATAATCGCTGCAAGAATATATCGACAGTGATATCGATAGTTGAAATGTTTGAAAGTTTAAAAATTAATTGATAAATGTGCCATGTCGACAAAAATGCTCAACAAAATTATAATGATTGAGTTAATGAGTTATGACAGTTTAATGCCAGTAAACATTGTTAGTTTAAATTGGCCATCAACATTTTAACCAGGCCACATGGTCTTAGTGAGTGGTTATGGTTACGTGTCAGTATTGACGTCTAAAGTGTCACTTGTGTTGAAAATAATTTCAAAATAATTGTGTACTTATTGTACATCATAAGTGAGAAAGATTATATTCTCATCATCTGAGCAATTCAAATTGAAAAAAAAAATAATGCACTGACGGAAGACAAATCAAATCTGACAGATGACTATTGTGTTTGATGAACACATCCACAGTGGAAAATTACTGTTCAGTCGACATAACTTTGTTCAATTCTACCCATTTGAGTCGGGTTCAGCAAAAGTTGATTTGCTCTGTTGAGCGATTCAAATGTTTCTGTTATACTTCTATCACCTATCATTTTTAAAGCTCTTTTTTGGATTCTATCTATTAAACTAAAGTGGGTTATTGGTAGGGATGCAACATCGTTAAAAAAACATCGATGTTTGAAAACATCGATGGTTCCACGACAAACATCGATGTTAAAAAAACATCGGTTATAACAACGATACATCGATATTTTTCCGATGTTTTTCCGATCATACAAGTCTGTGGGCTATACTTATGACGTACTGTACACTAGCAACAAAATATACAAGTCTTACCAGTTTCAACGCAAAAATTTTATAATATTTCCAGTCAACTACACTCTACACCACAAAATAATAAAATTCAACTTTGAAACAAAACATATTTTCTTAATAGGATTTATTTATTTAAATGTTATTTTGAAATTAAATAAGAGACAAAATAATTATTTTATGTTTGAAAGTAACTGCGAAATTGAGTTCAAGAAAAGAAGCTTGGACAATCTGGTCCCCAGAAGTCTGTTTCTGTCCTGAGTGATGGTTGCCCCAGCCTCCGAAAACAAACGCTCGCTTGGAACAGAAGTGGCGACGATGGGGAGATATATCATTGCAATCTTTGCAAGTTTTGGGAAAAGAGATTTCATATCATCCCAGATCTCAATAGCGTCTCTTTTTATTGGTGTAACAGGAGACGACAGGTACATTTGAACTTCTGTTTCACTAATGGTCGCTGTTGAAGTTGACGATGACTTATTTCTCATATTCTTATGTGTTAGTTGCTTGTGGTATTTCCATATATCAAACTCTGAATCATCTTTTTCAGACTCATCAGATGTGTCCATGGTGGCTGAAGGCGAGCTGTTGTATTCCCGTAAATATTTATTTAGGTAACTAACTACTTTGCCTTTAGCCAGGTCATTTTTGAAGTGCATCAACTTAAATCGAGGATCGAGAGCACTTGAGATGGCGAGAATTGCGGAATATTCTATATTATCAAATCTTCTAGGCAGTTGCTTTTTTATTTCTTCTTTAAATTCTAAAATGATTTCGTTTTTAGGTTTAATATTTTCTACTACTTCCCGAACGCAGCTTACTAGTGGAATAACTTTGCTCACCGTTACGTAATTATCTCCAGAAATTTCCCTTGTTAGTTTTTCAAATGGGCATAGTAGTTCAACCATTTCCTTAATACAATAATTTATTTCACTGCTTGAGATCATTGGGGGAGCTTCCGGTCGAGTCAAGAGTATTGCTCCTATAAGTGATACTAATTCCATAAACCGCTGTACCATGTAAAAGCACGAGTTCCATCTTGTGCGTACATCAAGAATAATTTTTTTTATTTGGCCTTCTTTCAATCCCATTTCTTTTTGTCTTTTCCTTAACTCGTCACTTGCATCAACGCTTCTTTTTATAAATTTTACCAGATCTCTAACCTTTCCTATTAATTCTCTACATTTTTTTGTATCGTCAATGGATTTAGTTACAACTAAATTGATCGTATGAGCAAAACAAGGAATAATTTTTTTTTTCCCAAACATGTCACGATTGACTTTCATTACAGAGCTATCATTATCTGTGATCACAGGTGTAATTTTGTCAATTGAAATATTCCAGTCTGCAAAAATTTCGTGAAGCTTTTCAGTTATATACGCCGATGTATGACTTTCTGTCAACTCAAAAACACCTAAGGTTCCACTGAGGAGCCTACAGTTATCTAAGAAGTAATTTGAATGCCTCTTCTTACCTTCTTGCTTTGTATTTCAGAATCTTCGCATTGCTGTGAATGTACTTTTTCTAAATGACAACGAAGGTTAGTCGTATTGCCTGAAGTTTTCAGATTCTTATTTCATATCTTGCACACAGCTTCTTTTGCACCAACTTTGTTAAAATAATTCCAAATTTTACTCTTCAAATTAATGGGTGGCATTGTATTCTGTAAAAAAGCACAAGCACATCGAAACAAATTACATGAAAGGGATTTCAATATTTATATTATTACATATCTATTACATTTTAATACAAGAACTTCCTGAAGAATCAATTTAAAAAAACTAGCAAGCATTTGTTTAAATATATTACGGAGTCACAGTACACATAATAAAAGGTATTATCTTGCGCATGTTTTCTAATTTGACCGTCAGACTTAAAAAAAAAATGACAATCCACCCGGGTGACTATAAGTAGTGCGTAAGTAGAGCACAACAATAATACACAAAAATATAGCCGTCACTTTTTTCCACATTATGGGTCACTGGATTGTCACTGCATGCACGAACATAAAAAAAATAGAAACTCGGAATATAATACCTTTAGTATATAGTATGTGTACTGTGTTGTGTTACGAAAGTAATTGAAACACTTACATAAACTGTATTTGTTATAAACATTGCTTTGCTAAGAATTATAAAATACTGACAAATATGGAACAAATACTGACCACGATGTCCACCACTGCAAACTGCAAAAAAAGTAAGCAAAACAGCAAAACAATCAAATCGTTTGGGAAAATATAACTAGAACAACGCAAATTTAACACGTATCGTCCGTCGGTCAGCAAAGCAAAGCACGAATGATAGTGACAGAAGAGAATGAAATGAGTGATTTGATTTCGATGTGATGTATATGTTTTGTACATATGCCATCACATTTGTGAAACGGTCCGCAACACTGAAAATATTGTTTGGGTGTGAGAGGGACAATCTTAGAACGAATACATGGTTTTCCGTATAATGCTAATACAAACACATTTTATGTTTACCACAATTTTGGCAATGTCTATGTTCAACAAAATGAATGAACGATGTCGATGTTTTACAATTTTTCGGCGATGTATCGGCAACCAAAACATCGATGTTTTGGAAACATCGATGTATCGTTTGCATCCCTAGTTATTGGAGCACCTGCCCAAATATGGTAATTGTACTCAAGCTTTGGACGAATATAGGCTTTATAGATTACAGCCAGATAAGAAGGTGTGAGAAATTCCTTGCATCGTCGGAGAAAACCTGGTGACGTCGAATATGTAATCATTCCACACAAGTTGGTGTGTGATGCACATACCAAGAACTGAAAGCTGTTGGGTTTCTTCAATCCATGTGTCACTCATGAATAGTGGCATAATGGGAGGGTTTTGCTTTAACGAAAGAAGACAGCATTGGGTTTTTGAAGCAAATGATGGCCGTGGCGCGATGGATGTGTGCTCGCCTGTCAACCTCATGATGACAGGTTCGATCCCTGCCGTCGTCTATGTCGCTTTGATTCCATTAAAAACCTTCTAAAAATTGTCATCATTGGGTTGCTGGTTTACTCATTACATGTTGTTCAGGCATAACACTAACAACATGTAATTAAGTTAAACTAGTATGCCCAACAAGGATGAACACGAATAAAATAATGTGAATTATAAGCGACATACAAATAAGACACGGCATTTCTCCGCTTTAGCTCAGCCGCCATCCCTGGAGATAAAAATATCTGAGACAACCACCAACAGTCTCAGAACATCGTGCCACACATCTTTCCTATCCTTCTTTCTCTTCATTAACTTCACGCCCGCGCTGTGTTGAAACATTTAAAGGGTAATCATAATCCCTTGAGCGCGGGTAGATTATAAAAAAAAAAAATCTGAAGAAGGAAATGAATCTTGAAACAAATATGAAAAGCTGAGGGTACTATCATCAGTAAAACAATTTAATGGATTAGAAATTTCAAACAGGAGATCGTTGATAAACATGAGGATGAGAGTCGGAGACAAAACTGAGCCCTGGGGTACACTAGGATTTATTTTGTGAGTTTCAGACTTGAGACCATCAAAAAAGACTTGTACTGAATAGCTTGAAAGGTAATTTCTAATCCAATGAAGAAGAGATTCATTAAAACCATCCATGGAGCGTCTCTGCCTGAGATATTGCGGTCTTCCACCAGTTGCGATCCCTCGCGAGCTTCTTCCAGTCGTTGAGACCAAGCGCTCTTGCGTCTGTAACCACCTGGTCCCTGTAGCGGAGGTTCGGTCTTCCTCGTCGTCTCCAACCTGGGGGCTGGGGTTTGAAGATTGTCCATCCTCTCCTTGTGACCGAGCCAGTGTAGATTTGGCTCTTCGGACTGCATCCAGATCTCGGTACAGCTCGTATAAATCACGATTGAATCTTCTCCTCCATTCGCCCTCTTCGCATATGGGACCAATTATCCGCCGAAGAATTTTTCTCTCTCTTCTCCCAGTATCAATTCCCCTTTTTTTCGTCCAGCACTCAACACCGTAAAGTATAGAACTGGTAAAATTAGTGTTTTGTATAGCATGCACATTGTCTTTCGAGAAAGGAGTTTTGAACCCATTTGTTTGGCCAAACCGAAGTAGCAGCGGTTTGGCAGGCTTATTCTTCGTCGGATTTCCAATAAGGAGTCTTTCGTGGAATTGATGTTTGTTCCGAGGTAGGTGAACTCCTTGACTACCTCAAAATAACTGCTACTAACGGTGACGTTTTGTCCTAGGCCATGGACAGCTGAGGCTTTCCTTGTTGATACCATACACTTTGTTTTGTCCTCAATCACTTCAAGACCAACGCTTTTCGCCTGTTCATCAATAGCTGTGAATACTTCTAGCACCGCTCGCTTGGAGCGACCGATAATGTCGATGTCATCCGCATAGCCAAGCAGTTGGAGAGACCTGTTGAAGATAGTGATGCCTTTCAGGTTAACACCACTCTGGAAAAGCTCGGATGTGGTGTTACCCATTTGCACGTTGCACCGTTGCAACGTTATGCGGCGCGAAGCTGGATCAGTTTTTTCGGGATCCCGAGTTCCGGCACCGCCAATAGAATGCGGCTTTGAAGTCGCTGAAAAGATGGTGGGTCTCGACTTGAAATTCGTTGGTGTTTTCTTGGATTAACCTCAATATGAAGATTTGGCCTATCATTGATATCTGCCTGGCCTGAAGCCACACTGGTACGTGCCGATCATAGTGTTGCACAAGGGTTTTAGACGCTCACTTAGTACGGTGGATAGGATAGTACGATACCATCTGCATACGCACCGTCAACTTAACGAAAATTGTATTATTCGTGACTAAAAGCCATAGAAAAGGCAAAAGAATTCCGACTTGAAATATTCCTCTACTAAAGTTTGTATTACCCAACATACCTATAATCGTTCTGTCGCTGAGCGTGGATATTTTACACTCGCTGAGGAAGTTTTCCATATCGCAGAATCAATGAATGATTCTACGCTACGAGACAGGTATAATTTGAAAGTTAATTCCAGCCATGGAACTATCACATTTTGTAGCTTTTGTGGCATTATTGGTATAGTATGCCGTCCAGACCTGGAACCTTATTCGAAGAGTAAGTATTAATATTGCCCAGGAAATTTTGTCTTCTGTTATAACAGAAGTGGCTCCACTACACAAGTCACTGAAGTATTTCGAGATCTAACCATTTCGGGGCTCCTATTCTCACAGCCCGGAAAGCGTGGACATTTGTTTTATTAATTCGATTTCGTCATTTTGAAATTTTAATAAAAATATGGGATTTTAAAACTCCTCATCATGAGCATCAAAGCTTTATCTAGAATTCATATTGACCTGCAGAACAATTTACTTTTTCAAATGCAATTTTGCCTAAGGAATAAAGTTTATAGACCTTCCTACACATGTACACACATTGCACTGGCATATTACGTTCGTTCATACTTATGTTTGAAATTCCATATTATTTCGACAATTTGCATGCACCTGGTCAGCCATGGGAGCTTATAACTAAGCTCCTTATGAGTATCAAGTAAGGTTTGGCTCTTTTTTACGATAAACTAATGCTGGCTGACTCCGGCCAACCGACAAAATTAATTTTGCCAGAAACAATATTGAAAATTCACATTTGATTCAATTTACCAATCAAATTGACTAATCCCTGCCATTTGTCTTTGTTACCATTTCAAGCCCCCGTGATCACTTCACGAAGCCAAATTTTGTATTCAACGATTCATCAAAAGATCGCAATTAACGCGTTGCTGGGGTATCTACACCATGCCACCTATACACCTGGGATTTAACGGCTGCGTGATGCTGGACGGTTGAGCTGAACGCTCTGTCAAACACCAAAGGCGTTTGCGTCAACATATCACATAAAAAAAAAAATTACTAAAGACAGTATTTGGCGTTTGGTGCAACGAACCACCCCTCTAGCCGCAAATTACGGTACTGACACCAAAAATAATTAATTACTATCATTAAGTTCGTTTCTGGAAAATTTATAGCCTTCCTCGAATATGTTCCTCGCTGCGATGAGCCATAAATAATAAACAAAATGGCGCAAGATGTAGGTAATGTGTTTGCGTTTGCTGGACGATTAATTTATTAATGCACACTCATTACTTAGCACCCCACTGTACTGCCAATGTTGCCAATGTCCTGCGGTAGTTGATGGAAAATTACCTAATCCCAAACGGTAATTTCGTTATCAGAAAGACATAAATGCCGACAAATGTCCGTTCCCACTCCCCACGAAACGATGACGACGACAAAGACGCGACGCGACGAGACGTGGCTAAGGCTAAACGCGCTGCACACTCTGAATGGGAGGATAATGGATCGCGTAATGCGTCACTGGAGCAACAATCCGATTAACTTGTCATGCTGAGGATGGCGGTGAATAATGACAGCCGGCTGAAGAGGCCGACTCCACTATTCGTTTACTATTTCGCACTATTGGAATCGGGCTCCAGGCGGTGCATACTATAGGTGCCGGAGTCGATCCAAGAAATATGACTGGTGAGTCTGGTCATTTAAATTGAGATAAATGATGGTGCACAGCGGTGCAACTAAAGACCGAAGCATCTTAAGATGTTCGGACGTTTATTGTTGGCTTATATACTTGGGCTAATAATAATTGTTGTCAAATCATTTGCATGGAATCCTATGCATTGTTGCAGGTTGGGCTGGATATGGTCAAAAAGGAAACTCTAATGAGAGTGATAGTGGAATTCGCTGGAAAAGTATGTCTCATGTGACCCACACCCAAGAGACATGCGTGAGAGTTAACACGCACTTCATGAAATATTTAAAATGTGTGCTTGAAGTCGAAAATATGGTTCAAGTGTATCAATTGATCCAATACTTGGTCATTTGAGTTTCGGAGTTAAATTCGAGTTGGAATAAACTGGAAATTTCGGACGATCTCACACACACAGAAAACTTTGTCACAATAATGCAAGTTTCATACGGATGCACTAGCAGGTTTAAAATATCATATATCCATGGTGTAACGGTTGCAAGTTCTTTATAAAATCGAAAGTTTAATTAGCTAATACAACACAAGCAAGGGAATTTCGGAGTGAGGCAGAACGGATATGGAAGTCAAAGATGTCCTATTAGTTAATGGGTAAACGCAACATTTTTAAAATTGGTCCAAAATGGCCGTAGTTTGTACGGTGATGCGAAATTCGGAAGAGAGCAGGGTATGTGTGGTTACGTGGGTTAGTATATAGGGGCATCATTTCCAAGAGAATGCACGAATTGCTAGTCCCAGCGCATAGTTGGTGAACAAAGAGAATGTCAGCAAACTCACGAAGTTCTTGTAAGGTTTGCAAATTGATTAATTTCAATCGTTCTTCATAGGGGCTAAGATAGAAAAATATTAGGCCAAGAAAGTCTTCTTCTTCTTCTTCCTTTGATTCGGCGCTGTTATGATCTCGATGTCGAGGGGATCATAACTCTCCCACGTATCTGCTTCACACTAGTGATCCGCCTGTGGGGTTGACCTCAGAAATCGGCGGCAAGCCTCCCGGTTTTGTATTGTTCCATTTCTGAGGCCAACTGAATGCTGGTGTTTTTGCATTTGTTTGTACCAGGAGTGTTTAGGCCTACCTTTCTTTTTATTCCGAAATGGAACGTTATATGATATTGCCTTTTTGACGGGGTTCTCAGGATCTCTTTTGAACATGGCAATACCAACTGAGTCGGTCGTGTTCAATTTTTTGGGAAATGCTATTCTTAACATGAAGGCTTCCTCGGATCTTCGTACTTCTAATTCGATTAAGCTTTGTAACTCCTGCTGTCATACGAAGCATCTTCATCTCAGCTGCCGTTAGCTTACTCTCATACTTTTTGTACATTGTCCAACATTGTGAACCGTATGTGAGTGCTGGACGCACAACTGAAGTGTAGAGCTTTCCTTTCAGCTTAGGGGGCATTTTTCGGTCACAGAAGATAGCAGAATTTTCCCGCCACTTCATCCACCCTACGCTTACGCGATGATTGATATCGTCATCACAAGTAGCTTCGTTATTTATCATAGACCCCAGATATTTAAACTTTTCACACTTGGGAAGCACTACTCCATTCAAATAAATGTCTGGAATAGGCCTGTGTGGATCAGAAAATGGGCAGCATAGGTATTCTGTCTTTTTCGCGCTTATGCGGTACCCACTTCCTTCTAGAACATCCACCCATACGTCAAGTGCTCGTTGTAGGGATATCGGGTCTTCACTTATGATGGCTCCATCGTCAGCAAAGAATAACTGATGTACTTTTGGATCCGTCACTTTGCCTTCAAGCAGGTAATCAAGAACTGTAATAAAGAGCAGGGGACTCAAGACACTTCCCTGGTGTACACCTACTGTGATTTCGAATTCTTCGGTGACTCCAGCTGCGCATCTTACTTTAGTAACTGCTCCATCATACATGTCCATAATTATCCGCACATAGGTTTCTGGAACGAAGGGCAAATCAAAGAAACCTGCATTGCACAGCTTCAATTATTATTTTGACTGACATGAGAGTTAGGTATGAATTTAAGTTAATAGCAAAAGAGTACATTACAAATAAGTGCTTTAATGTTGGCTTTCAGTGCGTCAATCAAAGCGGGCTTGTCGCTATAGATTTGAGCCTTAACATAGACTCACAAAAAATAGTCTAGAGCCGTTAAATCGCACAATCTAGGCAGCCAATTGACCGGCCCCAAAAGTGAAATAAACTGTTCACCGAACTCGCCTCTCAATTGGTCTATTGTTACCCGTGCTATGTGGCACCATCTTGTTGAACCCGCATGTCATGCAAGTCAAACTCTTCCATTTTGCGCAAAATAAAGTTTGTTATCACAATTCACAGTAACGTTGCGATTCGCATAGTCTTTGAAGAAATACGACCCAATGATTCCGCCAGTCCATAATCCGCACCAAACAGTGACTTTTTCTGGATGCATTGGTTGCTCTTGCAATGCTTCTGGCTGCTCTTCAATCCAAATATGACAGTTTTGCTTGTTCACGTATCCATTCAACCAGAAATGAGCTTCGGCGCTGAAGACAGTTTTTCGATAAGAAAGTGGATCTTCGGCAAACTTTTCAAGAGCTCATTCACCAAAAATTGGGCGTTGTGGTAGATCGTTTGGCTTCAATTGTTGCACCAGCTGTATTTTAAAAGGCTTCACACCTAAATCCTTAAGCAAAATTTTCCACGTAGTGCAGTAATAGAGGCCCAACTGCTGCGAACGTCACCGAATCGATAATTCACGGTCACCACTAACGCTGACCGATACAGCTGCGATATTTTCCTCAGTTCGCAATCTACGTAAGCGTGTTGGTATTTTAATGTTCAACAATGTAAATTTGGCGCGAAATTTAGTCACAATATCCCGAATAGCCACCTCAGTAGATGGATTAAACTGACCATAATTTTTATAAGCCGTGTTTTATTGGTTAGTGAATATACTACATCGCAAAATTTAACATGGAAAACAACAACAAACGATTAGTGAATAAAAATAAGCTAGTAATTGAAATGGATAATTTAGTGAAGATGGAGTTTCGGATGTTGAAATGTAGGAGGTGTTTAGGTGGTGTCCGAAAAAATATATGTGGCATACTTGAGGGTGTGTTCGTTGGTATTTATTTTGTTATACTTTGCCTTTGATAATCCAAAGTGTGATCGCTCCGAAATTTATAGAACAAATATTTTTTCAAATGCAAAACTTTAATTCATACCATAATTCCGGCTTTACACTACTGCCACTAATTTTGTCATAAAATATTGAATATTGAAATATTGAATTCGATTGATATGTTTTTTCAGTTCACTGGCATTTGTTCAAAAATGTCGTATAACTGCGGCATTATGCTGAATTTATATAACAACTGAAAAAATTAAAGCTAAACTCTCAGAACACCTATTTTATTTATTTTTTATTTTATTTTTTTAGTATCGTTATAACTTCATATGACTCTTTAACATTAAAAAACGTCAAAATAGGTCTGTTTACTTAGTTCTTTGCACGAACTACTATTGTTTTAAGGTTGCTCAGAATCAATTTATTAAAAGAAATTGCCTTAGGCTAGGCTGTTTTGCAACTGTTTGGTTTAAGAAACTAAAAAGTTTGTGTTTTGACACAAACTAAACGATTGCCTAAAATGAGTTCGCTATTTTGTGTAACATATAATTATATGCACCTGCGCGGACATTCAACCAAATAGTTCATCTGTTTTCTATAAGTATAAAAACAGTGTTGTGCAACTAAAAATTGAATGTGCGCTCCCAGCCTTAAGACGATATTAGTTAAAAAATGTTCAAATTAGAAAACTACTTTAAAGTTAGGAAATATATAAGAAGTATAATACTACTACCTTAATAAGAGGTTGTTTAAAATTTTGCGCCAATGTCATTTTATTGAGTACTATGGTATGTTTTTTTTCTCCAATACTCAGTATTATGCGATATATTTTCGCACTTTTGTAAGTTTTAAATCAAATTTAACAGGGAGAAGAACTCTAAATCAACTCGATTTGAATTTTCATGAATATTTCAACTCAATCTGCATTTTCATGAATATTTCAACTCCAGCTTAAAAACGAGATACAGATCTTTCGAACACATCCGAGTCCGAGTAAGCTAATTCTTAATTCCACAAGTAGGAGGAACAAGGAAGAGTGAGTTAAAGAGTGAATAAAGCGTTTTTTTGGTACTTGTATTACTGCGCTAGATATAGATTACCAATAAAACGCTCCTATAATAACATTTAATAATTTGCAAGCGTTGTTCGTTTGTAAGACGATTCATTGTTAAATTATAGACCAAACTGAAGATGTTTGACAGTGACACAAAACAAAAAACATGCGTGAGCTGTCAAAACCAGTGTTGACAAAAAGAAAATAGCAAAAAAACTCTCTCATTATATTTTAATAAACAGACCAGTACCTTCTTTGAAAAAGAGTTCAAGAGTTATTTTTTACAATTTTTGCATTTAACTTCTTGTTAAGTATTCAAACGCACTTGCTTACTCTGTTTGCAGACTTTATGCAAATACTCATACGTTTTTAATAAGAGTTTATCGGTCACATTTCACATACGAGGTAAAGCTATCAGATGCTCAGTCATGTCTGCATTGTCCTTTTTTAAGGTTTGTTGCGAGAAAGATTACAAACCCTGATTTTGATAAAAAAAAATGTATTCTTTAAGAGTTGGAATAGTAACGTACATTCAAGTTTTCCAAACATTTTTTTAGATTTTTAAAACAAATTTTGAAAACTCAATGTCTCAAAAACAACAAGTTCGCTTTTTTTGAAACTTGAAAACTTACAGTTTTTAATACGATCTTCAAGATGTCATTTTTTTTATTTTTAACTTATCTAAAAATTCCGGTACTAATTCTACAAATGTTAAAAAACTGTTTTCGAAAATCTTTTTTTTTTAGCGAGAACGACATCTAGAATTTTGATGATTTTTTTTTCTTTAGCTTAATTTTTACGATCTATAATTACATTCAAAACAAAATTGAAACTAAGACTTTACTGACCGTATCTACTTAAGAAATATTTTTTTTTCGATTTTTGACTTTCTCATTATTGACATATAGAATTTAACTGACAGAATTTTCATCATACAGACTTCCGAAAATCAGAATCCCAATAAAATTGTACGCATTTAAAAATTTTCAAAAATGTTTTTTATCTTATGATTTTCTAAGGAACGAGTTGATAGTCTTTTTTTTTTAATACTGACTTAATTATATGTATCTACCAATTTATTTTCAATATTCAATAAATTTTGCTCTACAGGGTGTTTTCAAGATAATTACCATTTTATTGGGAAATACTTCTTTAGAATTTCCTTGCAGAGAACTATTAGGGGGCCTATTTCTCCAAATTCATTTTAGTCGAAGAAGCGAAAAGTGAAAACAAAGTTTTTAGTTTGTTATTTTAAACAATTTTCAGTCTCAGGGTTGCATTGCATTTACACGATGCATGGCTGTAAGAGATGAATGAAAACTCTGTCGCCTTGCTGGCCCACTATACTTTGATTTTCTGACGAAAAACCGACATCAACAACTCCATCCCAGGCCATCGCACCACGCCATAAGCCATCCAAAAAAAACCATCTACACGATGGTCTATCATAGTGAGCCATTATGATGGCCTATCGTGTAGATGGGCCATTGGAACCTAAGCGCATTCCCGTGGCAATGTGAACAAAAGTAAGATATTAAATAAGTGGTAAAAAGGTATGAAACAAATACCTTATCCAAAATGGATGCGCTTAAGTCTGTATCAGTATTTATAAGTAGACTAGTTGTATTCATAATATGTATGTTTATAAGAATAAATGCAATAATCTCATAATTGCACTTAAGATATTTTTAAAAGTGCCAAATTTCTTGAGCACGGAAATTAAAGAAACATCACGACCTCCGAATAACGGAATGACATTCTTAAGATTTTCAACACTAATTTCATTATTGATCAGAAATATAACTTGCAAATTAATAATGTCTTGATTTTGAATATCAGCCTCTGGGGCTGCATGTAATTAAGGTATTTTTAATACACCATAAATAATTTCATTAAGATTGCAATAATGCTAACTGACTGATTCTGCAGTTGTGACTAATATAAATGTCGCATTTAAAGACCAACGCTTCAATGTTATTCACTTAATTTGCATCCGATCCGATCCAATTAGTTAATCCTTTCAATGATTAAGCTTAATGGCCCACCTTAAGTGTCTTGAGCTTAAAGAAATTTAATTTCCGGTAGCCATTTCGATGTAAACACATCATTCTGTTAACAGACTCTGTCTGACTCTCCGTGTATACTCATGCATTTGAATTAAAAAATTATTGTTATTTTTGTTTGTGGGCGGAGTCAGTTGCGCGCGCAGAGTAATTATAATAAAAAATATAATAAGAAAAATTCAAATCAGGGAATAAAGTTAAAGAAAAATTAATTCAATTAATAACTCGAGAAATTGTTCCATAAACAACCTAATTGCACTTGAAGTGCATTCTAAGAAGCTTGTTAAGCAACCTGTCCAACAGCAGGAGGTTGTTTTGTGTTGTTTCCCTTAACCTACCTTTCGTCTCCATGATTGCTATTATCGTTTAATAGTGGGACAGCATTTGTCGCAGGATTGGAATAAATTAAAGATTTTATAAGAAGAAAGGAAATCCAGATTAAGACAAAATCTGACATTACAGTGATGTCTGTCTTTTTGTTGACAAACCGTCCAAGGTCTGGGTTCAATTTCCAGCCACTGCCACCTCAAAAAAGGAAAATTATTTTTTTTAAGGGTTCTGCCACTTGTGTCATGAAAAGTGACGTTCGGATTCGGCAGTAAACTGTTTCCATTTATACCCTCAACTCGAACACAGGAATTGTTGAGAGATGTAATTCACTAGGTCATGTTTCTGTACGAGCTGTTGTGCCTCAAATGCATTTTATGTCTATCAAAAAGTACAGACTGGGTCAATTAAGTAAATTCGGCCATTTTCTTAAACGTCATTTACGTCAAAAATACAACTGCAAAATGTTCTTATACGCAAACTGCGAAAGTCATCTCTTTTAAAATCCAAAACGAAAATTGTATGCAAAAGTATTATTTTCTATAATGCAGTTAGAAAATCGTGTTGATGACAAACTTATTGACAAGCCAAAAAGCGTGTTCGTAAACGCGTAATACTTTTGTAAAAAAAATTGATTGATGTTGATAAAACAGAGGCCGTTTTCGAAAACGTCAAATCAACGTCATTTTATCAAAAATGATAGTAGGGCGATCGCATATATGACCGATATTTTAATAGCTACAAAAATAACTGAAAAGCAAGTTTTGGTTTCGTTTGAAATTATAATGCAGGCCTAAATCACATGGTCTTACTCTCATGTACAAGCACTTTGGAATTTTTGGAAATTATAACAAAACAAATATTAATTTCTACAAAAAAAAATACTAGAACAATCGTTAATAATTAACTTCTTACATACGAAATTTTCCTAACATTGTTTAAATAAAATGCACGACTGGGTCGCACAAACTTGCTCTTATGTAAAAGACTAAGAATTTCAAAAATAAATGTTATTAGAGCAAAACTGTTCCTAAGCATAAAATTCCATTTTAATGACCAAAACAACTCCGTTCGTAGGTGGAGCTAAAATCAGGATGCCATGTGATTCAGCAACTATTAGTTTATACAAGAACAAAAGTTATAAGTCGTTGCAATGGTTTCTTAAAAAAATAAGCTTTTATATACAAAATTACATTTTTAAGAAAAAATTTTGGTACGCCAATTTAAAGTTTTTATTATTGAAAGTTTTTGCGACCTTTAGTCCAAATGCGTTTCGCCCAGGTACGACAGTTGGGCTCATCAGTTAGATGCTGTCGTACCCTTCTAAGACGCGATATATTAGTCGATGGTTATCAACACACATACAATTTACAGCATGAATGCAGTGCAAAATTATATTTTTCTATGGGAATTTGGTTAAATTCAGACACCTAGAAAATTATGCCCGTGGTCTGGCTAATTTAGGTGTCTGAATTTAACCAAATTCCCCTAGAAAAATATAATTTACACTGCATTCATGCTGTAAATTGTATGTGTGTTGATAACCATCGACTAATATATCGCGTCTTAGAAGGGTACGACAGCATCTAACTGATGAGCCCAACTGTCGTACCTGGGCGAAACGCATTTGGACTAAAGGTCGCAAAAACTTTCAATTTGATTTTTAATCAATAGAGTCCACAAAAACAAAAACAAAAACTATAAACACAATTTTTGTTGTTTTTATATTTTTTGTTTCCCTTCTTCAGTTTTTATTATTGTTCGAATAAAAATTAAATTTACAAAAAAAAAATATTAACCCCAGTTTCACAGTGGACGTTTAAACCCCACTTTTGGTTTAAACTTCAGTTCAACAATAAATTTGGTTTCACAGTCCTTGAACAGAGATCATTCTGTAGTTTAAGTTAAACGACACTATTCTGCCGTTTAAATCTCAGTTCGACAACCTATTCAAACATTTGAAAATATAATTTATTTTCATTTTTAATTTTTGTTTCCTGTCACAGGTCACAACTGAAACAAAGCAAACTTTCTTTGATTGTTTTTTCTTTGAGTCAGAGAGAAAGAGAAAATAATTTACTAAAACTACGTTTAATGAACTGAAGTTCAGATAAGACTGTGAAACCGGACGAGTTGAACTTCAAATTTAAACTCCAGTTCAGGTTAAGCAGAACTATAGTTTAAACTCTCACTGTGAAACTGGGGGTAAGCCGTTTTTGAGATATCGAATTTTCTAAAAAAAATAGATTTTTTTTCAAAAATATTTTTTCTTTAAGTTTTGAAACCTAATGTTTTTAAACTTTTAGAAGCTTATCTATAAAAAAAAATTCATTAAAATCCGTTATGCTGATAATGAAAAGTTCAAAGTTCGAAAAAATGGTTCTATGGTAGGTACAGTCAGTAATATCTAGTTTTAAAATTTTTTTTATTAAATTATAGATGGTAAAAATTATTTAAAAGAAAAAAATTTTTAGCAAAATTCTCGGAACCGTTTTCGAGAAAAATATGATTTTCGAAAACCATTTTTGAACATTTCTTTGGAAGGTACGAGTACCGTTAGTTTTAGATAAAACAAAATTGTTTTTCTCAAATCTTGTAGAAACTTTTAAGAAACTTTTATTTATCAAGTTTGAAAAAAAAACGAGCATGGGGTTTTCGAAATACTAAGTTTCCAAAAAAAAGCATTATCTAGTTTTAACTAAATGAAATTTTTTGATTTTTTTTTTAATTTTGTGGGACAGTTTTTGAGAAAAAAATATTTATAAAATTTCGAAAAAAAAATCGTATGGCAGGTACCGAAAAAAACGTATAGGGGAAAAAATTAAAAATGATATCTACCAAGTTTAAAGAAAATCGGCCAAGCCAATTAGGCTGTAGTGGAACAGACAGACTATGTGTAATAAGTTTACTTTTGCTATACAGTAAAACCCGCTAAAGAGAAACGGCAAAATGTCACAGTCTTCCTTTCACTTAAGCGGGTGAAAAATAATTTCAATTAAGCGGAGTTCGGATAAGTGAAAAAAAATTTCACTTAAGCGGATTTAAAAATTCCATTAAGCGGAGATTTAATACTAGAAACAATATTGTTTTTATCTTGAAAGAAGTTAAATAAAACAACGATTAAATAACACAAAAATAATTTATTGAAAAACGAAAACTAGCAAATTTTTGTTCTGTTCGATTCAATTTTAATTTTTCACTTAAGAGAGTTTTTTTCAATGAAAAATATTAAAAATTAAGTGAAAATATGTTTCAGTTATCGGGGTTTTTCGCTTAAGCGAGTTTCACTTAAGCGGAGTGTTTTAAGGGAAATTGGTCGGAAAATACTTGGGGATGAAAAAACTGTTTCAGGTAAGCGGGTTTTTCTCTTAAGCGGGTTTTACTGTATTTGTTTCTCGTCTTTTAAATTAAACTAGCCGACCCAGCTCTCGAAATTCGAGTGCCAATTTATTTATTATTTATATTATTGGCAGTGTTTTCAAGCAAATTTATTAAATTAAATTTTATTTTACGTAATATGCAAAGTGTTCGACAGTGCAAAAACAAAAATGACCCACAGTGTGTAAATGCGTGTCTCAACTATATTCTGCACATCTCCGTAACTGTGGCTTTCCAACCATATAAAATTTATCGAAATCGGTTAAATACTTTTGGAGAAAAGTGTACCACAAAAAACATGTTTGCCGTTTTATTATATGATTAAAATCTTATCTCCAAAAAGTTAGAACATCGAGAAATGATATTCTCGAACCAGGAGGTGCATATTATAAAAAAAAACACAATTAGATGCTTCATGAAGAAGTTTTTCAAAATAGTCTTTTAGTACGTTTGATTTAAGTTGGTTGCCAATAACATATCTTGCTCCAATTAAAATTCTAATTATTTTCCAAAATTTAGATGTAATTCCTACAGTGAACAAAACTTTCAGCTTCGTCATCGAAATATTTTTTTCTTCTGATAACACAACCGCTTAAATCTTTTGTTGACCTCAATAATATAAATCACGTACGAATGTTCCATTTTTTTTTTCTTAATAATTTAATCCTCTCAAACAAACGCTGTCTGGCTCTCAAACAATCCTTGTCGAATTAGGGTTCTTTGCACTTCTTGTTTTTTCCCACAACTTCTTTTAATTTAAGAGTTTGCGTCCTTGGTACATTTTGATACCTATGCGTAGGACAATTTTTGTATTATTTACAGTGTTTAGTTTATTCACATTTCAGCTTTAAACCACATAATCAAGATTGAAGATCCAGTCGTGCATATTTTTAGGGGTCCAGTTTTTCGCATACTATGGCAATTTTTAGTTAATTTGACTCAATTGTACTTTACTGTAGCACAGTGTTATTCTGTTCGATTCCAGTTTTAAATTTGTCCTGTCCCACTGTATCGCTTGCAGTCACTCATTGTCGCATGTCATGTCATTGATTCAGTTATGGCGTAAAGCAAAACGTTGACACTCCAATTAATTTAATGGATGCACATTAATAACAAAAAAATCAATTATTTTTTTCCGTTGTCATTTTGATGGATATTAATTTAATAAAACAATAAAAAAAATAACAACAAGTGCAAGTGCGACTGAAAGCAAATTGCTTAGCAAATTTATGTGCACAAAGCGGTAGGGATGCCTGAGCAAGATGAATCAATGGGTTATGATTTATGAAGGCGGCCTTGTCAAATGCATTAGCATTAGATTTTGGCATGGACTTGGTATCCACGATTCCAGGGGACGTTTTGGCGACATCTGTTAAGTGCAGCCTCTTTAGGAAACTCCACTGGAAGACATACATAAGTGTTTTCTGGTATTGTCATGATTAATATCGAATTGCTGTTTTTGAGACAATATATTATTGTTTGGGAATAAATAGAAAGTGGAGGCTCAGGAAAGATTTATTTTCTTTTTAAAAAATATCAATTAATGAATTGAAAAAAAAAAATAATACGACACCTAAATGTTTTCGTTTTCACTATCATCTCTATCGACTTATCAGTAAATTAATTTGCATCAAAAACTTTCAGTTCCCAAAAACCGACATGTCAGAGGAATTTACAAAACGATATAATTTGCATATCTACCTGTTTTTACTTACGACGAACTCGAGATTTGGATCAAAGTCCACATTACGATGATAACGATGACGAAAGAAGTGAGTCTCGAAATTCATGTCTTTCTGTCTGTCTGTTCGACTACAGCCTAAACAGCTCTGCCGATTTTCATTAGACTTGGTAGATATCGTTTTTAAATTCCCCCCACACGCTTTTTTTATTTTTAAGAAAGTTTTAAATTTTGTTTTTTTTTTTTCAAAACTAAATATTTCGAAAACCATATGCTCGATTTTTTTAATTAACTTGATAAATAAATGCTTCTCAATATAATCTACAGGATGTGAGAAAAAAAAAGTTTTTAATCTAAAAATAACGGTTCTAAAAACATTCTTTCGACTATGTTCTTTAGTTATAGTCTTACTCTAGCTACCTGTCCCCCCCCCCCCCATATCAACAATTCCCATTTTTCGACCCACATTTTGAGTCCATTGTCCTCATGGAGTTTGAGAATATCTCGGAGAGAATGACAAAATGCCTATCTATTAATTCTGCTGCCATCTACATGAAGAACGAGGAAGCTCATGATACGCTTAAGTAAATTCGAAGTAAAATAACTTAACTTCCGTTTTTGAAGACGGCTTTGAGCCCATTCTAAAACTCTTTAAGAATTAACTTAAATAACAGACCAACTTAAAAAAATGGAACGGTTAAGAAGCCAATAGAGAAATAAAGGCTATAAGCTGTTGGAGAAAATATAAAAAGTTAATGAAATAAAATGATTTTGGGAAAATTAAATTATAGTTTTTGAAAATAATAAAAATAGTAAAAAATCGCCATGACGACGGAGCGAGTAAAATCATCGAGACTTTAGAAAAAAGGAATAAGAGAAGGCAAGACTTTAAAAAAAAGGAAAAGATAAGTAGAGTGTTGGTTTACTAAGTTTTATTCCTTTGCTAAAAAGTGTTTTGAAATATTAATTCGGTTGGTTCAATTTTATAATCTTAAAATTATGAGACTTGCGACCCCGTTCTTTTATCCGTTTTTAAATAAATCTTACTAATATTTTATCTTAAAAATGTTTTAAATAAAGTATAGGTACATAAAAACAATTTTTTTAAGAAACCGCTACAAAGATTTATAGTTTTTGCATAAATTCATATTAGCTAAATGAATCACAAGGGCGGGCGGCTCAAACTACCAAGAGATTTGCCTAAGCCGTTTAAAAATGAATGCTTATGAACATTTTTTTCTTATAACATTCATTTTAAAAATTCTAAAGCAAGTTTGTGTGACCCAGTTGTGCACCGCTCTAATCAATTGCATCATTCAACAATAATTTTGATCGTGCTCCATTTAATTGGTAAGAGTTTTGAGTAAGTGGGTGGATATCACGCCTCCTAAATGGACTTTTTTTTTTTAAATTTCGATTCAATCTAATTACTTTGTATGCAGAACAATATCGTTGCCAAACTAAAAGATTCTAGTGCCAAAAAGTCAATCAGTCAGTTACGGTCCTAGCGATTATTAAAGTGCTAAAGATAACTCAGGAAACACTAATGGTGAAACACCTATGCTCTGTGCTGAGGAATTATTGCGAATTTGAAGTTTCTGACTCTATTAGCACTGAAGTTATAGGTATGTATATTATTTTACAAAAACCCACCAGAAAAAGAACAGTTCTTTCACAATTAAAAGAAAAACGCTTAAGAAATTGGTGACAGTAGATTTGTTGAGTTTCACCCTTGTGCTGTCACTATTGTGTGCTCGTGATTAATGATGATGGCCCATAGCTGTTTTCCTCCATTAAAATATCCCATAAACTGTAAACTTAACCGTTTTCACAATTCCAATTTCCGTATCCAAACATAACTCTCTTCTTAACCTCAAAACCAAAACGTCGTATTCAAAGTACATATTATACCTACGAGTATGTCAACTCACTATATTTTTATTAAAGTCAATTACTAACTTTCCCCTCACAAAGATATAGCCTCTGTCAAATAAGTCAAAAATTGGTCTGCGCAGAGCCACACAAAATTACTTTCAACCTTAATGAGTTTTAAGTTCGTCGTGAAAGGTAAAATTTAATATTTCCTAATCGTCTCGAAAATCCATTTGAAACTGCGGACGCGGAACAGAAGAAGGATAAAAGAGCAAGCCATCCCCTGATGGATATATTCACTTCGACTAAATGTTTAATCACATCCTTACCCATTAAAATAATGACCGCAGCATCCTGGAATTTCATTCTCCAAACCGACCGACTACGACGACGACGACGTGTGTGTCATTCGGCCAAGAGACATGCTAAGCAAAATGTGCACGACTTTAATGTACACTCCTGGCCAACCAAAACGATTCGAGGACCGGCATCACCACCACCGCCACCATACCGTCAGTGCGAGAATCAACATTCCTCCAGAAAATTGAATCCCTGACCGGGACCACATAACAACTTACTGTGCTGCATCTCAAATCAACAACAACAACAACCATCAGCCGACCCTGCCACTTGTTTTGAAAACCTTTTTTTATTTCCCGATTTTTTGTTTGTCTTGCCTTCGGAAATTAACATTGAATGCCTTCAACTAATGAGGTCCATTCCGAGGCTCTGCGACGTGGTTGGTGGATCGCCAGAGACGTTCTGGCGAGCTTGCTGCCACTGCCACTGCCACCACCATAATTGCGCTCCGCACGTTCTTATTTAGCTTCGCACATCTTGCGCTTTTGTTTACTTGTCGCTTGTCTAAAATACATCCCGACAGGCCTTTAGTCCGAGGATAAGATGACGATAATCGGATCCTTGGATTACAATAACATGCAGATGAACGCAAGTCAGTCTTTTTGGAAAAGACTAAAATCGTGAGAACGTCATCTATGTGCAGAGTTATGTATCAGTACCAGCGATGCAATCTTCTTCTGCGATATCTAACTGGAATGAGAAAGATCAGAATACCGTCACTCGTCAGTGTTTGACGTAGAGGACAAGTGCGTCTTGCGATCTTGAGTTTGCTCTATGTACCAGTACCTACGTACGAAGATATAGGTTTATCGAAATCGTTATAAAAATACGAGTACAATTTTTGTCATACGTAAGTATCGACGACCGTCGCACATTCATACAAATATTTGTGTGTGGGTTCATACATTTGGCATCATAAGACAAATTAATATTTGCAGAAGGCTTGGCAGCTATAGCAAACCAGACGTAATTAACTGGAGCTCTATAACCATACACCTACGTTAGATTGTTTAAATATTTAATTGAGTCTATTTGGGCTTAAACAATAGAATTGGGTCGCAATTAGAAGTCTTAAAATAGAAATCAGACAAATTTTACTAACCGCAATTTGAATATATTGCGAGCATTTCCATCGGAAGCTCGCTGAGGTCAGCATTGCAAGTTCAAGTTTGTGGGTTAAGTGAACAAGATATATAAGAAGACAAGAATTTATGGAATTTTTGATGTATTGAGAGGGAAAATTCCAGTTCAAGGATATAGTTTTTTTTAAATCGAAAGGCTTATGGATTTATTTTCACTGATAGTTTAATCAAATCATCTTGAAGTTCAAAACTTTGAAGTATCAAGTTACGCATTCTAGTTGTAGAGTAAGGCTTGGGAGAAAGTGTTAATAAGGTTTAAGAACCTAAAAAGTACTATAGGTACATAACTTGAAATTGACTTATTCGACTCAACGCACTCCCGAACAATGCAGGGTCTCTTATGAAACATGGCTGATGGGTTGATTTTATAACTGGTTAATCGGTCTTATTTGCCACCTCGAAAATGACAGCAGGAATTCGAAAACTCTCTTGAGCTGGAGCATTAGTATCCATTTTCTTGACTCAACCATCGTGAAAAATCTTATTAAGGTAGTTTAGGAGCGGTCGATAATTTCAATACTATCCGCATTCTCTAATTAGTCGTTTATTTGGTATTTCTTAGAAAAGCTTTGTGGATAACAACTTACAGTCATCTAGCTTTACAATTAACAACTCAGCTATTTATGAATTTGAAATGTAAGTCGTTTCTGAGAATGAATTGGTCATGTATATCCTTTCTCTTGGATCCAACTCAGTGGATCAAGATGGAGTTCCAATACGTTTTATTAAAATGATATTACGACCTCTTCTTTTCCAAAATGTTGGAAGCGTGCAAAGGTAATTTCTGTGTCTAAGAAAAAAACAACCCTTCAATTGCATTAGGTTTTCGGCCTATAAGTATACTGTCTAAAATCTTAGAAAAAGTTCGGTCAAATCAGATTCCAAACCACATGCGGACTCGTAACTAATTTTCTCCGGTGCAGTCAGAGTTTCGTGCAGTTCGCATCTGCTCTACGGCTATCGTTGAAGTTCTTGAAGATATTAGAATTCAGTATGACCAAGGCATGTTAACACTACTCTGTTTGCTGGATTTTAGAGGATGTCCGCACGTTCCGAGGAAATAACATCGACTCGGACCACTACCTCGTTGTAGCCAAGGTTCGGTTGCGGATATCCCGACGTTCACAATCACAAGACATCGCAAGGTCCTTTTCCGTTCGAGTTTCTAACAATCTCTTAAGGAGTCCTGTGCCGCCAGCATCAAGTATTGAGGACCAGTGGCAACGTTGCCAAGCAGCCATCAGAGATGCTGCTTCTAATGTGTTTGGTTTTACACGACCACCGCAACGAATTCCCTGGTTTGACGATGAGTGCCGGCAAGCACATGCAGCAAAGCAAAAGGCTTACAAAGCGGCGCTGCAAGGAAGGACTAGAGCTGCTCGCGAGCTCTACAAAAAAAGAAGGAGCATGAGAAGCGCTTGATCAAGAAAATAGAAGGATGCCATAGCAGGAATGAGAATTGGAAGTTTTACCAAAAGGTAAAAAACACCACAAGGATACAATCCCCGAGCCGAAGCCTGCAGGGATAATCATGGGAACATCGTAGTAGAACCGCAGTCCATGCTGAGGATATCGAAAGAACATTTCTCCAATCTTTATAATGGCGATGAAGAAGAGAATGCCACTGCTATAGAGATAGTACCATTCGACTTAGGCGACGTACCAACAATACCGCCCACCCGACCTGGACGAAGTGAAGATAGCTATATCCAAGCTCAAGTCCAACAAAGCCGCTGGATCTGACGGCCTTGCTGCCGAACTATTCAAAGCGGCAGGCGATGACTTGATTGGGAGCTTGCATCAACTCATCTGCAAAATATGGTCGGAATAAAGCATGCCCGATGAATGGAATCTCAGCATTGTTTGTCCGATCCTCAAGAAAGGAGACCCTTTGAACTACGGCAACTACAGAGGCATAAGTCTCCTGAACATCGCGTATAAGATTCTTTCTGCCGTATTATGTGAACGTCTGAAGCCTTTCGTCAACAACCTGATAGGTCCATATCAGTGCGGCTTTAGACCTGGAAAGTCCACCATCGATCAGATATTCACATTACGGTAGATCTTGGAAAAAACCCAGGAGCTACAAATCGACACCTACCACCTTTTAATCGATTTCAAAGCCGCGTACGATAACATCTATAGGAACGAACTATATAGAGCAATGTCTACTTTTGGCATCCCTGACAAACTTGTCCGCTTGTGCAGGATGACGATGGAGAATCCACGCTGCTTCATCAAGGTCGGAAAAGATCTCACCGATGCATTTGATGTCAAAAAAGGTTTTAGACAAGGCGATGCTCTGTCGTGCGATTTCTTCAACATCGTTCTTGAAAGAATAGCGCAAAACTCATGCCCCAAAACAAGAGGCACAATCTTTCAAAAGTCCGTCTAGTTCCTCGGATACGCCGATTATATTGATATTATTGGAACAATAAAGCGTGATGTCAGTGGCGCATTTGTGAACATTGAGACGGAAGCGAAGAAGATGGGTTTAGCGGTAAATGAGGGCAATGAGGTAAGTTTGCTGGATTTCACAAAAGCATTTGACCGAGTTAATCACAGTATTCTGTGCAAGAAACTTAAACTTTACTTTGATTTCAGTGACAGGTCAAAAGGTTTAAGTTGAAAATAATTCTTCTGATTCAATCAGCTTGCTTGCTGGTGTCCCACAGGTTTCCATCTTAGGTCCTATTTTGTCATGCAAATATGTCATGTTACATCTATACGTAAATGATGCTCAAATTTATCTTTCGGGACCTTTTAACTTATTGGAAGAACTAACTTGCAGAATAAATGAAGATCTGGATGAGATTCACAATTGGTCGCTACGTAACAGCCTTACGCTATACATATCTAGAAATTTGATACGAGCAATTGACCACCTGTTTTTCTAGCATAATTTCAAATTGAGTTTTCCAATACTGTTTTATTCTAGGCTTTAAAATAAATTGTTCACTTTCAGCCGTCGTCGACCACATTAACCTCTCTGTTGGACGTATCTATGAATGTCTTTGGAAATTGAATATGTTCTCTAATCTAACACCGGTTGAAACCAAACTGAGAATTAGCAAATCGTTGCTTGTACCACTTATTGACTATGCTTCAGTAATTTACCCAAAACTGTATTCTCAATGACTACGTTAATTGCTTGTTGCTTTTAATAGTATAATTAGTTACAATCTTGGTTTGCAAAGATTTGATCATGTTTCTCGGGCTTCCAAGCCGCAGGGACATAACTCCCAGGGTTATAATTCTTAATTTTTTTGTTTTTTGGGCAAAACAAATTGATTTTTGGACTTGTGTGTGTCTTACCTTAATCGGACATAAGTCTCAAAAATTTAAATTCGAGGTTATGTGCTTCTTTGAGCTCAAAAAGTTTATTATCAGCTTCGGGGGATTTCAGGATTTTAACTCACTTTTTGGGTCGTTCGTATCATTCACGTAACTCAGTTTCTCCGCTTAGGGTATGTTATTACTAAGTTTTCTAAGGCAACAGTACCACCGAAAATGCCACAGGCTGTTGTCTTAGGAAACTGTTAACAACTGTTGCAACGGAGTTGTAGGAGGGTTACACAAGACCCAAAGTAAAGTTAAAATCTCTGGAACTCGTATAGCAAGCAAGTAGTTTTGATCAATACATTGTTCACTTATCTTTATTTTAGCCCCTATACCAGGATGACTTTATATGCCCTTAGCGGAGCAGAGGAACTGCTTGAAAATGATGGATAACCCGTCCTTTGGCCAGACAATAGATCAAGAAAATTATTGACATTGATATCTGTCTAGCAGCTTATTCAGAAGAAACAGTAGCATAAGGCAAAATCGGCCTTATATTGGAAAAGTTAAAGAAATGCACAACATTTTTTTTTCGAAATACTTATTTCTGTTATTTTCTCCAATAATTTTGGATTTATGTCCCATTAAGGTGAGTCATAGTAAGTGCCGAATTTGCTTTGGTTACCTTAACCTGTAAGTAGGGCATAAGGCCTAAAAAAATTGGGTGTTATGTCCCTGCGCCTATTTATATAATTTTGGTTCAACCAGTACAATATACATAGAACTCTGGACTTTGAGTCTCGACTGCAAATTTGTTGGTGTTTTCAAAGATCTACATTGGTACGTGAAGATTATAGTGTAGAACAGAGTGTAGTTCAGTAGTATTTGTAGTACCAAAGTTTGCCTTTTTTCTAGAGATAAGGCCTATGGAACTATAAATCCAGTCCACGAGCGTGCTTTTTTCTCATATTTGGTTGATGGATTTAATGGGGTCTTCCGCTAAGCTACCGCACCCTGCATACTTGTTGTCCATAATTTTTTCTATAGCTTAGCCTTCGTCATCTATACTGAGTTGAAAAGAAATTTCTCCATTATCCAATCACTGCGTTTACAAAGTATCCTCCTTCTCAGTTACCATAGGTCACCACTAATTTTTCGAAGAACCTGGTTCGGGTCTCAAAAACAACTGATCCTCTTTTTTTAATATCTCAGGGTGTTGTGTCGCTTGTGATACTTTTCAATTTTCCTGAGCTGAAACAATGCGTCCGCCCTCTTCTTTCTTCACCAGATCTTCTCCCATATTCTTCTTTCTGGATATTTTTCCGTCGCTACTCTTATGCGCTGAAGCTTTTTCATATGTGTAGCGCTTAGCATTAGGCTAGACGAGGCTCAAATCAAACACAATTTCGCTTTTTGCAGAAAGCCTTGTCAAAGCTGAAAAGATGGCGAAGACTTAATGACCCCAGCGCAATTTATATACAAGCCACCATTACATTGACCTTGTTTTCAACAAAAGTTAGTCTTCAACTCTTACGGATTCATTGTATGTCAGCAAGTTCAAGCACAAATAAGCACTACAGAGACAGAATCTCTTTCTCTTCCTATTAAAACTTTTAACATCGCACTAAATCGTCTAAAATGTTGCTCCTTTGTTTTTTTTTCTGACTTGAATCAAAAAGTCTATACATTGCAAACATTCCTGAATTCTTTTTCAGGAACCCCGTCGTAAAATGTCAAGCTGAAGCAAATATTTGTACCTTCATCGATCTCTTAGTTCCGCAGGTACAATCCGTAAGCAAACGATTTCCTAAAGACTGTATGTCGCCTATTTCACAACCGATGCGATGGAACAACATCTCAGGAACTTTCATTTAAAACGTTATCTTGTGGAAGATTTAATCACCTACATATCTCAACATGCAATTAAGAACAACCACATTCAAGATAAAAAAAAAAACAAAATAAATGTCCCATTTGCTTGTCTTCTCTCAGCACAACCAATCGCTTGAAACAACAGGTGGGTATTCCAAGTACTTGGACACGAAGGCTTAAACGTCTCTCGACACAGCTCCTCGGATTAAGGTAATTTATTCTATACCGCAAAACAAAGGGATGTTGCGTGATAGCCAAACACAACCTGGGCAATTATTGGCTATCCAATTTTCGAAACGAAAGAACAAACATCCCTTTGGAGAAACAAGTGAACATCGCCACTGTGTCCTGTGTCAAGGAATTTAACATTGCTGTTCGCCTCATTCCCATTGATCTTTGATCACGCAACCTATACCTACCAGGTCTAGGCCAATAAACAAGTTATTTTGTGGGACCCCCCATTCCACAGAAACCCATTGTTAATGGCTATATGCTCGCTTGGGGTTCAAATGATCCTCATCTAGAAGATCGTATACAGGTGAAGGAATGGGAGGTAGGAAACATCTTTTATGGATCCAAATACCGCCACCAATGAATGAATGTCATGGTCGGTCTTTGGGACTAACTCACGCAACAGACATTAAAATCCAGCCAGGTGGTGGCCAATAGTGACATTGGCACACATCACATTTGATTTGTAGCACCAAGATGGGCTTTTAGACGTTCCAATCGATTCCATGGGAGTTCCAAGAAAATTGGATCTTTTTTATCACTGGATAATATTGGTGTGTGGTGCACCCTCATCTTGTGTTGCTTTTTCAATTTGGATTTTATTGGGGATCTGTTTCCAAGACAAAGTGCCCAGGTTTATTTGTTTCTTATTAATCATACCGTTTGGTAATAAAACATAAAACAATAAATACGTTGGAATTAGTCACACTCGTTAGCGCTTAAAGAAACCATTTGGTACTGTGTGAATTTGAAAAGATGTACTTTCATATTTCCTTGGTTTCAAACAGCGGAAAAACGCTCTGAAACCCAATGCAAAATGGCATTCGAGATGGAACTGATTTTAACGGTGAATTAGAATGTTAGTTATACTCTAAGCAATACATTTTAAAAACATACTTAAAGAATTTTCAATGAGGTTGTGATTGCAGCCATTTTGTTGTAGACATCTGTCAAATTGTCTGTCATTTATTTTTTGTGTCAAGTCAACATGTTCCAAAAATAAATTATTTTATGAAAGTGGGTCATTTTTTCGAGCAACAATTCGGGCGATTACAAAGCAACGTAGAGTAAAAGGTGGATTCGACCGGTTCAGTGAACAATCTGCCACCCACCCGTACGTCAATGAAACGAAAGATCTGTGGAAAATATCGCCGTTTTCTATGTGTAGAAGAATCAGTCCTTTCGCAAATCAAACCTTGGCTAATCTTCCTTCATGGCTTGGGCCTACACCCAGGACCTCAGAGCTCAGAGTAAACGATCATAGATCACCCACATGAATTAACATGAGTTTCACCAAAGTGCAATGCATCTAGAGAAAGGCACTGTTTGGTGTGGATTTGGGGCTGGCGGCATCATCGGTCCATATTTGCTTAAGAACGACGTTGTCCAGGTCATCACTCACCGACAACGGCGAGCGCTATGATAACAATTTATTTCGGCCCGTATGATTTCAGGTATGTGACTTTTTCCGGATTTTACGGTGTTTCAAGAAGGTCTTGTGGATTGTGTGCCATTTAACCAAATGTGCATTTCGTCACTGAATAATATTTTCAAATGAAATTACAGATCAATAGCGATTTTCCTTTGCACTATTTATCAAGTATTGTAATCGTTGTTCCAGCGTAAGTTTATCCATGATAAATTGTAAAACCAATCTAACCCCAAAACAACAGTTAACTGTCAAATAAGATCTCACAGATATCAGTGCTGTCAATTTTAAAATTGTCCGCCTCTAAACATGCTCTGTTTCAAATTGAAAAAAAAATCGGTCCAACCATGATCTCTAGCTGTAGCAGTAGCTCGAAGTAATGTCGAAGCAGCTAAGTATGTAAATTAAAATGGTAAAATATGAGGCTGTAGCATGAAAAGTAAGTTGACTTTTGCAACACGCTACAAACTGCATTTGAGAATAAGAGTACAAATGGGATCGTTCAACACTTTCTTCTTTTTTGATGACTCAAATTAATATATTCATGTCGATTATGTACATAATTCGAAGAATCTTACTCCCGGCAGTGGCGTAGATAGCTTTTCGCTATGGGGGGGGATAGATCTAGTTCGCTCATTTTTACTTGCGACTTATAGGTACTATAAGGCAAGTTATGCATTCGTAAAAAAAATCGAACTCGAGATTTTGATCAAAGTTGACATTACGATGATAGCGAAGACGAAAAAAGTGGGTCTGGCAATTCTGTCTGTCTGTCTGTCTGTCGGTTCGACTACAGCCTAAACGGCTCGGCCGATTTTCTTCAAACTTGGTAGATATGGGTTTTGATTTTTACCCCCGGATATTTTTTGATTTGATTTTTTATGACCAAAAATAACGGTACCTGCAATACGATTTTTTTCCGAAATTTTATAAATATTATTTTTTCTCAAAAACTGTCCCTGCGATTTTCTTAAAAAAAATTCAAAAAATTTAATTTAGTTAAACCTAGGTAATGGTTGAAAAATTTTTTCAAAAAAATGAGTAGTTTTGGTACCCCCGTTGGGACCATTTTTTTTTGTTTTTGATTTTCTCAAAAACGGTACCACCGATTTTGATCATTTTTTTTATGCTAAAGCTTCCCAGCAGTTTGAATATTATTGTGTATTCAAATTTTCCAAAACTTGATAAATAAAAGTTTTGAAAAATAATCTACAATATATGAGCAAAATACATTCATTTTATCTAAAAATAACGGTAATCTCCATACAAATGTTAAAAAATGGTTTTCGAAAATCGTATTTTTCTCGAAAACGGTTCCGAGAATTTTTCTTAATTTTTTTTTCTTTCTATTATTTTTTAATATCTGTAATTTAATAAAAAAAAATTGAAAACAAGATATTACTGACTGTACGTACCATAGAACGATTTTTTAAAATTTTGAATTTCTCATTATCAACATAACGGATTTTAATTAAATTTCGTAGAAAGAAGCTTCTAAAAAGTCTACTGCAGAAGCTCACACGTCGAGATAAGAGGCGTTTAATGAATGCTGCATCCAATTCGGCGCATTCTTTGCCAGACGTTCGTGACGAATTGGACTTAGGAATTTCGGTTTCAACGGTTTTTCGTGCCTTAAAAAGCAGTAAAGTGATTGTTCGGTGCAAAATGATGCCAGCTCCAAATTTGACAACAGTCTACAAAAAAAAGTTAAAATTTGCCCAGCAAAACATGAAACGGAATTGGAAAACCATAAGTAACATTCCATTAATTTACACTTAACTCTTGTTATTCCAAATGGCATAATTCAATGAATGTTTTTTTTAGATTATTTTAGATTATTTTCAGTGGCGAAAAAAAGTTTAATCTTGATGGGTCAGGTGGTTTTAACGGATATTGGCACGATCTGAGAAAGGAAAAAAGTTTGTTTTCAAGAGGAACTTTTGCGGTGGCAGTTGTATGGTTTGTGCGGCCTTCTGCGACCGTTGTAAGGTTGCACTTGCCTTCACCTCTGCAAAGATGAACAGTTTAGCTTGCACCCAGGTGCTTCAGGATAATTTGGTACATACCCTACTTAAGACGATTTCGTAGAGTTCGGCATGTCTTCCAGCATGATAATGCCCCAATTCACGTTAGTCGTCAAAGTTTGGGATGGTACGAATCGAATAACATACATTTTATGGTGTTCCCGGCACGTTCTCCGGATTGTAACCCTACTGAAAATCTTTGGGGAATTTTGATCCGCAAAATTTATGCCCATAATAGGCAATTATACAGTGTTGCTGAGCTGCGAGAGGCGATTGTGGAAGAATGGAACTATATAGACGATTCCATATTAAATAACCTTGTCAACAGTATGTCAAAAACAATTTTTAGATTGGTCGAAGATAGGGGCAGCAATGTCCTTTACTAATTTAGCCGAAAAAATTTACTTAAAATAAAAAAAACAGATAAAAATAAAAAAGCGGTTATACTTTTGCAATAAAAAAAAAATCTGTTTTAATTTTTAACCACCAGAAGAGAAACTAACGGAACTTTTTTTTCTTCTCAATTTACTTAATTAGTGATGTCATTCAATAAGAAATAGTAGGGTGTCATTCCCATTTTAATTTTCTACAAAACGCATTTTTACAGGTGCGGTTTTACTTATGCAAGACACTGTAGTAAGTAAAATAATATTAATTTAAAAAATAAATCACAAAATAAAATCCAGCTTCTGTTCTTTTTAGATAAAACACTTATAATCTCGTCTGCTAGTATGTATTTTGCGATGAATAGCTAGAGCAGCCAAACCATTTAAACGATCCTGCAAATAAGTAGACATCCAAAGCTTATCACACTGTTATAAAAATAGAAATATTTTTAATAATCTCACTTCGTTGGTCATGCTTCTTTGTATTGTTTTTATTCTCTTTACTGACTGGAGAAAGTTCTTTCGGGAGTTGACGTTGAAACCGGCAGTGTAGCTAATATCTTTAATAAAATATATATAGCTGGATGGAAGCGCTTTTTCTTGCTTTTCTTGACGTAAAAAAAACATTCAGAGTGCGTTTCTTTAACTTATTTGGTTCATGACTGGTTCTGTTGAACAATTATCGATCCCAATGGGGGGGATATATCCCCCTGATCCCCCCCCCTATCTACGCCACTGACTCCCGGTGAGTCAACTCGATCCATTAACCTTTCGCATCTGCAGTAAAACTTAATTATGAAATTCGCCAGATGAACTACATTGTCGATTCTTAAAATTACCTTATCATTTACTTTCCTATCGACACTGTCAGTTACAGACATTTAGTCAACGGCCTAGCCTAGGCTTTGATGAAAGCATCGCTTGCCAACGATCAACGGGATCATGCATCATTGTGCATGGTTAGTACTTGGATGGGTCATCGTTCAATACCAGCCGTGGGTGTTAATTCTGTTGTTCTTTCTTTCTGTGTGTCTATCTCTGTTGCCATATCTGATCCGATTGGCTCAGTTGCCAGTGCTTTCAGTGTCTCTACTTCGTAGTGTAATGCGAGAAGCAGATTGACACATCAACTTCAACAGCAACGAAAACTTACAACATATAAATCATTATTTTTTTTTTAGTTTACTTTTCTCCACTCGGAAATTTTCTTGAATGTTGAATCCATGCCATTAAGCGCATTTTAAAGTCGCCCTCAAAACTCTTGTTGCTGCTCTGGAGACTTTTTTGTTAGATTTCTGGCTATGTCCAGTTGCGTATTCATCCTTTCCACCATTTCTCTAAATTGTTTCCGATTAGTTGTCCGTTTTTTTTTAAATTCATTATGATAAACTTTTGACTTACATTTTTGTGCTTTTCATTGTTTATTTTTATTTTTGTTTTCTTCTTTTAATTAAAAATTCACTTCAGATTCGTCTCGAAATTTTCGCGAATGTAAAATGATAGAAATTGTATGGAGTGCGAACAGCCCAGGATTTACCCTTAGGCCAACCAGGCCCAGGCCTGGGGCATCACGAAAAAAGGGGCCACAAAAGTAAGTAGAAGCAACTGAATCTTTATTGCTCATACGAGCAAAATGGATAATAGATTTTCACAAATCTTCAAATTCGGCAAACGGCAACGCTCAATTATTTTCATATATGTATGTACCTACAAATAAATACATTTCATTTTCAAGCAAACAATATACATAGCACCACATGTATTTGTTTTCGCGATGGATGTGTGCTCGCCTGTGAACGTCATGATCACAGGTTCGATCCCTGCCGTCGTCTATGTCGTTTTAATTCCATTAAAAACCTTCTGAAATTGTCATCAATGGGTTGCTGGTTTACTCATTACATGTTGTTCAGGCATAACACTAACAAAACAACATGTAATTGAGTTAAACTAGTATGCCCAACAAGGAAGAACACGAATAAAATAATGTGAATTATAAGTGACATAGAAATAAGACACGGCATTCTCCGCTTTAGTTCAGCCGCCATCCCTGGAGGTAAAATATATCTGAGACAACAACCTTCAGTCTCAGAACATCGTGCCACACATCTTTCCTATCTTTCTTTCTCTTCCTTAACTTCACGCCCGCGCTGTGTTAAACATTTTAAAGGGTAATCATAATCCCTTGAGCGCGTGTAGATTATAAAAAAAAAAAAAAAAAAAAAATCTGCTTTTACTTTTCATTACTTGCTTGCAGTTTTCGTTGTGGTCTCATTTTTGCACAATCTCTTTGAGTGAATTCATATAGCATGTTTGCGGCGACCGTCGCAACGGTATGCGCTGAGTTCAAAAGCGTTGTGTTCAGGGTTCGTACTTTACTTCGATCGAAGTAGATTTACTTCTGTTTTAAGAAAAAAAATCTACTTCCTCACTCCTTTTTCTTCTTATTTTCACATTTACACCGAATCTGAAGTCCGAACCCTGGTTGTGTTTGAACAGACATGCGTGTGCTTCGATTTTTAGGCAGACGAACGAGAAGTTCAAACAACTTTAAATAACCGACAGAGATGGACGCTGTGGATTGCTGTCCTATCGCAGTTGATTTTTTTTCTGTCGTACAATCGCTTTACAATTTTTTTTCTGCATCAACTAGTAGATGTCAAACGTTAAAATCTGCTCTTCAAAATGATAATGTGATAAAATCACTCTCAGATACACGGTGGGAAGCTCATGCTGCAGCTACTTTTGCCATCATTAAATCATATAATAAATTATTAGATACTTTAAACGACATTTCTGAAGATAATACATTAAAAGGAGATGCTAGGAGGAAAGCTGGTGATCTACTAAACAAAATGAATAAACTAGAATTTGCCTTAATGCTTGTGATTTGGAACGATATTTTACAAGTTATCAAAAAGTCAGTAAGGTTTTGCCAAGCGAAGACGTAACACTACTGACATGCGCGAATTTGTATAGATCATTGTCCGATCAACTGGAGAAAATGCGTGATAATTTTGACACTTTTGAAATGCGCTTTAAGGAACTTCTACCTGATGGCAGCTACATGATTACACGAAAACGAATTCGCAAAAAAATGGCTAACGATGGTAATGCTCCCGATGTAGATTTAAGCCCAAAGGATAAGTTTCGAATAAACGCTTTTTATATTATTATCGATAAGTTAAGAATACAAATGGATTCCAGAGGTCAAATATATAAAGAAATTTTTTAACGATTTGATTTTCTTTGCACAAGCAATGAAAAAGCCAACGTTTTAGCCTGTGCCCAGCGTTTGGTGTCAAATTATCCGGAAGATTTAAATTCAGAACTTGCTGACGAGTTAATACAATTCCATCGTTATGTGATGCATAAAAATGGCAATAATTTTAAATTTTTCAATCAAGCTAATTTATATAAGATTATGTGGGAAGATAAAATTACATCAGCGTTTCCGAACGTAGACACGGCATTACGTTTATTTTTAAGTCTAATGGTGACAAATTGTTCAGCGGAAAGATCATTTAGTCAATTAAAATGCTTAAAAAGTCCTTGTCGAACAATGATAACGCAGGAAAGACTTGATGCACTATCTCTGCTCTGTATTGAGAGTGATTTGCTTCATGAAATAGATTTCGATGAACTTATAAAAGACTTCGCTGCTAAAAAAACGAGAAAACAATATTTCAAAAATTAAGTAAAAATCTGTAAAAAAAAGTCGTATACATATTACATATTCTTGTAACTACCATTATAAATAAAATTAATTTTAGTTTTATGGAATTCGTTGTAATTTGTTTTCTTAAGTAGGTATTTAATTTTGTATGAAGTAAACCATACAATATAAGAGAATATATGCAAAGGGGGCACCATTTACTCTTCAGGCCAAGGGCCCAAAAAAGCTAAATCCGGCGCTGAGTGCGAATGGATTGCGAATTTAGTAATATCAGATAAGTTGAACAGACTGTCGGTCGTGCAGGGCATGATATCGACATTCGTTCAACTTTCTGCCGTAGGATTCAGTAATAGCAAAAGTTTGGAAATTAATTGAAAATGTTACCTTAGCTCATTCGCCGAATTCTTTAATAGGGGTGATTAAATGCCAGTTGTACAAATATTTGAACCATGGTTCACCACTTTCAACAAATGTTGAACCGTATCGCCATTTGGGGTTCAAGTATTTGATAATAGATAATCACATACTTGAAGCAAGTAAAATCTCAGTTAATAATTAAAAGTGGAGAGTTGAAAACTTGAACCAGTCTCAACCATACTTGAACATCTCCTTAAATGAGATACTTGCGAAAATTTGTGCAAAGTTTAAAGTTAAAAAACAGAAGCAATACCTCTTAAAGTATAACCATATTTATCAAAATGAAAGTTCGATGAAATTTTATGTAACTGTTAGATTTGTTGCTAAAAAAGGATTTTCATTAGCGTAGTACCCTTTGCGAGGGTTGGGTACGAAATCCCGCAAAACAAAATCCCGCGTAACGAAATCCCGCGTAACGAAATCCCGCAAAACAAAATCCCGCAAAACAGAATCCCGTAAAACAGAAGCCCGCATAACAAAATCCCGTGTAACGAAATCCCGTAAAATAGTACTTTCTTTGATATAAAGAGACAGCACAGTATAATTATTTGTATTCCCATAGTGTTTTGAAACACTAATCAATGAGAATCAAGGTGGACGAAGGTTGCTACGATTTTCGAAACGGCACTGTCTCATTTAATTTTAGATTAACCAATGAGAATCAAGGAAGGCTATGTTAATTATAAAGAAGACCTCATTGTATTTAACATTTAAATACTTTATGAGAATTGTGAATTATTTAAGAGAATCAAAGAAGACCGCGCTTCTCTATGCTCAGTGAGATTAACCAATGAGAGACAAGCAAGGGCGTTAAGCTCATACGAAACAATGAGAATCAACGTGGACGAACCTATACCAGTGTTGGGACTTCTACCACTTAAGTGGTATTTCTACCACTTTTTGCTGTTCATGAAAACCTACCACCTAAAAGTCTGATTCTACCACTTTTTCAACTAACCTTTTATCTATCTTTTTACTTTACGTTATGCCATACGACCCAACAACACCTAAAATTTTATTAGGACCATAAGTTGAGCGGGCAGTATAAGATAAGCTTTTTGGGTTATTTAAACTAGAAGACTGAACAGCTGAATCAATCTACAATAAAATTGGAGAAACTTTTAAACTTTCTAATATTCCAATTCAAAATATGATTGGATTTTCTTCAGACAATGCTGCTGCTGCTGTTACGAAAAATTTTGTAAAGTCAGAAAATATTATTATATTCTCAATGTATTTTGGCCTTCACTGAAAGTTGCTCATTAGAAAATGACATTGATGAACCAAAAATAATGGAATTAAGAAATGTGCTGTGCAGCTATTGTGTCGAATTATGTATGTTTTTAAATTGGAGAAAGATTTAACTTTTCAAACGATAAATTAAAATTATTAAAATATTTAAATCCAAAAAACGTCATTGATGGAACTATGCCATCAGTTTAAGGTCTGAAGAGACATTGTCCCCCAAATATAACGAACCTAGAATTAATAAATAATGAGTGGAGGAAATCACTCCAAATTTTTAAAACTAATGACATTGTTTCACAATGTCGTTTGATAAAAAATTTAAAAGATGGTATGGACAATTTATTGTTTGAAAACATTTCTTCATATGTGTTGAAGCTTTGTTGCTTACCGCTTAGCAGTGCTGCTGCGGGACTTAACTTTTCCGATTTGAAAAATATAAAAAATGAAAAATGTAAATTGGAAACAACAACTGTTCACAACATTTTAGCTGCAAGGGAAATTTTATTGAATAATCAAAATTTCAATCCTCCAGATTCCAGAAGCATTATAAAAATATGCTTCAAGATTTAGATTTTCTGAGGGTTTATATAAAAAAAAAAAATAATTATAATTTTTTGAAGTCTTAACTAATTTTATTATTAATTCAGACGGCTGTTATAGATTTAAGGTTTTGGTTTCGAACGGGTCTAAAATGAAATTGTATATGTATGCATATGACTTTGCTTCCAGATATAATGTCATCTTTGAAACATAGAAAACTTAAGTGTTATTTACTTTATTTTTGTATTTGTTTTATTTTCAACAAAATCATTGAATATACGATTTGTTACATAAAAATGGCTTTTAATTTCTACCACTTTTCTACCACTTTTTTGACAATCTTTCTACCACTCTTTGGCTCCTGCGAAGTCCCAACACTGACCTATACCCAAATAAGTTGCACAATGAAAAGTATAAAATGAGGAGTGCGAGTGATTATGGAATAATCTTCAGTTGTTATTACAAATGCCTAGAGGTAAGACCTGATGAGATGTGAAACTGGTTATTTGGTATGTTCTTTGGTTGAGGTAGGTTTCGGCGAGTGTTTGCGTTTGCGGATGGTTGTTCTTGTTTGGGAGTTTTGTTGAGGTGGTTTAGGATTAGGAGATTAGGACGTGCGGTTGCGGTATGGTGACGCGGTGTGGTGCGACGCACAGTGGTTGGATTTGTATGAGACAAGTGGCCAAAACTAAAATTTAAATTTCAAACTAAAAGAAACATCATTGTTTTCATTTATATATATAAATAATTTATTAAGTTATTAAATCAATAACTGTAATACTTTGCTTAAGCTAGATTTTTGTTTTTTTTTTGTTCTAAAGAACTAACGTTCGACAAAAAGGGGTCCGAAGAAAGAAAAATCTGTTTACGAGTATTAAGTAAGGTGTTGATGGCAATTATTGAAATTTTTCGGGTGTTTTTTGCTCTGAACGATTTAACGTCTTTGTTTTTAGCTTCAACAGCTTCTTCGGTTTACTGGCCTATAGGCAATGTTGGACAATTTGCCCTCCATGTATAAGCACTTTATGCACTGAAGCTGGCATAGGATACCATGGATATTCATTTACAATTTCTCTTGCCGTATCCAAGCAGTAATAATTTTCAAATGCCTCAACATTTATAGCAAAGCAACAGGCCAAAGTTTTCAAGATAACAGCACATCTTTCTATAATCGATTTATTAACTCCAGTTATCTCCGAAGAAAGGGAAGGGTTTGCAAAAAACCTTCGAGCCGTATTTCCATCATTTGAATTCCCCCCACCTTGTTTAGGCTTATCAATAATGAGGCCAGTTTTTTCTCGGAATTCTTTTTGTATTCGTTTTTTTCTGACTATCAAAAAGAGGTTTCTCAGTTTTGCTTGTTCGCCATTTTTTAAAATTTGGTCTATAAGAATAAAAGATTCGAAAAAGCGTATTCATGCATGTAATGAGGATACCTATACCAAAAACCAAGCTATCCACATTAAGGTTTCTTTGCAAGGAACTTTCGATATCATTCATGGTAGATGATTTGGCCCCACAAATGTAGCAAACCTGTTGTGATGACGTGTGTGTTAAGGCATTACATACTTTACCGTCTACCATTGTTATTTTGAGGTCATGTTTTACCGAAACCATCCGATCACCAAAATTAATAAGAGAGCTTGATAAATTTTTATCGATTTGTTCTTGAATGTACCTTTGTTCGGCTCTGCTTATCTCTGCAGTTTCCTTTTTAAATTGGAAACACACCAGTCTGCAATATCTGGTGGATCCAGGACTAGGGTTCTGCCATATAATATTCTTGGGTACGTCAGAGTTTTCTGGAACAAAAAGTTGAAGGGGAACATACGAAGTAATAAACATGTCATTATCACTAGATTCGCTGTTTGTACTTCGACTGACCACTACTTCCTTCAAAACCCCATTTTCCAATGAGTACTACGCTACCTTCTAAATCACTCAAGAACTCTTCTTGCGATTCTACAATGTGATTCGCAGTGTGATTCAGAAGAGCTTGGAGAGTAACCACAGCCGATGAATCAGTAATCCTTATTGTTTCCGGATCCTGATAAAAGTCTTTCTTTGCTTTTATCACTTTATCATAGCTTGGAAACAAATCTTCTTTTATAGATTCTTTCACAATATTCCTGATAACTTGATATGGTTTTTTGGATAATTTAACCGCATTTAAAATGTGAGAAGGTTTGCATTTTTTCAAAGCAGAAGCACCCCTATTACAGAATTCGGCGAATGAGCTAAAGTGGCAGTTTCAATTAATTTCCAAACTTTTGCTATTACTGAATCCGACGAATGAAAGTTGAACGAATGTCGGTAACAACGCCTGCACCACTGATATTTTGTTCAATTTATATGGTATTACAGAATTCGCAATCCATTCGCACTCCATACAATTTCTATCATTTTACATTCGCACCAATTTCGAGACGAATCTGAAGTGAATTTTTGATTAAACGAAAATAAACAATGGAGAGTACAAAAATGTAAGTCAAAAGCTTATCATACTGAATGCTAAAGTGTTTGTTTAACAAATTTTAATAGAAAATGCACAAATAGCAACGCAACCAGAGAGCAAGAAATCAAGAAATCTAAAAAAAAAAAAAGAGTACACGGTTGGTTTTGAACCGTCCCCCATCTTCGTACTAACCACTCTCAACGATGCTTGATTTCGTTGATCGAAAGCGATACTATTATCACAGCCTAGGCCAGTTGAATAAATGTTTGTAACTGACAGTGTCGATACGAAAGTTCATAAATGATAAGGTGATTTTAGGAATCGACAATTTAGTTCATCTGACGAATTTCATAATTGAGTTTTACAGCGGATGCGAAAGGTCAACGCATGGAGACAACTCAATATTCCGGGAGGCGACCCACAGTGCCACAGTGCTGCGACTAGTGGAAAAAAATAAAAAAAAAAAATGTGCTAAAAATGTGTAGCAAGTATGCCAAATTCAAGGTAATAAGTCTAAATGAATGAATCGACAGTTTATTTATGATAAAGTTCAATTTTCTGTTGTCAGAGATCCTCAGAAGATCAGCAAAATAACAAATAGTGAGAGTAGGATTTGTAGTTACCGGTTGAAAGAGAAGAAAAGAAAAGAACATACGATATTTTTTTCGCTATACTCACAATCAGGAGAGAAACTAACTGCATATTTTTTTTTTACATGTAAATTTAAATTTTTTTTGAGAGTCCAAATCAAAGGTTCTTTGTTCGTGTTAGGAACTGAATATGCAATCAAATTTAGAGCCTGAAGATCAGAAAATCTTAGCAAGACACGAATAACTTGCTCAGAAATAAATAAACGTTGTCACTTCCATCGCTTATACACTCGAAGACTCGGATAGTGATCTTTTTTCGTAATTTTTTATTTTTCGGTTTTTCTTTTTGTTATTACTTTTTTTGAATAATTATTTTTGTCAACAATAAAAGCATCCATTATATTTTGCAAGTTCTTTTATGCGATATATTCTGTGGTCGTTGTGCTTTGAAAAAATGTATACTTTCCTACTAGCCTTTAAAATATTACAACTTTTGTATATCGAATAATCATCAAATTTTTTAAATGTTTGGCTTCTAACTTATCATTTTACAATTGTAGGCGTGGCAGTGGGTGGACTTTTGTTCAAATAAATTTTTCTTATCAAACACATTAATTTTGTACATTTTTTCAATATCATACGAAAAATTAAAAAAAAAATCAATTTTATAGCAAAAGTGGGCGTTTCAGTGGGCGAAATTTGCGCTATTTTAACTCATAATTTCTTCACTGACCAGAATATTAATAATTAAAATCACTATCGTACTAGAAGTTTTCATGTAACCAATTTATTGCCAAAAATGGGCGTGGTAGGGGGCGTGCAAATTCCTCAAATTGAGTAAAATCCGCTATTTATTACATTTAGCAACCAATTTTTGATCACAGTTATCTTACTTTTGAAAAATAGATTTTTTTCCACTACGCGCATACAATCGACGCACTGTGCGACCGTCAGATTACCTACCTCATTCGGAAAAACTTTTGGTCGGGCAAAAAAAATCAAGAAATAAATGCTTCCCCGACCAACTCAAATAACGGTTTTTTTGATGAAAATCTACCTCATCGGGAAATGGATGATATTAGTACCAAAACAAAGGCAAGACAGTCTTCTTTTCAAATCCAATAACCCTCCCCCCGACCAATGTTGAATCGTTTCAGTGTCAACATCATCTAGATTATTCTGAATTTTATTCAACGCTGCAAACGCTTTTGAAAACGTTCATTTTTTTCTAAAAACTTAATGGTTTTGCTTTCGCTTTCCTAAAAACAACCTGTAAATACGTGAAGCGCTGGCAAAGAAACGCATAAACTACTGCCTAATGCAGTAGCTAGCTGAGTGCAATTGATGCAATTAATATCTCGAGATCTAGTATTTCCTCCAGCTATCCAAATCTCCAAAGTTTTCAGCTTATGCATATTGCCCAGTAATATTAATAACACATCAATATCAGATGCCTTTACTAATATTTTTGAGTGAGATTTTGATTATTTTTTTTTCGTAGGTGTTTCTCCTTTTTTCTATAGTTAAAAATATAGTTTGTTCTCCTTTTCTTTTTTAAATATAAGAAGTCAATATTTGTTTTAAGGTTTTTATTTTTAAAACTATTGTAAAGAGTCTCATTTTGTTGTAAAATTGCTTTTTTTTTTCAAACATTATGTTGCGGGTAATATGGACCACCGGAGAAAAGGAGTATATGAACTAGTGGTCCACATTACCCGCTTTTTCAATATAAGAAGTTTCGGGTCTGGATGAGGATGAATGATCGACTGTTGATGATTTTGATATATGTGCATTGCATTGCTTTGCAAGAGCATACTTTCCTCAAAATCATTTCGGAAATTTTTCCAAATGTTTCAGGAACTGAAGGTCCCAAAAGATGAAAAAAGTAAAAACCATCTATAATTTCAATATTTGGACAAATTGGTTCAGATAAAGAAATTCGGTTTTTGAGCTTTTTGGCCAAAACAGATTAGTCAGTTTTATGCATTTCTCCACTGTAATGACAAAGGGAAGGTGGTGCAGGTGCAAGTGGATATGATAAGCATACTTCCATATCCATATACAGTTTTCTAGAACAACAGTACCTTGGGTGGCCCGCTTCGCGGGTTTTCAGTAATATAACTTTCTTTTTCGGGCTCACACCCGCTAACGCAACTCCATTGCTCCTCTTAGGGTGTATTCAGTCGCCAGGCAGGCGCCGGTAGTAATAGTGTTCTTAATCAAAATACCTGCTGTTCAAAAAAAAATATTTATTATTTCAATGTTCAATGTTTTTTACTTTGTCAACTTTGAGGGGTCTACGAAGCTCCGTTTGGCCGTAAATAGCGTTTAAAGATACAAATTCGTTTTTCGTTTAATGCGATATGTGGATTGAAAGGTGGTACTCTCTAGATCACGATTATGCAATTTTTATTTCTCTAAGATGAATAGTTTAGCCAGAAATCACGTTTGAAAATGTCAACTTTGGGGGGTCTACGAAGCTCCGTTTGGCCGCAAATCGCATTCAAAGATAAAACTTTGTTTTTCGTTTCATGCGATACGTGGATTTAAAGGTCGCACTCCCAAGAGCACGAATATGTATTTTTTAATTCTCTAAGATGCTTGGTTTAGTCACAAATCACATTAAAAAAAAAAGTGTCAACTTTAGCAACAGTTTTCTTGGGCAACAGTTCTTTGGGTGGCCCGCTTCGCGGGTTTTCAGGATTTTAACTCCCTTTTTCGGGGACACACCCGCTCACGCAACTTCGTTGTTCCGCTTAGGGTATGTAAAGTCGCCAGGCAGGCGCCTGTGACATTAGTTTTCTCAATCAAAATACCTGTTTCGTTTCTCTTTACAATCTTTTTTTTAGCTCTAAAAAGAACTTTTTATATGTAAAAGTCATTTCAACATTTCATTTCCATCGTCCAACAAAGCAGTCACCCAATCAGCCGTCGTCCACCAAGCCAGTCATCCAACAAACCCGTCCACCAAACACACCCTACCACAACGGAATCAAGTTCCTATCTCCTCGCGAGGTCTTACCTCTACGGTACGGAGTTCTAAGAACAACTGAAGTTTAACGAGGAACCACTACTGCTTAAATACTCTTTTTCGTTGTCCAATACATGTATTTTTTCCAAAAATACGAAATATTATTTAGAAAAGTATTAAAAATTCTGCTAAATATTAGCGAATTTACGGGTTTTCGTTTTACGGGATTTCGTGATTACAATATTTTTCTGTTAAGATAACAGACCTTTTACAGAATGTTACTTTGCGGGATTTCGTTACACGGGATTATGTTATTCGGGATTTCGTAACGCTCCCCTTTGCGAAGGTAGTCACCTTGATGTGGTGCAAAGGCTTAAGTAGCAAAGACTCACCCGACCTGCCATTCTGGGATAACCCCAAACTGGTAGAGAAGTTGAAGAGCGAAAACCAAGAACTGCCCTCCCTAATCCAGGGTGTTAAGTGACCCGTGCCCATTGGATGGTTTGCAGCCAGGGAGTATACCGGCTGTATTATAACGGAACCTCTTTGAAACCAGGTCGAATCAAAGAGTAACCTAGACCTTACCATATTATGCGGAGCTCTGATATGGCGGACCCCATTATTTCTCTAGCTACTGGTGGGATTAATATGCCGAAAAATTTAAAACAAAAAAAATAATAAAAACTTTAAAAAATTCAACACTCCGCGGGATGTTACCGCAAGTGCACTAGCAGATCGTATGGAGAAAGACCTCCGTGGTGAAGATCTGAGACCGGAGGAAAGCAAGTACCTGAAGAGGATGCCTCAGGGGAACACTCAGAACCGGGCAGCAGGAGGAGCGTCGACATCTGGTCAAGGGAGAATACCTCCCGATCAGAAAGAAGACGTAACTCAGAATGCAGCGTCAACCTCTTGTCAAGGGAGAATACCTCCTAGGCAAGTGGAAAACGCTACAAAAGAGACAACATCCACTAGAACAGGGTTACCTCCTATGAAAGTGAGCGACCACACTGTGGTCAGACAAGAAGATGATGGGAAGTTACCACCATCAAAATCATCCAGTCCACCCAAAGAACCACATAGCCGAAATGCCCGAAGAAATCAAGTTCTTCCAAAATTGGGTAGTCCAGGAGCCCTGGACGATCCACATAGGAAAGGACTAAGTGGAGCAGGCACCAAATGGTACTTCCGGTTCCTTGCAGAGGGGATGTCCCCGCAGGAAGCCAGAAAGAAGGTGGACTTGAGGAAAGAAGAACAGAAAAATGATAACACAAGCCTAGGACAGGGTAAGAGGAAATGCCACCAACTAACTCCTCCCCAAAGCAAAGAAGCAAAAAAACCTAGGACGACGGCAACTTCATCTACGGGACAAAGCACCGTAAAGGCAATGACCGTTCAACAAAGGCTCTCCTATGCAAGTGTAGCCTTGAGCGTCAGAATTGCTGTTCTGCCTAGGGGATATCCACAAGTCGCCTTGTCTGCCGAGGATCTATCGGCACTCGAGGAGGCAATCATTGAGGAGGTCTCTCTGGGTTGGAAACACAAGCTGAAGTTCAATGGACTGCACTTCAGAACAGGTCTGCTCTTAGTTGATTGCGCTGGACCCGAAACAGCGGAGTGGCTAAGAGAGAGTGCACATAAATTGAGCAGTTGGAAGGGCATCGAATTGTATGCATGCATGGGTGATGATATACCAAAAATGCACAATATAACGCTGTTCCTTCCAAAAAGTATGGGTCAAGAGGACAAAAAGTCATTGGCTCTCTTAAAAGCCCAAAATGAGGGTCTAAACGTGCAGACCTGGAGAATAGTTAAAAGCTCGGCTGAAGGAAAAGGTCAACTACTGGTGATAAGTATTGACGCCGAATCCGTCGAGACAATAGTGAAAGCAAATCACCAGCTTCACTACAAATTCGGGAAAATAAATGTTTTTGGTCTCCGGAAAACAACCTCCAGTTCTGCATCCGCAAAAGAAAAAGAGTCCTCAACCAGGCCAACTCAAAAATCCCAAGAAGCGGAAGCAGTAGGAACTACCCTACCTGCAACAACCATCCCTACTCCCACTCCAAAACCTCCAAACCCACCAGTCCCCCAACCACTCCAGTCCCCCCAACCCCTCCAGTCCCCCCAACCCCTCCAAACAAGACAACTGAGACATCACTCCCGGAAACAGGAGTGATGCAAAAACCAGACCGGGAGGAAATAACACCGGGTCCATTGGACATTGAGATGGAGGGCATAGACCTCTCTCCAAGTCCAATGTACCAAACAGAACTGCTTCCCACTATAGAGGAGGAAGACCATCTGCTAGCAGATGATGGGGCATTAGCCCCCATCTGCCAATAAAAGAAGATGCCGGCACACGGGATCAGAACCAGGCTAGCCCAAGTAAATATACACCACGCGAAGGCCGCATCAGCTGTTCTGGCGAGGAAGTTCGCTGCGGACAACTTAGGGCTAGCACTGATCCAGGAACCCTGGACTTATAAGGGTCAGGTAAGAGGGTTGACAAGTAGCGACTCTAAACTTATATGGGACACGAGAGAAGACTCGCCCAGAACTTGTATCAAAATAAGAAATAATATACATTTATATGTCTTTCAGAATTCATGACAAGGGATCTGGTCCCGATACAGGCCCAAATTAACATCGAGGGCGGTATCCAGGCAATGGTTGTGGCAGCAGCGTACTTTGCTGGTGATGATGCCAACATTCCACCGTGCGAAGTACAGAGACTGGTGGACTACTGCAACCGGAAAAAACTACCGATACTGATAGGATGTGACGCCAATGCTCACCATACAGTATGGGGTAGCACCGACATAAACCAAAGGGGTGAGTACCTTTTAGACTTTATGATGGTAAAAAATCTAGAAATATTTAACGTAGGGAACACCCCCACTTTTATTACTAGAATAAGAAAAGAAGTCCTAGACATAACTTTCGGAACTCCGAACGTAGCTTATATGGTAAAGGATTGGAGAGTATCCAATGAACCATCAATGTCTGATCACAGAATAATAGTGTTTACCTTAGAAGGACTGCTTACAGAGAATACCTCTGGCAGAAACCCTAAGAAAACAAACTGGAACCTATACCAAAATGTTCTAAAATCAAACCTGGAACAAATAGGTCCAGCAAGTACGACAAAAAGTCACCTTGAGCTAGAATTCGTTGTTAATGAGTTTAATGGAGCAATACACGAGGCATATGAACTCAGTTGCCCCATTAAACCTATAACTAGACAGAAGGATGCCCCTTGGTGGAATAAACATCTTTCTAAACTAAGATTCAAGGTTAGGAAGCTCTTTAATGAAGCAAAAAGAACAAGGGAATGGTGTAATTACTCCGCGTTATTGACAACATATAACAAAGAGATAAGAAAAGCCAAAAGAAATAGTTTCACAAATTTCTGTGAGAATATCTCAACAACCCCTGCAGCGGCAAGACTTCACAAAGCTCTTGCAAAAGAGAAAACCATTACATCATTAGCACTTCGGTATAGTGATGGTAGGTTCACCGAAAATGAAGAGCAAAGATGTAACCTACTGCTCAACACACACTTCCCAGGCAGTTTACCATTAAATGGTAACTTGGTAGAGAGAACACCTCTCAAACCAAACAGACAGGACTGGAAAATAGCCACGACCATTTGCACAGGTAAAAGGATTGATTGGGCAATTAATACCTTTCAACCCTACAAATCACCAGGTGCAGATGGTATCTTCCCAGCTCTTTTGCAGAAGGGAAAAGAATACCTTATGCCTTATCTCATTAATATTCTTCGGAGTAGCATCGCTCTTGGGTATATACCAAGTCTATGGAGAACAGCTAAGGTAATCTTCATCCCCAAAATAGGGAAAAAAGACACAACCCATCCAAAGTCTTTCAGGCCAATAAGCTTAACATCCTTTATACTGAAAACTTTGGAAAAGGTAATTGACAACTTCATAAGATCAGAAGTATTAATAAGTAGGCCTCTCAATCAGCGACAACACGCATATAGGGCGGGCAGATCAACCGAGACCGCCCTGTTCGAACTAACAAACAAGATCCAAAGAGCCTTAGATGTAAAGGAAACAGCATTAGCTGCTTTCTTAGACATAGAAGGAGCATTCGATAACACGTCCCACGAGGCGGTAGGCAAAGCTCTTGTTAGAAAAGGCGTACCCATCACTATAACCAGATGGATAAAAGAAATGTTAGGCACTAGAAATGCAGAGGCACAAGCAGGACAAAACGTAAAAAAAGTAATCACAGGGTGGTGTACTATCACCCTTGTTGTGGAGTCTTGTTGTAGATGAATTGTTAGAAAATCTTACCTCCCAAGGTATATACTGCATTGGCTTTGCCGATGACATCGCTATCATTGCAGTAGGTAAGTTTGAAGAAACTCTTTGCGATATTATCCAAAGAGGACTAACAATTACAAGTAAATGGTGTATGTCTGTAGGGCTTTCAATAAACCCATCCAAGACAACAATCATACCATTTACTAGGAAAAGACTTCTACCACATATAAAATCTATCCGTTTGAATGGTGAAGTAATTGAAACGCAGAGGGAGGTAAAATATCTAGGAATTATACTAGATAGTAAACTCCTCTGGAACAAACACATAAATTATATAGTCGGAAAAGCCACAAAAGCCCTAATGATTTGCAAAAGAATTGCAGGTAAGTCATGGGGATGCAAACCGAGCATCCTCAGGTGGATGTACACTATGATGGTAAGACCCATCATTACCTATGGTGCGGTTGCATGGCACAAGAAAACCGAATTAACAACAACTAGGAAAACCCTAGAAAAAGTCCAAAGGCTCGCATGTATCTGTATTACGGGAGCAATGAGAACCTGCCCTACCGCAGCTATTGAGGTTATCCTCCATCTATCCCCTCTACACGAGGTCATTAGAAGTGCTGGAGTGGGAGGAATCATGAGGTTCTCAAAGGAAGGAACTGGGACAGGTAAAATTATTGGTCTCAGAGAAAGGGACCTAATTGACAGGTCCACAATTACTAACCTTATTGACATCCCAAGAGATGGAATGATCAAAAAACATAATTTCGAGAAAAACTTTCTTACACAGCTCAGTAACAATAAAGACTGGGTAGGAGAGGATACAAACTACACACTCGAAACAAATACCATCAAGTGGTACACTGATGGATCGAGAACAAGCGAAGGGACTGGTGCAGGAATCTTTGGGCCAAAAACCAAACTTTCTATACCGATGGGGCAGTCCACCAGCATCTTCCAAGCGGAGGTAAACGCCATAGGGAAATGCGTGGATCGCAATCTCGAAAGGAATTATCGTAACAAGAACATTGCCATTATGTCAGATAGTCAAGCAGCACTCAAGGCGCTAAACTCATACACCATCAGCTCTAAGCTAGTGTGGGAGTGCATAAGCAGACTAAATGAACTAGGTAAACAGAACAGAGTCACACTCTACTGGGTACCTGGGCATGTTGGTGTTCTTGGAAACGAAAAGGCAGATTCCCTAGCAAAAATAGGCGCTTCAACCCCCCTAACAGGGCCTGAACCCTATTGCGGAATAGGTGAAAATGTCATCAAGACCAAAATTAAAGAAGAAGAGGAGGCAAACAGATCTAAAAACTGGAATGAACTCCCTAGGCTGAGACAGGCGAAACTGCTACTGGGCAACTACAACCGGCAACGCTTCGAAAACTGTATCAACCTTAGAAGAAATAACCTAAGAGTAATAACATGTATTCTAACAGGACACTGCAAACTTAGAAGACACCTTAACCTACTGGGTGTGGTAAGCAGTGCCACTTGCAGATTCTGCAACATGCATGAGGAAACGCCGGAACACATACTGGGAAAGTGTTGTCCAATCATGCACCAGAGGAAAACACATCTGGGACAGTACCAGGTGGAAGAGAGCAACCTATCCTCTCTCAAAGTGCTCCAAATACTAAAATTCTTAAAAGCAATAGGTTTGGAGGAGGAACTGTAGGATGAGCCAGCTCATCATTTTTATAAGAGGGGGCACAATAGATCTACAGGTCGCAGTGCAATAACCCCCAATACAATTCATTCATTCATAGCGTAGTACGCAGATCGGGATATTTTTCCGAGCAGTACGCAGTTCGCGCGCAAAATTCATACTATTGTGAATTGCTGTACAAAATGTCTCCGCTAAATTTTGCCAGGCAAAAGAATGATACAAGCATTATTTTGCGGGACAAATTTTGACAGCCACCATATTTCCGAAAGTGATTTTTGTCAAAACTGGTTTTATGTTTATGCTGATGCTTTAAAGCATCGAGAGGAGATTCCAAAAAGGTATGAACGACTTTTGTAAGACAACCCGTTCCAGAGATACACTAAAAAAACATATTAAATTAGATTTATTCTCTCCCACTTAAAACTTTTGCGCGGGATTTGGAAAAGTTTTGTAGAGATTAAAATTGTAGAGATAACATTTTTCTTGTCTCGATCTGCGTACTAGGCTTAAACGCGAGCACTCAAATGTGGGTCTTAAGCGATTGGCAATAAATGTATCCCTCTCTCATTTTTCACAAATGTCAAAATTTTTTACAATGATGAAACTGAAATTTGCAATTTCGCGTATGTCAGATTTGGCTTTCACTTTAAGTGATTTCGTAAACTTTGTATTACTACATGTCTCCAATTGTCAATATTGTGTATATTGAACTTTCCAATTTTGCTTTCACACTGTTAAATGTGATTTTTTCATTCATTTTTTTATTATTAGTTCTGTGAGATATTGTGGAAATCATCAAACCCAAATCGATCAATCAAAACCAGTTATAACCTTTGCTAACGGCTGTCTACGAAAAAGTATAACAAGATTTTGAAAAAATATCAAAAATAATTCTCAAACCGTCAGGTTTGCAAATCGTTAGAGGATGTATTAAACTACGAGTATGAATTTCCAGATCGTAAAAGTTTTTATTTATTTTAAGAGTATTGCGGGAATGTTCACAGACTAGAAACTGCTACTGGACATTCATAATTCTTATTCGCTGTCATTTGCAGACTTAGTTCAATACAAGGGGAATTTTGATCCATAAAAATCATGGCAGTTATTTTCATTGGAAAATGCCCAAATTTAATGAGAACATTTTCATTGTTAACTAATTTACATATATAAGAGCTAGTTCATTAACTTTAAAATTTTATCATTAGAAACCACCGCATTCACAGAGTTATAAAGCGTCTAACATTACATTTTCAGCCGTCATGATCAATCACAGATTGGTTTGACAACCTCAAATGTTTTTGACCGTGTAAACCATATTAGAATAAGTCCGCAACACTCAGTTTAACGATACTCCAAACCCTTTATCGCTTTCAAGTCATTCATTGAATTTAATTTTATTGGAATAAGTCCAGCCCTGTCTTGTTATTGTGAGTGACAAATAGGCTCTTAATAGCCGAATGATCTCCCACGATTATGGCAATAATTAACAAGACCGAATCACAAAATTATTTTTCGTAGAATTTTAAAAAAATACACAGGAACTAGAAGACTACCAAAAACACGACACACAAATGACTCATTGTAGAGCTTTACGTAGCTCGATGCTTCAAAATCGAAAACATTTCGGCGAATTCATAATGAGTTTCCGGAATCCGCACACAGATCACTTTTTCGTTCCCATTCATATTTGCGTTCCGAAAATATATAAACAAATTAGATCTGTTAGATGACAGAATTTTGAATGAATCACTATGGAAGCGTGTCTGTCTGGCGACCTCTCTGGCGACTAACGGCTCTGACGTCACCATTCTCGGTTTCAATTGTTTGTTGTGTGGTGGCGTCTCCCACATCTACACGAGACAATTTTTTCGTTTTGATAATGTTTCATTAATTTGACTATTGGATTGGACGACTATTATTGAGCCCAGAAAGTGAGGTGTGGTATTCTCTATGAGCGTCGTCGCTAGTCGGTCGCCTCCTCTTCGGTCGTCGGCCGTCATCGTCTCACCTATAGTAGCACGCCAATCTATTTTGTCGGGAGGTCTACCGTCTATGCCATGTCGTTTATTAGATTGAGTGACAGTTGCGAATTTTTCATCACAAACGGAACACGAATCAATCAGTGTCTGGGTGAAATTAATTTGTAACAAATCAATTAGATAACCGAACAGTGTGTGAGTGGAGTATAATGTGTGTTAGCAAAGTTTTCACCGTGAAAAATACAGAAATGACTTAAATTATAATTTGCGAATGTAGGACACCTTGATTTTGGTTTTGTTACGTGTGGATGGAGTGATGTTCGAGATGATTGAAATCGTGTACTATACGTCTTCTCGCCATGATAAATCATTAAGGCATTAAGAATAGTTGGTCTTGGATTAAATTTTAAACCAATTGACTCGACAGGGTGAAACTTACAAAAGACTGTTGATTCATCATTTATGTTAGAAACTTTAAAGCATGACTGTACATATGTATATCATAGGAGCATAGTTCAAGGCAATTCAAACCTAACATATTATATACACAGGGTGATTCCCCTTAAATTGAATGCGACCACAAGCTAAAGTCTGTAAGTTTAATCAAGACAATATAAAGAACGCACAATGGAAACACTAACAGTATTTTGATGTATATTTTATTTAAATAAGGATCCTTGAACGGGCTCTGCCTGAGACCAGAAGCTTTACCTCCTCTGTGGTCCCGAGCTTAATACGTCCAATCATTTAGGCCCAGCGCTCTCTCATCCGCGATGGTTTGGTCTCTAAACCGGAGGTTCTGTCTTCCTTGTCACTTTGTTGGAGCATTGTTGTCCATTCGCTCAATGCGGTCGAGCCAATGCAGTCGACGTGATTTGGCTTTCTAGACTACATCCACATCCTGGTAAGACTTATAGAGTTCGTTAAAGACTCTATTACAGAACGTTGGAACGGCCGATGATGTTGATATCGTCCGCATACCCCAACAGTTGGACAGATTTCTTGAATATAGTACCCTTTGTGTTAAAGCCTGCCATGCGTACCATCTGTTGCAAATTTGTTCGAGCCCTGCCTGCGAAAACATCTCTATCCGAAGATTTTGTTTCGTTTGGATCGATATTCATTTGTAAATTCACTTCGGATAAAGATATTTTAAAAACAGACCTCGCGGAAGGTTCTGGTGTTCACCTTTGGATAGCTCTTAGAAAGTTAATCAAAGATTTTTTTTTACCGCAAATTCTTACAAGGCTTGGTTTTAAAGATATAGCCACCCAAAGAATTGCTAGGAGTTGGGGGTCGAAAACCAAAAGAATCACTTTAGATGGCAATATTTCAAGAACAATACCATGCAGAAACTTTTAACTTGCAGGGATACCTAATATTACTCACACTATTGATACAACTCGAATTGTGAGAACATCTTTCTGTGTTAAAAGATAAATGTTTTTCTTCTGTTGGCTGAGCCTTATGATGACAATATGAGTCATGAGAGGGAGGGTTTGGAAAAAAATGTATCAACATATGTATATAATACAATAATATAAACCATAACACCCATTGACATGGAAATTGCGAGACGACATTTATTGCCTCTGTTTGACATTTTATCACGAATATGTTGACATGTAGTCATTCTGACAAGTGGTGACAAATGGAATTTCGCACTTCGTCATGGCGATGCAAGAATATAAACATATCCACTGTGTGTCCAGACCACTCTTGTCGATCAGGAATGTGTATTTTATAAAGGTGTGCTACGCATTTGATTAAGTTGGATAAATAAGGTAACTTAGCATCAAGTTCTTGATTTATGCGCGTATATTACAAAATGTATAGGTATATTCCAATAGGTGTTTTTTTTTTGTTAAGCAAAGGGCGACTTATTAACATTATTTATCAACATCTAGTTTAAATACATTGTTGCACTAAAAATGCACTCAAAGAAAAATCTTAAGAATGTATAAATAAACTATTTGCATATTTATCTAACTTCACATAATATTTTTCTGGTGGTTTTCTTTGTAATTGTGTTGAAATAATGGTTTTCGAATTAATTTGAATACAAAATTTTGCCTAAGTTTATTTTCTTTTTAAAGATGGAGTTATTTTGTTATAATTTACACGCACTCAAAATGATATGAATACCCTTTACTTGTTACACCCCGACTCCACAAGATATCTGTCTCTCCAACTCAATGTCTGACATCTCTATCTCTACATTTTCTTATTGCTTCGCTGGGCAAATTATGTCATGATTTTTCATTTCTATCCCTACTGCACGGGATGTGTTCTGTGCGGACAACAGAAATTAGCACAAGGTAAAACTAACAAAAATTATATATAATATTTGCAAAGAAAAGAATGCGCATCTACCTAAAGTATAAATAAATAACACCAAACATAACTTAACGCACGAACAAATGAATAACATGACACGTTAATGTATTTACTTACAAAATAAAAAAAAAATATTTGCCGACGGAATACTTGACAAGAACCAACCAAATGAAAAGACACGAAATAATGAGACAAAAGTACGAAAAAAAACCTTTTGTCAAATTTCATATCAAGACAAAACCGCTGACATACATAGATCGCTGACATCACATCATAAGAGGAAATATCGCGTCTCCATTGGAGATTTCATATCATGATGAGCATCCTGAGAGAATTTATCTCCTATGAAGTCGGGGTGTTAGACAAAGCAGTGTGAGCATTAGGGAAATTGAGGATGATTAAAACGCAGATGCCGATGCACATTGGTTTTGAATTTCTGTATATCACAATGAGGGGAGAAAATAGAGCTGTGTAGAGCATTCCACATTCGTGTAGTTTGGATAAAGAAAGAATTTCTTTACTAAGCAGTATGTGAGGTATGAAGGGGGTTAAATATAAACTCAGTAGTTTTTATAAGTTCAATATAAGTTTTTAATTCACAGAATTTAAGCAGTTTAAAATAAGTTTATTTAAAATTTAACTGAATAATGGTTAATGAAAAAATATGATGCGCTTTTCTCAACTTTAGCTTGACTTTTACTTGACTTAACTTTTCTTGACTTGACTTTTCTTTAACTTTACTTTGCACAATGCATTTACCGAATGACCTTTTTTATTCTTAGGTTGCATTTTAATATCGTTTAGGTTTTTAATATGTGAATTGAAATGTCATTGAATGTAAAATAGCGTAAATATTCGTCTTTAATTTAGGATTATGATAAATGATGTAAAATGTGGTTATCCTACACTCGGTCATCCTTCTTGTCAGCTACCTCAGACGAAAAGTCTTCTTTGGGTACTTATTATATCGCTAAACTTCGGTTACATCATCATCTTCGGATTATATATGTTCCTAGATGACTTGGTGAACTTCGTAAAACCAACATATATTTTTGAAAAGAATGGTCAAAACTTAATACAAATTTTTTATCTACTACATTAAATGGAAAGCAGTTATATACACTTAATCAATTTAAGTCTTTCTGATGTACGAGTACTATATGTTTTGTTTTTTTTTTCGCGGTGCGTAAATATACAAAGATGATAGTTTTCCGACTATAGCGAACACGCGACGTATAATATGCGCGAAACAGGGAAACTCCAAGTTGATCAAACTTTCAACGACTGGCCTTGCGATTTATTTATGATCATCGCAAAGGCCAGGTGGACGGGAAATTGTAGACCCTAAGAATCGAATGGCGAATCCGATGGAATCATCGGTATACGCAGGATCAAGACATCCTCTCCTTTGTATTTCCCATTGATGATTTTGGCCTCAATGACGTTATTCATTAGCTTTTTTATAGCCAGTCTCGTTCCATTACACACTCGAGGTTGATTAATGTTACATAGCATAATAATAGCTGATCCTTTTGACCACCAATATTGCTCGTTCTCTCAGCCAATATGTTTCTGTTTCTGAACTGTTGTTCTATGTCCGTAAAAACACACTGAATAAGCTCCTCTTTTGAGTCGACAAAGTGACGAAAATCCGTGAGTAGTTTAATTAATCCGATCGAGGTGTCAACTGCAACCTTACCATTTCCAATATCTAACAACTGCTTCGAAAACATAATAGCAGTTCGATCTTGTTGAAAAACCCTCGCATGTTAGTTGTTAATTGGAGTGTCTTTACATGCCGTCAAAAATCAGATGATCTTAAGAATGCGCTTAGTTCGTTAGCAACAGGTGATCGGGGAATAATTGGAAGAGTCTGACCAATATCTGACAATAAAATCATGGCTCCACCAAAAATGTTTTTGTTATAACGCTGTTTTGGCGATGTTGCAAACTGGTGCTTCGTTGATGTCATGTCTAGTACTAATTTCAAGGCAAAATGTGCAGTTCGTACACCTTCTAACAATGTTAAAGCTATTCCAGATGAAACCAAAGCTAGGGCTACTTCATTTTGCGATCTGATCTTTACCAACAGCAATGAAATTAGGAACCAGATCCACTGTCCACTTCTCCCATCAAAGTATCGTACGCAATTCTTTGTTGTTCATTAAATTGCGGAATGCATCGCGCATAGGACGATTGGGTGCTGTCATGCACAAACACGACAATAATTTATTTACCATCAATAAACAAATATTTTTTATTATGATCAATGTTTCATTGTAAATTTCATCAATCAGCAATTTGTATTTGTAGTTTAAGGATATCAAATGTTTCACAGCTAGGAACATTTTGTATTGTAAAATTAAATTGTCGTTTTTAGTATTTTTCGTTACTTATTATTTATATTTCTCAAAGTGTAAACCTTCCCTGAACTTCCGCAAATATTTCAAGATCAAAATTAGCTAAATCGGTCCAGCCATTTTCGAGTTTTAGTAAGACAAACGAACAGCATTGATTTTTATATATGTATGTATATAGATATGTTAAAATGTCAATGAAGTTCTAGTTCTACTACCCAGTAAAAAAATGCTTAGGTACATGAAGGCTTAAGGTGCTGACAGCTTAATAGCAGAGCTCTTCAAATGGGTGGTGATTTGTTGGTGTCGAACCTTATCAGATTAATATGTCCCATTTACAAAACAAGTGATCCTATATCATGCAATACCTTCAAGCCACATTTATCCCTGTTTTACATCGCATATAAGGTGTAACGTTTTTAAACAATTCTCCAATACTTCAATATTGACAAACAGCATTGGAGCTATACCTGCCCGCATATCAACCATAGCTTATACCATCATAATGAAGCAAACCTTAAAAAAGTGTTACAAATCTCTATATAGCAACTAATCTAGCTGCAAAAAGTGAATTGAAAACAATGCCCAAACTAAAAGAATTTTCAAACCTCAGCAGTGAGCCTCAAGGTTCTAAGTAAGAACCTTTGGTCTTACGACCTATTTATAGTGGAAGTCAGATACTTTTATCTGGGTGACTTGAAGCAGAGTTTTTTGAAATCGTAGGCACTGTTTTTTGTTCTCTTTAGGGGCCGGAACGACGTTCACTAAGTAAGTATTCTATGTTCAATTGTACATTTGAACATAAGAGTATTTCAAGCGAATCATTATAGACACACATACTTAGACCATGAGTTGGCCCATTGTGATACCACATTAAATCTTGAAGACTTTCTCCCTAATCGTTAAACCAAATGAAGCTTCTTATGAAGCGCGTGAGATAAGGTAAGTTGCAGCTCCTGCAGAGATCGTTAGAATAAATCCCAAGTTGCTTGCGTGCTTGCCAATCAAACAATGTCCTGTAAAAACACCTATTACGGAGCCTATACGTGCGATCTGCTTTAAGATATTAAACATTTGAAGCCTGGCTTTTAATAAAAATACCTTCGACTATATCTGAATTTATTTTCGTAAGCCTTATTGAAATTTACGTTTCACTATAATCTTTGATCTACATAAACATTTGAATACTTGTATACTAAAAATAAGCACGAAACTTCTAAAGAAAAACGCAATTACGTCTCTTAGGTAAGCGGGGAAAACCATTTCAACAGTAGAATTACTGTTTAAGAAATTAAAATGAAAATGCTATTTGGTCGAAAACCGGCGAACCTTCTTTTATCGACCTATTAAACTTAAGTGTCTTCTTTTCAAGGTCATGTAAACGCTAATAAATCATCAAGAAAAAGCTCGAAGAGCGAAAGCTTCTTAAAAACCACAATACGGGTTTCTCAGCAATAGTTCCACTGTATGGGTATTTTATGGGTATCTCACCGAAGAGTGGAACAGACCTTAACATTGTTTTGGTTAAAGTATGTTTATTGCGCTTGATATTTCTAAAGCACTTGAAAGAGTTTGGCATGAGGCACTCTTTTCAAAAATACGTGTGTTTGGTATTAATGAAACCCTTATTTTTTTGGATAAGAAATAACCTTTTGGATGCGATTCAACACAAGTCTGATATTTACAAAATAAATTCTGGTGTTTCCCAGGGATCCGTTTTGTCTCCGGCTCTCTTCCTCATTGTTATGAATGGTTTCTAATCCACTTCATTGTTTTGCTGACGACTATCCTCAGTTTTTCACAATTTTTCTCAAATTCACCTCCATCTCCTGAAGTCGAATTGCAAACGTATCGTATGATATCGTTTCTTACACCAGTTTAAAATGGGTTATACAAAATGGTGTATCTGTCTATTGTCATTAAAGCAAAATGTACTTCCTATTCCATTGTCTGTAAATGACACTTGCATCGAAGAAGTCGAAAAACTTTCAGTACTTCGTATGTGCTATCTTCGCTGGATTGACCACATTCTGGAGACTGGCAGAAAGGCTGATACATGCTTTCCTATATTGAAGTAAGATATTTTTCACACTCTCTGATATAGCTATAGCATATTAGAAATTTAAAGTCCAAAAGTTGGGTATAACTCACCTCTTTAAGCAGGTTCTACCCAAGGTTCTCTTCATTTACTGGATGAAATTCAGAACAGAGCGTTAAAACTGATAAGAAACAGAACAGAAACAGAACAGAAGAAAGATTATGTAAGAGATAAGTATGTTTATTGTTTTAATCATGCTGACTTTGATGCAATCAATTCGCATTTAGTCATGTTATCTTGGGATGATATGAATAACCAATCTGATCTCACGGAAGCGTACACTTTCTTCAAACGTATATTAGTAAATACAATGGATCGCTTTATACCCAAAAAAAAAATTTCGTGTAACTCAAATCCTATTTGGTTTAACAAAAGGCTGTCGAATTTAAAAAATCAAAAAAATAAAGCCTATAAAAGGTACAAATCTTGTAAAAATGACGCTGAAATGCGCAGGACTTACTTAAACTTTGAACGCGAGTTTGATTTCCTTAATCGATTTCTGTACCAAAACTATATTTTAACAACTGAATCAAAAATTAAAACTGATAGTACTCATTTCTGGAAATTTATCAATTCAAAGCGAAAATCTACTGGATTTCCGTGCTGTATGAATTACTTAGACACATCAACAAGCGATATCTCAGTCATTTGTAATTTGTTTGCTAGGTACTTCAAATCAGTTTACACTCATGAACAACCTTCTCATAGTATAAATGCTTTGCCTGAAAGATTCAACTTGGGATTTCTTCGGGTTAATGAATCCGAAATCCTGAAAGCATTGGTGGAAATCGATCCATCGAAGTCCGCTGGACCTGATGGATTTTCACCATTGTTTTTAAAAAAAGCTGCTATCTCTTTAGCTAAACCTTTATCCGTTTTATTTAATCTTTCACTCGATACTGGCCATTTTTTGAAGGAATGGAAAGTCTCATTCTTAACCCCTATCTTTAAAGCTGGATTAAAACAAGATATAGTAAACTACAGACCTATTTGCAAGATTTCAACTATCCCAAAGATTTTTGAAAAAATAATTTGCGAAAAAATGTTCTTTGTTGTAAGGGAACATATATCTGTCTTCCAACATGGGTTTGTATCTGGAAGATCAACTGCTACGAATCTTTCCATTTTCGTCAACCACGTAGTATCAGGTTTTGAGAATAATCTTCAAACTGATATTATTTTCACGGATTTTGCGAAAGCATTCGACAGAGTTAGCCACAAGATTTTACTTCAGAAACTGGCTTTTCTAGGTATTCATTCAAATTTGCTTTCTTGGATTGAATCTTACCTATCTGATCGGGTCCAAATTGTTAAAATTGACAGTTATTTTTCTGAACCTATTCATGTACCATCTGGAGTTCCTCAGGGAAGCCACATAGGACCATTGTTATTTCTTTTATTTATTAACGATTTACCTGAGATATTTAATCACTCACAATGTCTTCTGTACGCCGATGACTTAAAGCTTTACAGAAAAATTAACTCAATTCAGGACTGTTTACTTCTTCAAGACGATCTTTTAAGGCTTTCGCGTTGGTGTGGGTTGAATTATTTGCACTTAAATGTTGCTAAATGTCAAGTTCTTACCTGTTTAAGAAAACATAACCTTATTTTTTACACCTATAGGTTATCTGATTTTCCTTTAGAAAGAGTGTCAAAAAAGAAAGATCTAGGGGTTATCCTTGATCAAAAGTTAACTTTTAATCCTCATATGGATCTAATTATCAACAAAGCTAACTCAATGTTAGGCTTTGTTAAAAGAAATACCCGTGAGTTTTCTGACATCTTTACACTAAAAACCCTGTACTTTTCATTAGTAAGGTCTATTCTGGAGTACTGTTCCGTAATCTGGAACCCTTTTTATATAACACACGCTGAAAGAATTGAGAGGGTGCAAAAAAACTTCACAAGGTATGTTATCTTTAAACTAAACTGGGAATGGTACGGTGATTTTCCCTGTTACAAAGCTAGGTGTTTGCTGATTGGTATTAACACTCTTTCACTCCGTCGGAAATATTTTTCTATTATGTTTATTCGTGACATACTTTCTTTTCGAATAAAGTGTTCATTTCTATTAGAAAGATTGGGCTTTCATATCCCACCAAGAAACACTCGGGGTAACATCTTATTCCATGTAAATTTTCATCGAACTAATTATGGTTCCAATGAACCGATCTCACGGTGCATCAAGGAAGTAAACTCTGTGTGTTCGTATATTGATATATTGTATTCTTCAAGGGAAATCTTTAAGATTAATTTGTTATCAATCTTAGCTAATAATTTTTAATATCAACTACCTATTTATTTTCCATTGTATTATTAAAAAAAATATGTTATAATTATACATAGTATTAGAATATTGTTATCATAGTCTATAGGAGTTATTCTGTTTGACCAAGTAATAAATAAATAAATAAATAAATAAACTATCATGGAATCATATGAAAACCACAGCGAAAACCTTTAAGAACTTAAATCGTGCACTACCTACGTTTACTATTAAAAATTGGTATACTCTAATAATTTAATCATTTTTTTGGATTAACTTTTATTAAAAAAAAATATTTCCTAGTAAAATTTTCCTAACTCCGAAAGTGTAAATCATTCCTTTTACACTTGTTCAATTTTGTGATAATCCTTGACTCACTTCCCCCATAGATACTCAAACATCAATTACTCATTATTCGCGCAAATGTGCGAAAAACAAATAAATCCATGACATCGAATTGACTCTGCGGGAAAGATCAACTAAGTAAAGACTTTGTAGGTACTACTGCACTTTAAACAGATAAATTAAAAAAAAAATACATCAAGAGGCGGCATCTGTTTAGAGTCAAAACTAAGATCCATTATTCAACGCTCTTCTCATGGCTCATTCACAATTATACAAAGCACATCTATAATGGTTGCTTTACATTGCTGCAAGTGGCAACAACGATTTTCTTTACAAAAAAGCCTCCATCTTTGTTTACCTGTCACTAAATTACAAAAAAAAAAAAAAAATCTGCTGCAAGGGGCACTGAAGTTATGCAGTTGTAGGTAATGACAACTTAAAACAATCTATCAAGAATTTAATTGAAATAGCAGCAGCACACTTATGTATGTATGTATGTATGTTGAAATTTTTAACATCCTCGGAATCAGAGGCGGCACATGGCGTAACATTATTGAAACGCACAGTGCGTAACAATTTATGAAACATTAACATCTATATAATATTCCAATTATTTAATCAATCATTTGATTAACAGTTAAATAGCAGCCAGTTTAAGCGAAGTGGCTTTTATGTTACTTGTTACCTGAAAATAGTTTCACTTTTACAAAGAAGCAACATGCCTTACGATCTGCAAGCAAATTGGTAAAAGTGGTTTTTGTAAACTGTTAACATTTTACTGTCGTAAATATAAAATTAGCATGAATATTAGTTTTTGAAATTTTGCAAAGATAGAAAAATAATGAACAACTAAATTGGAAGTGCTTCTTTCACGACTAAAGCCGTCTGTCTGCCAACGCCATCTGATGATTGGTGACGTTACTCGTAACATGCATGATAGCTGTAAAATCAGTTTTCTTTTAAGGTATTTTGTGGTAATTAAGTCTCGCACAGCCCTTTAGCAATGACTGACTCAGGTAATATTGATTGATAAATTAATTAATATTGGCGCAAATTTTAGTTGAATAAGTACGATGTTAAAAGTGTTTTAGTATGAAACTAGGTTAAAAGAACGATTTTGCTAATTTTAATCGAATACCATACCTACCTTTTATTAATGTTAAAATCATCGAACACTTAATTTATTATTTTAGTATTGCGCTATACTTACAAACGTCAAAAAAGCTCCGTTTACTTAGATTTTTGCACGAACTGTCATTGTTTCATTTGTGTTCAGAAGCAATTCATTAAGAAAATTGCTTTAGTAAGATACTAGTTAGAAAATGTTTAAAATTAAGAATGTGTTAATTAACTACTTTAAAGTTACCAAAATGTTAAGTAGTATCATACCAATACCTTAATAAAAGGCTGTTTAAAATTTTGCTCTATTAAGATTTGACATAACAAAAACTAAAAACCATTGTGAATGATGAAAATGTATATCAATTGTTTTCTTAAATATCGAATACTAACATTTATCTATAATCAATTATTAATTTACAATATTTCTATACTCTGTCCAATAAAAATATGCAGTGTGGGCAAGATAGGACCTTTGCATCGCATTCTGGCTACAGTGAATTGCATAAATCTTTCCTTCATTAAAGCTCTCACAGGGTTATCGTAGTTTTGATTTTAAATGGACGCTTTTTTTAAAGCTCTAAAATCAAAAGCAACAGAAACCCAAGGAAAAAAAACTGAACAAGTTACGAAATAAACAAGGGTAACTCTGAACGCACATCAATATTTAATGGGGGTTGAAATTGAATAGCACCAACAGCCATAGACCACAGCAATTCAGTGCACACTCAGATGTGCAGTCAATAGGACGTCGGGCCTGCGTCAGATGCAATCGAAAATTTATGGGCGCACAAACACTTTTTTATGGAAGAGTTCTTTCAATTTAGTATGGTGCAAAAATATAGAACGCTAATGATTTTGAAAAAGCTCTCCCATAAGACATGTACTGCATATTTTTGTTGGATGAAGTATAGGTACCTATAACACTAAGCCCCAAACTCAAACCTTAAAAACATAAGTCTAATGAAATCCTATTCCGAAAAGCTCCTTAAACTTTTAAAACAAACCCGAGAAGACGTGCGAAAGAATCCTACTGATCGATGCACATACATAAGATAATATGTAGATCACAATGTATAATAAATATCAAAGTGCCAAACTAACCTTAATAGCTCCTTTACTTACCTTAATGGTGCATTGAATGTGTCTAATCTTCACGATAGCGACGTTCATCTTTGATTTTGCTGTAGAAGATGAATTTAGTCAATGATTAGTAAGGCACCTTTGAATATGTACCGCCACCACTGACTCACTTTCCTTGACGTGCTGATGGGATACTAACATCAACGCCATTCCAGGCCATCGCACTATGCCAGAAGCCATTCAACACCATTAACCCATCCACATAGACGATGACGTGTAGATTGGCAATCAGAAAACCAAGGTCGCTGTTTACATGATAGCTCAATATGATTGGCCATCATGTAGATGTAGATGGGTTGATCGTTGATCTCGCAATATATTTACCAAATGAGTAGTGAGCACCACACGTGCCCTTCGCACCGTGCCAAAAACCCCCAAGGCTGCTGTTTCTAAGGCCCTTCTAAGCGATCAGCAATTTTGATGGGTCACTATGATAAGCCATCGTGTAGATGAGTTGTTTGCGTCAGATGACTGATGGTGTGGTGGTGTTGTGGGATAGCGTTGATGTCGATTTTTCGTCTGCACTTCAAAGGATAATGGGCCAGTCATGGATGAACGTGTCTACACGTGGACCACTATTCATCGTAAACACATTTCAGCAGCGGCTTTGTATCCATCGAATTGTGTCTGCGTGAAACTTTAGCTGTTTTTCATAGTTTTTAATCCAGGTACCAGTATGGCAAATTGCCCATATACCAAATTTGGTTTGAGATCCGACTTAAGGAAAAAAAGGAGGACCAATTTTACCTCAACGACTGCGTTGACAAGCGATCACAATCCACAAGTTTTTGATCCAGCATCAATTCATCCACAAATATTGACTTTTTGGAGTGGCGGCATTATAGGACTTTAATTCTTTCGAACTGAGGAGAGATACACTATTACCATTACCATCATTGAACTCGGGTATAAAGAAATTTTAACTAACCTTCTGTAGCCAGAGCTCGATAACATACATGTAAATGGGTTTGTTGGAAAGATGCTACATGCACCGCACATCGCCATATAGACAACGCTTGAATTAGTGAAGGAGAAATTAAGCGATTGGGTCATCTAACGGTGAGCTTCCATGATAATGTGACTTGAAACTACTCGACTACTTCCTCTAAAGCTACGTCAGTCCTAAATCCAAGCCAAGAAGCCGTTCGAGGCCAACATTCGAGATGCTATTACCGGAAAAACGCTGAAAACTTAGGCTTATATCTTAAAGCACTACCAGTGAAGCCGAAGGTGCCATTTGAATGATGTGCTATTATAAACCTATGCTACCATAAGCATGACTCTAGAATCAAAATAATCAATTCTAAATCTCAGCTGCTGATTTTTTATTCAAATTTTTGTTTTCTATCATTCGTATCTACTCACCTTATAGTAAGCACTTACATCCCTGTTTATCCAGGCTTCGAGTTTATTTTATTCATGCGATCCCGGATTTTCCGCTACACTTTTACACTGAGCAACTATAATTTCCTCTTCACAAAAATATCCATGGAGCGTTGTGGGCTTAAGTAATCATCGGTCTTACGATCGAAGTTTTGTTCGGATTTCTTCAAAAAGTCTCTGCTCCTGACGCTTATACATACTCTGAATTGCCCTTCCCAAGGATTTACAATGTCAACTACAAGGGATATTCTGAGCCGCTTTCTCTTCGCTCATATGAACTAGGTGATATTCCAACCGTATCCTACGAGACTAACATCTGCTTTCAAGTATAACATTATACTGTTTATGGGTTTAGTATCTCCAGAATCGCCCTTTCTCACATTCGAGAGAGGCCAACAATTCTTCGAAAATCTTTCTCTCTACCAAATGTCTTTTTATAAGCACCGGATCCTGGTTAAACAACAATATAATCAACAACAGCCTGAGAAGTAAACCTCAGTTTAGGAATAAATCAAATAACGTAATCGTCTATTGAAAATTATTGGGAAATATTCAATTTCCCAGGATGATCTGCCAAGGAATTCTCAAAAATGATAGAATGGCTTGAGAAATATCCATATTGCAAGTTTAGGTCACTTGACTTTCAATTGAATCATTTTGGAAGGTCTATTTGCAAAAAAAAAAAAAAACACGGTAAGAAAGTTCCCCTTGACCCAAATTTCTAACCTGGCGCTAGTGGGATTGATGGAGAACTTTATCATTTTAGAAGAAAAAAAAAACTTAAATGCCTACCTTTTAAGAGTTATGTGCACAAGATTTTCCTTTTCCATTTCTATTTTTTAATTCGGATGAGATGGTTGATGATGGTCATAGGTAAGATAGGCCCCTCATCTTTAAAGTATTTTTTTTTATTACCTTCATGAGATCTGTCATTTGATCCATGCAACATGTTTACGTAACCTAAAAGTTGCGACTTACGAGTAAGTGCGTTTAGTTGAAGAGGTTGATGGATAGACTGCAGATATAGCCATTGATGGCCGGCGGCGGCGGCGGCGCGGCGGTGGCTGCTGACACGATGACGACGTTCCAACTATTGCCCGCATGCCACGACGCGACGTTTTGCTACTGTGTACGATCAATTTTATTTATCCATATGAAAGACGATGATGTTAATCGGGCTTCTGAATTTCCAACAACACCAGCCGGCCGGAGTAGGAGCAAGTGGGCGGCTAAAATGTGTGTTTCTACTAATTTTTAAAATGCGAGAAACAAATCCAAATACATACATTTTCATACAAATCATGGTTCGCAGATAAATTTCCCATCGTGCGTCGTCGCGGCGTCAGCACAAACTTGTTGTCATTATTATTTGCCGTCTTGTCTTGTTGTAACCAACATACTTGTATTGTACTAAACTAAAGTCGGCTTTGTTGTTTGTCGCTGGGGTGATTTACATGATTTACATCGACTAATTAGTCGCTGACAGGAAAATTAATTCATAGATTGTCCGATGTGACGCACATAGAGTGAATTTTGGTGGAGCGAAGAATTGTAAGTTGTTTCTGTTTTTTTTTTTTTGTTAAGTCCCACGCACTCAACTCGATTATGGAAACATTGAAGTCTGTGAAGCCTTGAAGGTGAGGTTCGTTATAGAAGTGTGAGCTTGACAGGTAATTTTTACCTATCCAACCCTTTTTGAAATCATTTTTATTTTCAATAACTTTTAACTGCCTTAAAGAAAGCTGGACAAAAATTCATAAGAACAAGCCTACTTTTCAATATCGCACCACTAACTTACTGGCACTATGCGGGCATTCTAAGTTAGATTCTAAATGATAATGCCGAAAACCCTCATTAGTGATTAAATGTTCTTGTGTTCTTGTGTGGTTTTTTAAGTCAACCGCCACTGCTCTTAAAGCCAACATAATGAGTGCCATCAATTAAATTTAGCCTGTTTTATGTGATAGGGTTATGGAAAATCGGATGTTTCGGATTTTGAAATTTGAGATTTTGAGTTTCAATATTATGTCCTGATCCCGTGCTACTACTGATGTTCTACTTTCAAATCATTAAAAGAAGAAGATATAAGCTCATAGTACCTCACTAATTACAAAAAACAATCTGGATACTTGTTTTCCATAAACCTTTAAAGTCTAACCGAATCCACATTATTATAAACTTCACATGAGTTTATTTATATTCCAGCTAAAGGACTGAATTAAATGCTTGCAATAAATCAATTGCAGTATCTTAATCGATGACAAGTGTCCAAAGTTTATGTTCTCACATTTATGTCATCCTATATCACAATTCAAAACATCACCGAACAAAAATTCAAGAATTTGTTCTTCTTATCATAAATCGCGATCAAAATGTAATGGAGAATAAAATAAAATAAAAATCAATTTAATTTAAAATCCGATTGCCAACTGAATTTTGAAAGCAAAACACAAATCGAACAAAAGGTCTCCACAATAACGACTGTGTCACTTCTAACCGAGACACAGAGGGTGCCTTGATCAACACCAAAACCAAACGCCAATCAAGCCACGTCTTAAAACCGATTTCACGCTTTTTACCTCCTCCTAACGACTACGACGACGACGCTATACGGATGAAACCACAAAATCGCTTCCAACATACAACACAAAGTGATTGATCAATTCGTTTTGCCAAATTTAATGGCGATACCATCCATCATCGGCTGGTTAACTTGAGTTTTCTTCTTCTTTTTTTTTTTTTTGAAAAAAAGGGGCTACAAATGCAAGTTAGTTGAGAGTCAATGTTTGGTATTTTGAAATCGATTATGGATAAAATGGAAACAAAAAATAATGTTTTGCATTTTTGATCCGTGTGTGTGTGTTGTGGTTTTGGAGGAGACTCTCGGAGGGTTCCCTGGGGTTTCGTTGATGTCAGGGTCTTCTTTTGTTCATATTATTTATTAAATAATTAGCGAGGATCGCTTGGTCATCGGTTAATATGGCAGCAGAGTTGCAGGGAATACCTGGAGCGCCTTTGTTCATAGTTTTCTTGGTACGTGTAGAGTGAGGTCAGCTTTGGTAGTAACCTACCTGTGAAGCCGTGATTATGCAGTGATTGATGAAGAATGCAGATATCTCAATTTCAAAATTGAGGCATCAACATTTTTCAAAGTCCTTTTTTCCTCGTGGGGGATCTCAAATTTATATATAATTAGCTGTAAGGTTAATGCATTTTTAAATTCGTAGAGGTATATTTCTTCAAATTATTACCCAGAGTGAAATTCCAAATAAATTAATTTTTCTTTCTTAAAAAATGCATTCATGATAAATGAAACAAAAGAGTTGAGGTTCGAACGTTAAGTTGTTACTTACGCTAGTTAGCTGGCGTATGAGTTCTTAAATACATCAAATTTACTTATTCCAACTTGGAAAAGAAATATAAGCCTGGTAGAGGCAGTTAAGGACTTTGTATGCCTATAGGCGCCGCTATAAATTCGGACAATAGCACCAGCGCTGAAATCAAACGGAGAATAACTCTTGCCAATGGCTGATTCTTTGGACTAAAGAGGCAATTGAGTAGCAAAGTCCTCTTTCGAGCAACTAAAGTGTCCCTTAATAAAACTCACATCTTCCCGGCCTTTGTCTATGGTGCATAGATATGGACTTTGTCACAAGTGGATGAAAACACTGTAGGATGTTCCAAGAGGGAAATTCTCCGTGTGATCTTTGGTTCCGTCTGCATAGACTGGAAGCGGAGGAGAAGATATAACCATGAGCTGTACGGGTTCTATGGTGAAATTGACCTAGTCAAATAAATAAAAGTCCAACGACTTAGATGGCTAGGTCATGTAGAGCGAATGGACCCAACTGCTCAATCCTGATTGATGTTTCGAGACTTTTGTCCTGTTTCAATCTGACTCTTAAAAAAAAAAAGAATTCTTGATGATTTTTGGAAGAAATAATAATAATAATAATAATAATAATAATAATAATAATAATGTCATAAAAAATTAATGTGTTCGTTAGTGTAAATGTAGGGCAGGTTGCATCCATTTAACAGCAGCATTGGCCCTTCAGTAACGACTCTCAAAAGTTTGGTAGCAAAACTCGAAAAGGCCTTTTTTGATTGGCTGAGAAAATGGGAACTCAAGGCATCCATGCCGTAAACAAGAACACGACGGGATTTGAGCCTTCTCCCGGACAAGATCCAACTGAGCTCAAAGTCAATGACGATGGTCAACACCGTTTTTTCTACTTGCCACACAGCGAATGAACGTTCTGCATAAGCAATTTGAAAGGAGGAGTTAACTCTTGAAAAGTGTCGTGAATTCGACACCCAGATCGAGCAATTTGACTCCGTTAAATATTTTTTGTGGAGGTTTCTCAAGTTATAGGTTTATGGCAATAGCCTGCAATCAATCGATGCCTTAAAAAACATCATAATCCAAGCTATCACTGAAATTCAGCCGGATCAATGTCGCACTCATTGAAAATTGAACCTTCAAAAAATGTGATTCCTTAATGCCTTACACAAAACTTGTCTTATCCCATTTCAACATCGACGACCTTATTGGAAATCACTTTAAAAAATACTAAAATTAAGTCCCATATCCCCAATTACGTTGATATATCGAAATGATGGAGATTTAGTAATTTTTACGAGTATATTAGACAAGTTTTGTTAGCTTTTCGGGCACGCGAAAAATAAGAAAAGTAGAGCAAAATTAAAACCTCATTACCCCGGGGCAAAAAATCAATAGGGCTACTCTAAAAGTATAAAGATTTCGACAAACACATCTGTAAAAACGATTATTGACACACATTTTTGTAAAAAAATAAATTGTAAGCTCAGTAAAATATTCTTAAGGTAAAAAAAACCTTCACGAGAAATACAACTATGCCTGAAATTTGTACGAACTTTTGTGGATTCAAACTTTAAGTGGTGAAAGTTTGCAAGAAACTTCAAGTGACCAAACATAGATATGTTTACAATGCCGTTAGGCTAGTTTATAAATATTTTTCGAATTACAATTTCTGCACAGGATTGACTTTTTCATAGTTTGCTATTTTGGCAATTATGAACTCATTTTTAACAAAGTATGATGACTGCACATATGCTGTTGTAATTGTGTTCATGTTTTAGGCAGGGCAGGGGCAACAAACATTGCAATTACGAACTCAGCCTATCTCTATACCCATCATATGTAAATATTAAACTGCTGAGCCATATCCATAAGAGCTGAATGGCAGTTAAAGGCTGTTATAGAGTTAGTAGAGATTGAGAGATCCAGAGATTTAATAGCTGCTTAGCTATCCAAGAAGATGCGGATATCAGTAGTTGATAATACGTTTTCTTTAAACCACAATAAAATAGAAACACGCTACAATGATTAGGAAGATGGAAATAGAGACATAATTTTAGTCTCTCCGAGTACACACCCCAACCAACCACATCATCAGTTTTTGATCTGCGTAATCAATGTGACGGAACCTAAATGTGTTCTACCTGGACACCTTTCTTTACGACGTAATTCCACGGCGGGCCTACCCACATTGGAGTCGAATTGAGCGCCGACCATGAGCTCTGATATAGACGAAGCTCTGATATAGCAGCAATGCTGTGATATGTTGCACCATGATACTCCCACTAGGGAGCCTACCTCATAGATAGCTTAAGTAAAGACGCGGTCTTATGACGCTTGCCAGTATACTTCTTATTGGGCACTATCTCCTATGGTGCCAGAATATAGCTTCCGGTGGAGCTTCGCAACCGTAAGGTCACTTCTAGATGAGTTACTGCAAAACTCAGGGCCTGTCAACCCTAGAATATACACACCCAGCAGTCGATCGAAGTAGTAATCAACAACTAGGGGTGTGCACCCTTTATTAGTTTTTATTCGCCTTACAGCAAATTAGAACGATAGTCCTAAGCAATCTTTCTTAATCTTAAAAATTATTTACTTTTAACATCACTTATCCAAGATCGCTAAAAAACCTATCTCAATTACTTTACTTTACTTTACGTTTTGGCCGTCACCTTCCTGATCACATTGCTCAAGATTTGTATAAATAGAGCCAGGGATCCGTTGCTCACATACCTGAGATAGGATATAGCACTAGATTTTTTCGGATACAGCTTGAGCTGCAATTAGTACCCTTAATTTTTCGATTAGTCTTTATTCGCACTGAACTAGGAACGATAGCCCTAAGCAATGTTACTTTACCATCATAAAATCAATTCCATAGATTGCTAGACCAATACATCATAGCATCATAGAATGCCCCTCTCAATTGCTTTTCTTCAGGTTTGGCCGTGACACCTTTGGCCACTTTTGGGTTTTCTTAGTTGCCTAAATCCCAGCTGGATTGCCGGAGAAATAGACTTAAGCCTCACCACCACGACAAGGTAAAATCCATTGGGGAGGAATCAATGTGACTTGAAATTTATCTCAATGCATTCAGAATGACCAATTTCGTTATTGATCCATTGTGAAGAACTTTAAGGCACGTGGCGTACTCACTGCCATCTGATTGCTGATCGGTCTGATTACCGAAGAATATATCTAGTAAGTAATGCGTGTAGAGGGGTCTTATTTGGTCCCAATAGCCTTTTTACAAGAGTGCCATTGTGGCGTTTTTGACTATTTCTGGTATATTAGGTTTCCAGCTTAATTTTTCATTTAGAACTAGACTAAAGTATTTTGCTCCGTCTGAGAAGATTTGAGGAATACCATTGGTAGACGAATGATCTACATATCATGAATTTTCTATTTCCTAGAGAATAGGACAGATTTTGTTTTATGAGAGTTGACTCCTAAGCCACACCACTCTGTCCACTTTTTTGGCTTGTTTAAAGAGTTTTGCATGAGTTCTTTTAAGATCGTTCGCTTCCAGGCACGATAGCAGCTCATTTACAAGTAGGACATATTTTAACTCATTTTTCAATTCATGATCAGTTAAATATTACGACAAACATTTTAATGGATAATACCTAAGATCCTGCTGTTTTATTTCACAACTATGTACATATGTATATCATATTTTATTTATTTTGGGAAATAAGATTTATTTACGTAAGTTAAAATTTACTTTTAATTTCGCGAAAGTATCATTTGTGCAACTGAGCTGAACGTACCATTATCATCTAGACTTATAAATGAACCCCCTGTTACTCTATTCATGAAAGTTTCACTTATGTTATAATTCAAATCCAAATGTCAAATATATTTTTAGTTTACCATTTTGTAATTTGTCATTACTTGAAAAGAACAATTTTGGTTTCAATATTCCGTATTCCATATTTAGAGGATACGCTTCAAGGATCACCTTAAGGCCTGAGAATTGAATTCAAAACTTTACTATTTAAAGTATCACCCTATGCTACTTGAGCACAGTATAGTATAATATATTTTTTAAATACTTCTTTTTTTATAATGGCGAACTGCTGATCAAAAATAACTTCAATCATCAAAAGTGGAAGTAAGAGTAATAGGCTTTTCACACCGAATCAAAATCTCGGATTTCAGCAACAAGATTACGAAATCTCATTGAAGCGTTCGCACTGAACAGAACCAGGATTTCATTTGACGTTTCTGTCCATTTATCCTGCTTTCTCGGATATAATTTATCTTTTCTCCTTCTCTCCCCCCAATTCAAATTTCAAATAGTCACCCGAGACTCGACTCCATTATCTGCTTTTTATCTACCTCTTCTCTTGGCTGACAATTTGCTGACAAAGCAGAACATTTCTAAAGGTTTGTTTGTTTTGACAATCTTGTGTTTGAAAGTAGATTTTGAGGAGATTTTGTCGTAATCTAGTAGATTTGGAAATCTGAAAATGTATGGGAAATCTAGTAGATTTGGATGAGATTTTGAGAATTTTGCTCGAAATCTAGATTTCGATTTGGTGTGAATAGCGTATAAGACCCGCATGGGCTGTTTACAAATGTCTTACGATTGTTTTTCAGCAAACTCGAATGTTTCGAAAGAAGTATTATTGTAAGTAAAACTGTCAGGACTGTCTACAGGTATACCAAGCTGCCCATTTCTTCGCTTCTAACTTGAAACTGCTGTGCGTGAATTGTTATCTTTCTATCCTCCTTAAACTTCCAAGAATTCTGATCTCTCTGATCAATGAGACTCACTTAAATTGGAGTGAGGCATATTTTTTTTTCACGTGGACAATCACACACCCATAGTTATCTAAACTATACTCTATTAAATTAGTATTTCCAAGGGCAAAAAAAATATTCATCACTATGACAGAAAATCTCTACTTTGACCCTGGATGAAAATTTAATTTCCCAGCAGCACCCTCAAATTGGAATGATGAATACATGTTCTGCAATTTAACCAAACATCAATCAGCACGCGATCGCTAAGCTGTCAAAACATTGTCTCACGTCAGTTTCCACCATCATTCGATTGATTTCCCATTGCATTAAAATAGAGAAAACCCACATGAAGTTGAGCTGCAACAATCATGAAAACTTGTAGTTGATGTCGGCAAAATTAATTTAAAAAAAAATAAATAAATAAAAATAACAATAAGGAAATTTCATGAATGACTGTATATGGTTGTACGAACAGAACTTATGAACATTCAAAGTCTCTGTATGAATGATGGCTAACAAATTCCGCACCTAAACAACAAATAAGTATACTTTGAACACTATCTGCATCTAAGAGATGCACTATCTCTACAGAATGATCTGCTCCAAGCACGGAATTCAATGTAGGTAGAGTGTAACAATGTTGCCGGGCAACAAAAGGCTGACGAATGTACAAACACAACAAACAATCTCATTCAGAAAGTCTTGGGTTATGAGAGCTTGGGAATAGAAGCAGTATGTCGGCGGAGTTTTTAACTTTTGCTAGAAAGAATAGGGTATTGTTGTTTTTGAATTGAGTTACCAGGTTATTATAGACCAGGATAGGTTTAAAAATCATACAATTTTTTAAAAATAAAAGTGATCTTCTAGCCGAAACGTAGGCTTAACATTGCTGTGAAGTCTTGGCAGTGGATGTATAGAAGAGTGTTTATTCCGAAAGCCGTAATGGAAATCGCAGGTATGAGATCTCTTTTTCTGATTCAGAAAACGAAGAGTTTCTTCAGTAATAACGCCTCCAGTAACACAGAGCAGCAAAATATCCGTACACATTTTCATGGTTTGTATTATTCGGGATGGGGATAACTTTTGCCGTTTTCGAGGCTGCAGGGAAATACCAGTTGTTCAAACAGTTGTTGAAGATTAAAGTCAGTAAGAAAACTTTGGTAACTTCTCAAGTACGTAGTTAGAAAACTTGTGGTTTCCTGCATATCTGGATTTTGGAATTTCCGCCTGATGATAATGTCAGTTCGATATCTTCGAGTCTCTTTCTGAAATCCTTTTCCTGATGATGTTATCTTTCTGGTTTTACATTGTGCACTAATGTTCTTAATGCAGTCAGCGGTTTTCTTCGAATATATGTATATATTTCTGTTTGAAACTGGCTTTATAAATACTCGCATACTGGCAGTAGAAGTCCAGTGGCTTTTAACCAAAAATAAGCCCTGTGTCAGAAAAAAATTTTAAAATATGAAATTTCGGTGGATATTATTCAGATTGTTGCCCTTAATCACAAGCGAATATGCCCAAACAACATGAGGCAAAGCAGGACCGACATCTTAAAATAACTGCGGCCATCTTGATCTTGCATTTTTGTTTTTTTTGCTATGTTTTGAGAAAGAAGACATTCAACTGTCAAATTAAAGACCTTAGTCATAAAAAATTAAAAACATCTATAAAATTTTAAGACCCAGTTTTGAAGCTAACTTTTGTATTTAAATAGACAATTAGTTCCCAAGTTATAGCCAAAAACTCCGCATTGTGATTGTGATTTTTGGGACCTTTCAGAAATAATCATGGCGTATGTCCTGACCTGATCCATGTCCACTAAATTTCCGCATCGGTGAATCGACATACTGATGGGTGATACCTGGAATCGTGTGGTCAAGTTTAAGTGCGTAGGTATATCTAATTAACATCATATAGACATGGTATGTAGATCACACGAATTTGATCAACGTGGGACGTATTATTGCGTATCATGACGCATAATCACATCAGAGGGACAACTCTAAGTGCTATATCTATGGAACTATTGTATAAGTATGTTGATTGCATTAAGCACCAAAATCTTTTGTCGCAAAGCATGAAAATGTGTGTGATATTCAAATATAAATTCTGGTGTCCCACTGGGTTCAATTGTGTCTCCCGCTCTCTTTCTCATTTGCATTAATCTTCCGACTGAAATTTCTAATCTATCCAATCGTTTTTCTAAAGATGGTTCCTTTTTGTATGGCATGCGCGCTCTCAAGGGGTTATTACTACCCTCTTAAATATATGTATATGTGAATAACCTTATTTGTATTCATTATACTGTGATTACTTAATTTAAGGTACATGGTATCTTTCATAAAAGATATTGGGGCATGTTTATAGATGTTTGCTAAACTCTTTCTAGGTCGTGCGTAAGTATAAGCCTGCAATCTAACTTGAAATATAAGCAGTGCTTTATTTTTGTTTTTTATGAAAAGCCCCATAGATATAAAAAAAAACAGTTTTGATGAAATAAATGTATAGTAAATCGATTGAACTTAAGACTAATACTTAAATTGTAGAAAAAATGAATTTGTTACTTCCTTAATCACTCAATCATTTTTCCATCTAATATTTGAAATCATCCAGTTTCTTTCACTCTGATTGCGACAAGTTTTCCTGCAGCTCGTGTTTTCTATTTTCTTCAGAGTATTTCAGCTACTTTATTAGCTCTTTTATTTAAGTAACTTTGTACCACTAACTTAATTTTGACATGCAATCGGAAAAAAGAGAACGCAGGATTTATGCCGCATTTACACGATTGACAAATTGCAATAATTTTTTCCATTTTATTGACACATAAATTATTAAATGGTGTAAATATTTCAAAAGCTGACAATATTTTTCCAATAAAAAAGTGGCTAGTACAAATAACTTTTAATTTTATCAATATCATCGCTTAAATGTGGCAATTTGTCATTCGTGTAAATGTACCATTTCACTTTGGTAATTAAGTTTCTTATTTATTTGTTATCTGTAATCATTTGAAGTATGATTTTAGTATAAGACAACCGTGAAATAGTGTCTTACTAATCACAGCTGGGAAATTTACTATGAAAAGAAGCAGTGATTATTTAACCTACGAGTATCTGCCTTAAACTTTAACTAAACTAAATATTTGATTCCCTACTAGCGCATAAGACACTAAACAATAGGGTAGTCTACAACTCACTGAAACCATTTTATAGATCTTCAATATTTTCGAGAGAATATTAAAATTCCAAGGATTGATTGGCTGACTGAATGTCTGACTAAATGATTCTACACTTATTTGTTGTTTAACTTAAACATGGTCTCCATTGATTGTGCTCACGACAAAGGTACACAACACGGTGCATCATAACATCATCGGTCTTGGCCAGATTTTCATCACTTTTTTGTTTTGTTTTGTTATTGGTGATTTTCACAATTTTTTGTATCTTTAAGATCTCACAAATATGTATGTAGGTATATATATTATAGGAAATATCATTTCAACAACGGAGGCAAAAGGTGTATTGGACAAACTTAGTTCATCTTCTGAGGGGGCGACAAGATAGTTCTACTGATGTACTTTACTTTTAAGGACTCATACCTTATACATATATAAATAGATAAGATTAGATTAAGAATTTTTTATTTTTCAATAAAAATAAATATATTACTAAATTTAATCCAAAGAGGCCGAACGTTGTTATTTGGCTTTTTATTGTTTACGATAACATATTAATGTTTATTTAATCTAGTACATGATTTTAAATACTAAGAGTATCTATAACAGTGTTTGATCCCATGAAGTGCTGATTCTTGTTCTTCTCATAGAACAGTGCATCATCGTTGATATTAACTGTGTTTTATTTTCACCCAGATCTGATTCGGATTGGATTTTGTTTTCAAAATAACATGTAAAACAACAAATGCAAACAAAACTGGGTCTTGTGTTGTTTTTGTTATACATGTAATTTTGAATGAAGATCCAATCTGGCTCAGATCTGGGGGAAAATAAAACACAGCTATTGTCAGTGATGGCTCAAGCTTGTAGACATCTGTCGTTAAGCTCTAGTACTTGCTGGAGTAGTTGTTAATATTCCAGTTGGGATAATCTTTCAGGTTACTGATGATTTTTGAGGAGAGTTGCACAAAAATATTGCTTCACTGGTGTTAACCTTGCTTACTCGTTCAGCTTCTTAGTTGGTCAATTTCTTCGTCAATGGATTGTCAAGTGCAAATTCGGAATACCTTTCTTTCAAAACGTTTCATCTTCTTCATTGAAGTATGTGATATACATAGATAACCAAATAAGAAAGCTGTAGAACAGATCGGATAAGTTGCTTGTAGACAAGCAGCTTGGCCTTTATACTAAGTCCATTTCGACTTCTTAGTAGCGGGTGGAGCAAGTGCAGAGAATAGTTGGCTTTCGTCAAGTCGGATCGTTTCTTCAATTTCAGCTTATTGGAAAAGTTGATGATTTGACTGTTACTACATTGCTGTGTGGAAGCTTAACTTTGATGGCATCACAGTTCGGTCTTTTTGTTATTAATCTTCAATCCCCATTTGAGAGAGTATTGCCATAGGTTCTAAGTGTGCTCCTGCTGGTGAAAAAGCAGTGACATATGTGATAGAGCCGCTTGATGCATAAAGCTTAAAATGTTAAACAGCAGTGGTCTAGTTGATGATCCTTGAGGCACTACAGCGTTGATTCTCTTGGTTGATTATTCGTGTTTTGCTTACTGTTACGTGTATATAAAACAGTCGAATGACCTAACCATTCCACTGTTTTATATACAGGTATCAGTTTTTGATTATTCTTAACAAGTAAGTAGGAAATCCAGGTTTCAAGAGTTTGAATATTTATCCTTTTATCCAAAAGCTAGTGAAAGCCTTTTTGATGTCCGGCAAGCACTCTACAGTCGTTTTTTGTTTTTTTTGTTGAGTCTAAGCGTAACATCACTATGACGTCACAGCAGTGGATATATAGTAGAGTGTTTATTAAGAAAGGTGTACTGGAAATCCGTTTATCTCGTTTTTGACACTGGGGCAACTTTTGCCGTTTTCTAGGCTGCTGTTGTTCAAACAATTTTTGTCATTTCTTGCTCGGTTTTTTGGAGTCTCCAGTGATGAAAATGTCAGTCACTTCTCCTGGCAGTTTTATATCTGATGACGAGTTTTCTTCTTTAAATGACGTCACGGTGTCTGTGGCAGCTGATATCTTCTCAAGCCAATTTTTTACTTCTTTGATTAAGTCAGGAAAGTGTATGGGAGGGTGGTCTTTGAAAATATCCTCAAAGTGATTGGCAAACGCTTCAGATCCCTCAGCAGAAGTTGTTAAAACATCTTGTCCTTTAAGGACGGCCTATGGTATTGAGTTCGCTCCTACAACAATCAGTTTCATATTTTTGAAAGTATAAGTTCCAGGTTTGATCATTATGTTTACTATTCTGATTGCAGTCGCCAGTATTCGTCACATATATAAATTTGTGGTTTTGCCTCATGAATACAAGTATACTGGTAATGCAAATCCACTGCAATTAGACAAAAATAAACAAAAAAATAGGGATCATGACTCGTAGAGAGGCTAAGCCTAGTGACTTACAACCATCAAACATTTCTGTGTGCATGTTACCAGGAATGGAGGGGATCTACAATTTTCAGCCGATTCCGAGCAACTAATAAACAGCACTTCTGATAATAAGTAATACTTTTGGAGGATTTGTCGATTCCTCGTAAGAGTTAGTACACCCCGGAAAAACTTTTTTTGAGCAGTTGAGAATCAAACCCAAGGCCAGACAAAAATTTTAAAATATGAAATTTTGGTCAATATTGTTAGGTTAGGTTAGGTTGTTGGGCTGACAATTGATGTTGCTATTGTCACACTTAGATCAATGTAGATCCATTGTGTTACCCGTGAGTGTTATCACTCTTTCCTGATAAAACCTATGTATTCTATTAATCAGTCAAGCCATTTTGAGGCGTTGACGAAGTTCAATATGTGTATTCCTGAAATATTAGAAATATCTTCTAGATTATCAAAGAAGTAGCTACCGAGCCATTTCTTTCTCTGGTGGCATAGTGACGGGCAATGACAGAGAAAGTGTGACGTGTCTTCATGTACCTCTTCATCACCACATCCTCTGCATAGGTCATCTGTACTTAGTTTCATTTTAAATTTATGGTATTTCAATAAATTATGTCCGGTGATTATGCTCGTAAGAGAGCGAAGGGACTTCTTACTAAGTTGTATAATTTTGTCAGTTCTCTGCTTGTTAAAGCAGGGCCATATTTTCCTAGTAGTATCACAGGTGTCAAGTAGATTCCACCTTTCATTGGATTTCCTTAGGATTATGTCTGAAATTTTCTGTTTAATGTTACAGAGTGGGATGCTTACCATCTCTGCTTGACTAGCGTCGAGCGCTGATCCCTGTCTTGCCAACTCATCGGCATTTTCATTACCTTGTATGCCGCTGTGTCCCGGTACCCAGCAGAGTCTAATATTGTGCTGCGTGCCAAGAACCTTAAGCTCTTCGCGGCAGCAGGAGACAAGCTTCGATTTTATCACAGTGGCAGAAATCGCTTTTATTGCCGCTTGGCTGTCAATGTAAAAGGTGATATCAGCCCGTGGTATCGCCATCATTGATACCTGTCTAGCAGCTGTTGTCACTGCCAGGACCTCCGCTTGGAAGACACTGCTATGATCTGGGAGCCTAAGTGAGTTGTTTAGCTCAAGAGGTTCTGAGAAAAAGCCTGCACCAACACCTGTGTCCATTTTGGAGCCATCAGTATAGATTGCTATTTCTGATTCACTGGTGTAGGGTTGGTTGTTCAGCCATTCTTCTCTGCTTGGAAAGGCAGTTTGGAATGGTTTATAAAAGTCAAGCTCGGGTGTTGTATAATCTGTAATGATACTATCACCCAAGTATTTCTGAAGAATTTGAGCATGTCCTATTGCACTGTTTTTCCAGGTATTAGTCTGGCTTAGCCTTAAGGCGCTATATGCTGCGGATTCTTGTACGAAAAGGTCTAGGGGTTTCAGGTTGAGTATCGCCTCCAACCCTGCAGTTGGTGTGGATCTCATGGCACCCGTAATCCCAATGCACGCGAGTCTCTGTACTTTTGCCAGAGTTTTGAGGTTCGTGCTTTTTTCCGTTGCATTCCACCATACCAAATTACCATAGGTTAGTATTGGTCTGATTATCGCCAAATACATCCACCTGATAATTTTTGGACTAGGTCCCCAGGATTTCCCAAAGATTCTGTTACAGGAGTAGAATGCAATCATTCCTTTTTTCGCTCTTTCCTTAGTGTTAAGACTCCAGTTTAATTTCCTATCTAGAATCACACCAAGATACTTTGCATGATCTGAAATCTTCAGCGGGGTGCCTTCAATTGAAGGTATTCTGAAGTTTGGTATTTTCCTTTTATTTGTGAAGAGGACTAATTCTGTTTTTGACGGGTTAACCATCAGGCCGCACTTTCTAGTCCATCTATTAACCTTAGAAAGGGCGTATTCAATCTGTTCACTGATAGTGGGTAAGAATTTACCTGTAGCTAATAACGCAAGATCGTCAGCGTAGGCTACTATCTTTACACCACAGTGTTTTAAATTAATGAGAATTGTGTTCATAACCAGCACCCAAAGGAGTGGTGAGAGAACTCCCCCCTGTGGGGTGCCCCTGGATGTGGACACTCTCATCTGTATCCCTGCCAGTTCCGAGTTAATTTGCCTGTTCTTTAGCATGCACATAACCCAACTTATTATCGAATTATCGATTTTGTTGTCTACTAGAGCTGCCTCTACCACTTTATTGTTCACGTTATTGAAGGCTCCTTCAATATCGAGAAACGCAGCAAGGGTATATTCTTTGTCGCTCAATGTCTTCTCAATCGTGCTAACGACGCTGTGAAGTGCCGTTTCTACACTCTTCCCCTTTGTGTAGGCGTGCTGAGCTGGGGATAAATCAACCAGATTCAGATTGCCACGAATATGTAGGTCTATCAGTCTTTCAAACGTTTTAAGAATAAACGATGTCAGACTAATTGGCCTGAAATCTTTTGCTTCTGTATGACTGGGCTTGCCAGCTTTCGGAATGAAAACCACTTTGACTTCGCGCCATGATAAAGGAACATATCCCCATTTTAGACTGTTAAGGAATATGTTTTTCAGGAGCGGTATTATTTGGATTTCGCTTTTCTGTAGCATCATTGGGAAGATGCCATCAAGGCCAGGGGATTTATACGGAGAAAAGGAATGGATTGCCCATCTTATCTTTTCTTCCGTTATAATATCCGATGGTATAATGTGTTCCGTGTAGGGTTCTGTTTCCAGGTTGCTGTCATTTGACCCGCAACCCGGGAAGTGAGTATTTATCAAGTGCTTAAGAGTCTCATTGCAGGATTCTGTCCAGCACCCAGTGGGCGTTTTAAGAGATTCTAAAGGGATTGAATCTTTGGAAAGAATTTTCCTTAGTCTAGCAGATTCGTTTGTCCCTTCGATTTCACTGCAAAAAGTTCTCCATGAGTTTCGTTTCGCTCGTTGCGTTTCTGCTTTGAATTTTCGTTGACTGGTTTTATATACTTCCCAGTCATTCTCATTTCTAGTGTTTTTGGCAGCATTGAAAAGTCTTCTTGTTTCTTTTCTCAAGTTACCGAGTTCTACCGTCCACCAGGGTGGTTTCTTTTTTCCTTTCCCTATATGTTTCAGTGGACAACTTTTCTCGAGGGCGTTACTAAGAATCACCCTGAGTTCTTCTGATGCTTGATCAATATGCTTGGGTTCTTGAATCGCAGTGTTATTAAAGTTTTTGAGTTTTTTCTCTAATTCCCTATTAAAGAGATCCCAGTTGGTGTTTCTGAAATTCCTATAAGGTTTCGGAGTTTCCACTGTATCATTAATCAAGAAGCCTATAAGCCTATGGTCTGAGAATGATTTTTCTTTGAGAACATTCCATTGGTCGATTGAAACTGTATCTGAATTATTAGTAACAGTTATATCAATCACTTCTTCCCTGTTTTTTATAACAAAAGTGGGCTCATTGCCCCTATTTGCTACCAGTAAATTATGTTCTATAATAAATTCAAAAAGAGACTCACCTCTACTATTGGTGTCGGTACTTGCCCATTGAGCATGATGTGAGTTAGCATCACATCCTAGAACCACGTCCCATCCTTCGATTGCTGCTCGCTCTACTAGCTGGACTGTTAGGTCTGCAGGTGGTCCCTCCGTCCCGTCATATGGCATATAGCAGGATGCCAGGATGAGTGGTGGGAGCCCGATCCGCTCTAGCTTCACGGCAGTCTGGTCTAGATTACTATATGTAGATAAAAGAAAAAGATTAAACTGTTTCCTAGCTACAATGCAAGTTCTAAATTTACTGTTTGATACCACTTGTGCAGTTTTGAACAGTGTAAGTCCTTTTGAGTGCAGGCCCTTAATTTTGCCACCTGCGATCCAGGGTTCTTGAATAAGGGCGATGTCTATTTGCCTACTCTCCATGAGGTAGACAAGGTTGGCGCTGGCTGCTTTACTATGTTGGAGATTAATTTGTACTAATTTCATGTTCATAGTTTATTAAAAACCTCCCGCCCCTTACTTACTTGCTTGTTCTTGTTGGCTATTAGTCGCAGTTTGCACCGGTTTATCCCGATCCGAACTTTGAAGCCAATTTTCCTCAAAAGTGGTATAGACTTGTGACTGAGCTGCACAACCACTTCTGTGCCGTCTTTCGTCTGCTCTCCCATCTCAAGCACTTTCCAGTTCTGACTGAGCTGCTCAGTATTTAGGGATTGCAGGTACCTCTCAATGCGGTCCCTAGGGATGGTTGGTCCTCGCATCATCATCTTCGCTTTGGGTCTATTAAGGTCTTTTATTTCCTTAAGTCCCATAAGGCGAAGGTTTGCATTTTGCCAGGGAGCAATCGTTCTTTTGACGAAGTCCTGCAGCCACACGAGAGTATAATCGTCTTCGCATGTCTTGAATCCGTGGACGGTTCTGAGATTACCGAAGAGAGGCGGTTGCCCGTTCTTAACGATAACGTCATTCACCTCGTCCAGGATTCTGACCTCCATCAACTGCCATTGATCATCGGAGAGTTTTCGGGAGGGTGTACCGAAATCCGCAATGGCAAATTGTCGCTTCTCCGTAGTCCCTTCCGTGATCAAGGTCTTTCTTCTCTTCGTTTGGGGTGAAGGATTCGTAGGCGAGGATTTATCATCCTGCCTCGTTCTTTTAGACGCCGTTGAGTTTGGTTCAGGGTGGGGCGTAGTTCCGACCGTCTCCTTTCCCGCTCTCAAGGTCTTTGTCTTTGTTTTTGTCGAGTTGTTCGTTATGTCAGTGGTCGTCAAGGTCTTTAGTTTTTGAGTAGCATTGCCCAGCGCTAGCTTCTCCCTGGCCGTTAAGGTTTCGGGATTTTTGCTAGATAGACGCCGGACAATCCTCTCAGCGTTTCGTCGTCTCTTTTTCAGAACCCGTTGGGTGAGATTTCCAGCACTCCGTGAGGCCTTCTTCTCGATTACGGTGTTCTTTGTCGTGTTCATTGTCGTGTTCGTTGTCGTGTTTGTTGTTAAGTCTATGACACTACTTCCACTTGATAGAGATGGAAGAGACGTGCCGGAGTTGCCTATGGGGCTATGGCCCCTAGCGCCACTCCCACACGGCCCCACCATATCCATCTCCAACGGTTGCACCTTCCCGCCTTCCAGTCCCGATGGAGCAAGTGGCTCCATACCAGGTCTGGTTGGGAGAAGTGGTCCCGCTGTTTGCTTCAGCAGCGTCGTCGTAGGTGTATTCGTCGAGGGGGTCTCCAATGAGATCGGACTTTCCTTTGATTGGATTTTACCAGTCGGCGGATTGGGCGGTCCCATTAGAGTATTCACGCTCGTACCCTCTGTAGAATTCACCTCTTTGGACGGCTGGGAAAGTACCCTTCCTGTCCTCTTAGGATCATTCGCCAGAAAAGCACGAGCGTTTTGAAGACGTCTTCGTTCAATGTCGTTGAGTTCCTTCCAATTCCGACTTCCAAGTCGTTTGACCGTCTTCTTACAGTTAGAGATTCTACTCCGAACTGAAGTGGTCGACAACCCTGAGAAGGCGGAGCTGGCAATGGAACACGCGTCGTCGTCTGAAGGGGTGAGGAGAAGGTCTTCTTCCTCTTGTGTTGTAATTGTCGTTGTCGTTGTCTTTGTCGTCTTGTCTTGTTGTTGTTGTTCGTTTTTATAGGTCACTGGCGACTTATCTCCTCCTCCTGTTGGAGAGGCCAAGCCCGCGCCGACAGCCGTGACTTCTGTCGACGTTTCAGCGTATATCCCCGCTGGTGTTTTGTTCGTTTGTTGTGGCAAGTCCATAGTTTTATCGTTGTGGGTTCCTCTTAGTTGGCTTAAAACCTCAGCAGATCGATTGAGGATTTAATAAATATAAATCTAAAGCCGATCAGCTGAGGCTTCAAACGTAAGCCTCCCCACCGCAACAAGGTGGAAACCCGGCGAGGAGGTGGTCAATATTGTAGGTATACATGTTTAACATACACATGTATATAGATCACACGAATTTTATCAAAGTGGGGCGTTTTATTGCATCTCATATCTATGGAACTATTGTATAATATGCATGTTAATAGTCTTAAGCATCAAGCTCTCTTATCGAAAAAAGGTTGAAAATATGTTAAACGGTCTTAAATCTGATATTCAAATATAAATTCTGGTCTCCCAATCTCTTTCTCATTTTCACTAATCCTCCCTTTGAAGTATAATATCCATCCAATCGTTTTGGATTAGATAGTACCTTCAGCTCCAGATTCAAATCCCTGTTCTTCGGATTAGAAAATTCAATGATAGTGTATTATAAATTCTATTAAATTCTAATCTTGGCATCGTTGTTCAATTGGGAATGAAACCTTATACTCGTATGGCTTTCTTTCGTTCTTGCGGAACTAACTTCAACTACCATTGTCCATCATGAGGGATTTTACTGTCTACATAAATGAGCACTACTTATCATTTTCTGGTGAATGACCCAAAAAGGTTCAAAGTTCTTAAAGTTTCTTCAAAAATAATTGCAATCTTACTGTACTTTTAATCTAGCTGTAGTCTGCAAGGCCATCATTCACCCAAAGATTTGTTTAACTGTTAGGTCTGGTCAGATGTTTCGTAAACGACTTTAATTTTTTCAACATGAAAAATGATAGTAGATAGAAATACTCGTATAATGGTTTCCGTTGTTGGTCTCTCGAACACAGACAATGTTTTAAACATCTCTTTAGTTCATGACTGATTTTTTTCAATTTCTATGAAATGACCAGTTGCATTCCTCCCTTAAAATAGTTCCATCATACAATACATATTCCTGAATATGGTCATGATCTTATGCTTGAATTCGATTTCAGTTTAGATACTCGTATTTCTTTTTTGCTAACCCACACGAATAAGGAATGCTTTTTCCTGCTCTATTCTTCCTCCCAAAAACCTGAAATTTTCTCTCGAGTCCGAACGGCTTAGATACGAATCACTTTTCATGACAAGAAAAGGATTTTTAAATTCCAGAAGGCAGTATCTCTGAAAAACGTTTTTATTTTTTTTAGTAGACAGCAGCTGGGAATTGAACTTAGATCTCCGGCGCAACAACGATAACATGACTCTTCAACGCACATCCATATCGATATCGAAAATCTACGAATTACCACCCTCCATACTCACCAGTTAGTTAGTTAAAAATCTGTCTATGAAAATTTTGTTTTGTTTTAGGGCCATTAGTTAAGTAAGCCCAGTCCTGATTACTGCTGTATGTACCTAAAACCTTGCTCGGATGCAACTTTTGTAGCAATCCAGCTATATTACATATTTACAGTCCGATCTATTTATTCTCTGTGACTGTGATGTGATATTGTGTGATATTATTGCGGTAGCACACGAATGACGATGATGCTTCTCTTTTTAATATTTAAATCACACAAAAATGTCGGCAAACGGATATAAAAAGTTTACCTTTGCATCTGTGTTTGAGAGTACGATTCCGTGTGGTGACGGATAGACAGACAAACAGACAGACAGATGCATTGTAATTGAATGGAAAATCGTGAGATGATTTAATTGATAAATTGAGATTTCTCCAGATGGTGTCGCACTGTGAGATGGTGCCGAGCTGCTGCCAGTGCCACCATATAAACGGAACGCTGAACGACCGTGTTGAATAGACCATAAAACCAATTATATAGTTTGTACTTACTTAGCATTAACATACATACATCACATGCAAAATGCAATGTTGTTTTAACAAAACGAATTACCATGATTGTATATTTATTTTATTGATATTCGTTATAATTGATCAGACCAAAAACATAAATGTTAAAAAAAGAGCCAAGTTCTTCTATACAAAAACCATTGTCTAACAAGTCAGCCGTGAAAAGTACTGAGATCTAAAAGTACGCCAAGTTCTTACTTCATGAAGGTTCAATACCGAATATTTAAAGTAGAATAATATTGAAACAGCTACAATGTAATAGTGAAATTTTATTATCTAATGATTACTGACTAAAATTTGATGGGTTCACTGGTCAAGTTTTTAAAACCTTTCGAATTGGGCATACAAAAAAACTTGCCAAGTAAGCCCATCAAATTGTATTCAGTATTCATTAAATAATAAAATTTCTCTATTACATTGTAGCTGTTTCAATATTATTCTACTTTAAATATTCGGTATTAAACCTTCATGAAGTAAGAACTTGGCGTACTTTTAGATCTCAGTACTTTTCACGGCTGACTTGTTACACAAAGGTTTTTGTATAGAAGAACTTGGCTCTTTTTTTAACATTTATGTTTTTGGTCTGATCTCACTCCTTTTTGCAAAGATTTTAATATTTTGCCATGTCAAAATCTCGAAAGATACGGAAAGATAGAAGGATGTACTCAACTTAGTTTAAAGCTTCCTATTTCTTTTGGTATATTTTCGTTTTGTTATTGGTTGTTTTGATTTGCGCTTCAATTATTTCTTCTTGTCCTGGCAAGATACCTAACACTAACATACCTACCTTAATTACGGAAATCAGAAGTGGTCCATATAAATTAAACATTTTCTCAGAAAGTGGGTGGATACCACGCCCCCCGAATAGAAAACCCCAATTTTTATTTTTGGTCCTTTATATGCAATTTGAGCCCTACTGTTCTACCAAATTTCATTGTTCTACTGCAATCGGAAGTGTGCCATGTATAATTTACATCAGTTCTGAGGAAGTGGGCGGATACCGCGCCCCTGAATGGAAAACTTCAAATTTTATATTTTTTTCTTTGTATGCAATTGAAGTCCTACCACTTTACCAAATTTCCTCGTTTTACAGCAGTCGGAAGTGCTCCATTCAACCAACACCAATTCGGAGAAAATGGGCGGATATCACGCCCCCTGAATGGAAAACCTTAATTTTTATTTTTGGTCCTTTATATGTATTTTGAGCTCTACCGGTGTACCGAATTTCATCGTTTTACAGCAGTCGGAAGCGCTCCATTCAACCAACACCAATTCGGAGAAAGTGGGCGGATACCACGCCCCTGAATGGAAAACCTCAATTTTTATTTTTGGTCCTTTATATATATTTTGAGCTCTACCGTTGTCCCGAATTTCATCGTTTTACAGTAGTTGGAAGTGCTCCATTCAACCAACACCAATTCGGAGAAAGTAGGCGGATACCACGCCCCCTGAAAGGAAAACAAATTTTCGATTTTTTCCTTAGCTTGCATGACAAGATCTACCGTTGTGCAAAATTACAAGATTCTACGATGTCGGGAAGTGCTCCATAATTTTGATGATCTGTCAGTCAGTCAGTCAGTCAGTTACGGTTTTTGTGATTTTTTAGGCCTTATATCTCAGGAACCGCTTGTGCTAGAAAATTGAAATTTGGTGAGGCGCCTGTGCCTGACTAGCTTAGCAAATATTCGGAATTTTAAGCTTCACTTCATTGGTACTGAAGATAGGGAGGGGTCAAAAAATTGCCTGAGTTTGTTCCTGTAAAAAGGGTGTAGTGCCAGAACTTGGCTGGGCACTACCGTGCCCTTTGATATTTATCAAAAGATTTGAATATTTTCAAAGTTCCCAGGTTAATGAAAATAATATTTTATTGTAACTGTAACGAGTAAACAAATAATTCACTCCAAAAAACCTCATATGATAATAATTATATGCCTACTTGTCTTGTTACCTAATATGCTTTATGCCGCATTAACGCGAGTGACAAATTGCCATTAATTCTTCAATTTTATCGTTACTAAGGACTCAATCGCGTAAATATTCAAAATCTGCTTTTATTTTTCTTATACAAGTAGTGAAAAGTTTAAAAGATATTTAGTCTTACCATTAAACCGGAAATCTTGTTAAGGTTGATGTTTTCAGTTGATACCATTTTGCAAATAACGAGAATACGCAACATTTGACTTCGTGTGTCATTTAAGCTTTGATTGTATCCATTATAAGGCGAAGAAATTATGTCTGTTTTTCACTATTATCGATGCGACTTTAATACAAAAATAAAACAAGAAATAATTCAACGGAAATTTTCCTGCAGATATATATCACTAAACATTTTCAATGAAACAGTTCAAACCGGGTGAGGCTTAGGCCGAGTTCCCACTTTGCAAGGAGTTATGATTGTTATGGTTAAGAGGTCGTGGTATCACAATGGACCTTTAATGGTCTAAGTGTGTCAGACGCTTTAATGACAACCACTTTAAGCTAACATTAACCTAGGGTTAAGAGGCAGTGAAATTTATGTGACAATTATTTGTTCTTAATTTCAGACAATAAATACCCCTTTTATGTGTGTTGTTTGCCATTTTTTTATAAAAGTTATTTCTCATAATGTGAAGGATTGTAACGCCTTATTGAACTTAATGTATACATATCAATATAAGGAAATTCCATTAAAAACCTAAAATTTTGATTTCGTCTTTTTACTATTCTTACTCGTATTAGGGGATTATGAAAGAATTTTTCCAAATCGATGGAAATACTTAAAAATACATTGAAAATTTAAAAAGAAAGCAAAAAGCCAAAACAATACTATCAGGACTTTTGTCTAGATAAGATATTAAATTTGCTATGATTTCAGTATTAATATTAAATTTTATATAAGAAAAATGTTTCAAAATCAAAAGTTTTGATATGTTAATACTTAATCTTAAATATTTCATTACCTACCTTTTCTAAGAAATAATTTTTTTTTCATAAATAAAATATTTCATATCAGTTATTCATAGAATAATATGATATGTAATTTCATATGATATGATCTCAGTGCAGGGACTTTCTGCGCGGCTCCGAAGGTTTATAACCCTTGACTGTAGATGATACTTCGGGTAGCTTATTCTTAATTTGCTCGAAGGAAGTGTATAAGTCGATTCCTCTAATTAAGATAAACTGCTTTAACTGTAAAATTTATCTAAGTTACAATTTTTAGCATTGTCTAGTCTTATTGGAATATTGACACCCATATTAATAAACTTAAATTTAGTACGAATTTCTCTTTCGTCGTTGTTTTAATTATTGAGAGATCTTTTTAATAAAACAGTTTTGGATTTGCCTAAGGCTTTCGACACCATTTATTGCATAACACTAGGAAAAGCCAAAACATTTATTTAGTTTCTTATTGCAGTCAAAAAAACTTGTTCTTTCTTTTTTAACCGATAGATACCAAGCTGGTTTTGTCAACGACGTATTCATTTCTGCCTTTACAAAAGGCTTTTCCTCAAGGCTCTATTTTTGACGCTTTATCGTTCTCGATATACTTGAATTTATAATGCACCTAAGTCTGCGTTCCAATTATATAGATACTAATGGTTTTTTCTTCAAAATAGACTTTTGTGGACTTAAGTCAAAAAAAAAAATTGAATTAATAATTCAAGAAGTCCAATTAAATAGTGCTAAGCCTTCACTTATTATTTCAGTGGTATAAAAAGTTTGTATTATTAAAAAAAAACCTTTATGAAGTCGATATGGATAAATAAAATTGTAGTGTAAACAAGATCTTTTTTTAATCCAAAATCGAAGTCCTTAGTAATTTTTAGGATCAATGTTGACACTTCCTATTTCCCTGAAGTTTATCTGAACTCTACAGAAATTGGCTTTGTTGTTTCTGTAAACAAATTTGGGATTAACTTTTAATAAAATTGTAACTTGAAATTACCACGTTAGAATAGCGTTAGGTAAGGCCTATAGCGGTGTACGTATGCTTTTGGAATTTTCATATTTAATACCTTTTGAAAACCCAATTGATGTTGTCTAAAACATTTATCGCCCAGTTACGCTTTTCTGTTGTGATGTTTTCAGTAACAGTGATTATGAACACAAACGTTATTTCTTAAGGCTTAGGATGTATGATTTTTGCAAAATCTTATCAATCAGAATTTCATTAAAAATAAAATGCACGACTGGGTCGCACGAACTTGCTCCTATGTAATAGACTAGGAATTTTAAAAACGAATGTTATTAGAGAAAACTGTTCATAAGGATAAAATGAATTTTTTTTTAATTCTTTAAGTAGTAAGAGATAAAAACAGAATGATATGCAAATATGAATTTATGCAGGAACAAAAATTATAAGTCTTTGTAGTGGTTCCTCAAAAAAATAAGCTTTTATTTAAAAAATTTTTAAAACATTTTTAAGAAAAAATTTTGGTACACCAACCTTAAGTTTTTATTATTGTTCGAATAAAAGTCTAATTTCCAAAAAAAATACTAAGCCGTTCTTGAGATATCGAATTTTCAAAAAAAAAAAAATTACTTTTTTTTCTAAAAATTGAAAAAATATTTTTTCTTAAGTTTTTAAATGCAATGTTTTTTATACTTTTTAGGAGCTTTTTTATAAAAAAATTCATTAAAATCCGTTAAGTCGATAATAAGAAATTCAAAATTCGAAAAAATCGTTCTATGGTAGGTACAGTCAGTATTTTATTTTTTATTTTATTTATTTATTTGTTTTGCTTAATTTTAAGATTTACATCTTGTTTACAATAAAGCTTTGCTTTAAAAATTTTTTAAAAATTTTTTTAAAATTTTTTTTTATTAAATTATAAATTGTAAAGATTAATCAAAAGAAAAAAATTTTAGCAAAATTCTCGGAACCGTTTTCGAGAAAAATGCGATTTTCGAAAACCATTTTTTTAAATTTGTATGGAATGTACCGTTAGTTTTAAATAAAACAAAATTTTTTTTCTCAAATCTTGTAGATTATATTAAGAAACTTTTATTTGCCAAGTTTGAAAAAAATCGAGCATGGGGTTTTCGAAATATTGAGATTCCAAAAAAAAATTTTGAATTTTTTTTTAAAAATCCAAAAAATTAAAAATTGAAAATTTGAATATGTAATAATATTCAAACTTTAGAGGAGCTTTGGCATAAAAAAAATTATTAAAATCGGCTGTACCGTTTTCGAGAAAATCAAAAACAAAAAAAATGGACCCAGGGGGCTACCGAAAATAACAATTTTTGGTAAAATTTTTTTCAACCATTAGCTAGTTTTTACCAAATGAAATTTTTGGAATTTTTTTTAAAAAATTCTGTGGGACAGTTTTTGAGAAAAAAAAATATTTATAAAATTTCGAAAAAAATCGTATGGCAGGTACCGTTATTTTTGGTCTTAAAAAAAATAGAAACAAACGTCCGGGGGTAAAAAATTAAAACCCATATCTACCAAGTTTGAAGAAAATCGGCCGAGCCGTTTAGGCTGTAGTCGAACCGACAGACAGACAGACAGACACAGACAGACAGACAGACAGAATTGCGAGACCCACTTTTTTGGTCTTCGCTATCATCGTAATGTCAACTTTGATCAAAATCTCGAGTTCGATTTTTTTTACGAATGCATAACTTGCCTTATAGTACCTATAAGTCGCAAGTAAAAAAAACAGTATGTAATGTTCATTTCTTTCATTTTTATTTCTAAATCAAAAAAAAAAAGAAAACAAAAAGAACAACCAAGACTATTCAGTCATTTGGTGAGATTAGTTTTTGCAAAACTTCTAAGCCTTTTTAATTTACATATACAGGGTGATTTGCATAAGGTGTGACAAAAAGCTAGGGCGTGTAGGTTGGACTTAGACAAGAAAAAAATCGTATGGGAGGGGGGGGGTCTATTTCCCCCCCTTTAGGCGGGAGGGGCAATTTAAGAAAAAAATCACTTAAAACAGAAAAAAAATTATTAAAAAATAACGGTGATACCTACAGAGTAGTGCTATAGCATTTTGAAAAGCCAGAAATACATTCTTTAATTTTGTTTTTAAATAAAGTTGTTCGAGTGAATAGTTTTTGAAAAATTAATTTTCAAAATCAAAATTTTGAAAAAAAAAATGAAAATTTTGTTTTTAAACAATTTTTTTTTCAAAATTTTACGTAATTAAGTATTATTTTTTTGTTCAATGTTCAATGCTCTTATTATTTTTTGATCAAACACAAAAAACCGGATGTCAAAATGTTTTGTACTTTTTGAGAAAATCAAAAATAACAAAAAAATACTTTTGTTCTAAGAAAAGCCTTTTATTTTAGTTTTTGGATTCTTAGGTGAATTTACGATTGAAAGGATTAACTTTCTTTTTACTATTTTTTTAATTATCGGTCTTATAAGCATACAATAATGTGACAAAGTACTGGATTAATCATATTTCACACATTTTTTCATTGAGAACACCTGCGTGAGAGCATTGGTTTAAAATTGACCTGCCACTTTTTTATTACGGTGGGGTCGGCTTGGCGACGCGACCTGTTTTGCTGTACAAATTATTTCTAATTTGAATGTCAAGTCGTCAACATATCACGATGTCAAATTACTCTCGTGCTGAATTAGCGGATATGCATTACTGCTACGGTAGTATGGTCGAAGTCGTGAAGCGCAAAGACTCTACGCTGAAATGTATCCCAATAGGAGGTGTCCCAGTCATACGATATTTTCAAGAATCCATCAACGTCTTCGAGAACCCGGAGTACTGGAGCACCGACGGAGAGAAAGTTCATCTTCTGCATCAGTACACATACAGGAAAGAATTTTGGATATGGTCCGACGTAATCCCTCCCTTAGCACAAGGAGAATAGCTACTATGTTTCAGTTGCCCCAAACTAGAGTATTGGCAGTGCTTCATACCGAGCATTTACACCCGTACCACACTACACCAGTTCAGGAGCTAACCGCAAACGACAAGTTACTGAGAGCTGCATTTTGTCGAACATTATTGCTAAGATATGAAACTGAACATAATTACTTTGGAAGGATATTCTGGACGGATGAAGCTCAGTTTACCAGAGATGGAGTAACAAATTTCCCTGGAGTAACAGCAATCCGCATAACAAGAAACAACCCAAATCTCAACACCGCTTTAGCTGTAATGTTTGGCTTGGTATTGTTGGACGAACAGTTATTGGACCACGGTTCCTGAATTCAGTCATAAATGGAGAATCCTATCTGCAGTTACTACGAGATCTTCTGCCCGATTTGAATGACAACGTTCCCTTGGCCATAGCAGACAATTTAATCTACCAGCAAGATGGAGCTCCAGCACACTACAGCAATATTAATCCAATGCTCTCACGCAGGTGTTCTCAATGAAAAATTATGTTAATCCAGTACTTTGTCACATTATTGTATGCTTATAAGACGATAATTAAAAAATAGTAAAAAGAAAGTTAATCCTTTCAATCGTAAATTCACCTAAGAATCCAAAACCGTAAAAACTAAAATAAGACTTTCCTTAGAACAAAAGTAGTTTTTGTTATTTTTGATTTTCTCAAAAACTACAAAACATTTTGACATCCGGTTTTTTGTGTTTGATCAAAAATTAAAAAGAGCATTGAATATTGAATAAAAAAATAATACTTAATTACGTAAGATTTTGAAAAAAAATTGTTTAAAAAAAAAAATTTCATTTTTTTTTCAATATTTTGATTTTGAAAATTAATTTTTCAAAAACTATTCACTCGAACAAATTATTTAAAAACAAAATTAAAGAATGTATTTCTGGCTTTTTAAAATGCCATAGCAATACACTGTAGGTATCACCGTTATTTTCTAATAATTTTTTTTCTGTTTTAAGTGATTTTTTTCTTAAATTGCCCCTCCCGCCTAAACGGGGGGAAATAGACCCCCCCTCTTATACGATTTTTTTCTTGTCTAAGTCAAACCTACACGCCCTAGCTTTTTGTCACACCTTATGCCAATCATCCTGTATATTGGAGAAATTACAAAATATTCTTAAAAAAGTTTTCAGGGGCAGAAGTGTTCTGCCGTGCTGGTCGCCTTCTTAAGTATTTATGTTTTGTATTAGCCAGTGGCACTCTTTTATATGCTTAGAGACAAATACCAACCGTGTGCTGTCGACATGTGTTTCTTTTGTTGTTCTTTCTTTCTGTGTGTCTCTCTCTGTTGTATTGTCTAAAGCCGATGGCCTCAGTTGCCAGTGCTTTCCAGTGTCTCTACTTCGTAGATTTATCTACGGTGTAGTGTTAAATGTAATGTAATGTAATATGCTTAGAGAGTTTTTTTTACATGGCCTTCTGAGATAATTAATATTAAAGAGCTTTTAAAAAACTTTATTATAATAAGCTATTTACATTGGTTGATATTCTTTTGTGTGACCAAAGTTTTACATGAGTTATTTTTTAAGATGATTTACAAATGATTGTAGTTTGTAGTAATTTGTTTTGATTTTACTTTGAGTAAATGAGAGTATCTAAAATAATATAATAAAAATGATAATTTATATAAAATGTTATAAAATACAATTTTAGAAGAGTTATTTTTCACTCGGTGTTAGCTCTAACCTATGCATTTTCTTAAATTTATTTCAAAAACACAAAGCACGGACAAAATTCAACTTAATTCACTTACAAAATATAATCGAATAATGACTTCAGATGATTTCGACAGTTTTCACCAACCTGCACTAGCTCAAATGGTAGTGCAGAATATTCAAAACAAGAGTATACTAGTTCAGCTTAATGAACGCTAATCAGTGTAAGTCAGTGCAGAAATTTTCTCAATGAACACCAAAAAGCTACACTTTTCTGCCCAGAGTAGTCCAGTGCAGCTGGTTGAACAGAGTTATTAATAATTACTTTATTTCTTATTATCCAACAGCTGTTTTCATTCACGTGATAGTAACAATACAAAGCTATCAAGATAGCTCAGAATAAATTTTCTTTAATAATCGGAACTTTGTCAGTTAGTTGTTTATTTTTGCATATTTACAATTATAAAAAAACTTAACAATTAAATAAATTTTAATTTGGGTGAAAAATGGGGCAAACCCTTAAGAAGTGAAAACAGTTTTCTTTTGCCTTATGTTTATACAATGAACAGAATTTGTTAAAACTTCCGTTGTAAGAGCTTCCATTTAAATAAAGTAGCTCTAGCTAGTGTCCCGCTTTGAAAATTAAAAATATTTCCTTATATAACCGTAATCAAGAAATTCTTCTTAAATGTTTCCTTTCTTCGTGACGTTTTCTTTATGAAAATGATGTTTGTCCTTATATGAGGGCAAACATCGTTATTCTTCTTAACCAAATTAATATCATGCTGCGATTCTCGAGCTCTTACTGGAAAGTCATCATGAACAGAATCTTCATTCTTCTGAATAATTTAATATACATAGTTGGTTTTTGACCAAATTTAATTTGTTCGTGCCCATTGAGATGACTTATCCGCAATCCATTCCTAGACGATTCTATTCGAACAACATTGGTGGAAACCAATTCTCAATCTCGTACAACAGCATTTTTTTTTTTGGTTAGACGCGGGTATCTGGATGAGAAAGTTCTTTGGTAATGTAGTCGGCTTGGATTGTTAGAGTATATACAAATCATTTAAGATGTCATGTTCAAGAAAAATAGTATGACTTGGCCTATTCAAAGGTAAATTGAAGATCGTTTTTTAAGAAGGCCCTTGGGATATTTTCAACGGGCTCGTCTTAATCAATTTCCCACACTTCTCCAGTATAACACAAAATATAGATTTCACCACAGCATCAAATATTTTACAATTCGCTGAAAGATTGATTCGATTGAAATCGAATTTTTGGCTCAGTTTCACACTTGTACTCGTTAGCTATCTTCAGGCTAGCACTATTAAAAATCCAATTATATGCGATTTAGCTCCTGATTGATTGGCTAAATATCATTACTTTTGATTTATTTGTGTTAGCTAAAAGATTTTTAATTTTATTTAATTAAAAGATCGCATTGATGACTCTGAAAGTACCACCAAATCATCAGGATACGTTGACACATTGATGTTTGAACTGGCTTTTCGAATTTCTCCAAGTAGTTATTCAACCACATCGTTTATAAAACGAAAAAAACAAAAGCGGGCTCAGAAGGCAGCCTTGGTTTACTCCGTTATCCGTTTCAAACCAATCCGAGCAATTGGAGCCATCCCATACAGCTGATTTTGACTCTGAATATGGTAAATAACTAAACATCTTTTATTGAATATAAAATTAAGTTCTATTGGTTATATTTAATGCGAAATACCCCTTAAAGCATGAACAAAAAATATAAGTAATGATATTTTAAGTATAATGACTTGCTGATCATTAGTTAATAATATATTTTTTCTATTAATTTCAATTTCTAATAGTAATTTATCTGATTTTAAAAACTAATCAATCTTATACGCAACTATGCATTAATGATTAAATTATACAAAACCAGTTCGTTACAATATCTAATAAACCAGGAAAATAATAATTTAAATCACATAGCTCTTGGGAATTATGCAGAATATGTTTAATATTTTATATAAAATATACAAATTCCCAGGAGGATTTACTTTCAACCTAATTCAATTATAGTTTAACAACATTTTATTAGTTTCTGATTTAACTAGGTATCTGTAATTTGAGAGGAATTTATATCTTATATCTAATTCAATACAGACAAATAATTGGCCTGTTTAATTTCATAGATGTTGAATTAAATTTCATCTCAGCACGTAAAAGAATCACTTTAACATTCAAAACGACATCATCGATTTCCATTGCTGCAATTCGGAATTCTGATATTAAACCTCTCGATCAATATCAATAATAATAATAATCAAAATTTATGATTTTGCGAACTGGGACAGCATAGGACAATCATCTGAATCTGAAACAATAAAAAGAAAAACAGACCAATATACGGAAATAATCAAGAATGCGAATTGTCCCTGACTTACATAAGTCCATACCCAGAATTAAGTCCAACATGTACATTAACACTGAATCGTTGGGGCTACATGTTGTGCATTCTTGTGAACCTTAAACAGCCCGCATGGATAATTTATCAATAATTATCGAACTGAATAAAAATGCATCTCACATGCATCAGCGCGCCAAAACAGCATCGTAATATCTGAAAAGAAAAAAAATCACAACTTAAATGGAAAAACTGAAAAAATCAAATTAAACACCAAAAACGAAATCGCGATTCCAAAAACATTCGAAAAACCGCCTCAAAAAAACAATCAAAAATAAAAAACCAGCAACAGTTCACGTCGAAGTAAGATCATCAAACTGATTGACATCAATAATTGACAATCATCATCGGTACAACCGGACAGTTAATGCCATTTTATTGTCAATTTCGAGCAATTTATGTTGATCTAATCGATATTTATGGAGGTGATGGGATCAGACGCACCAACCATGCCACATACACCAACGACTACCGACGATCAACGACAACGACGACGACACAACCACCTCCATTGCCAAGTCCAGAGATACCCGAAATTGTGCACTATACGATTCACGGTAAATGTGTGTTTCTCCAGGAGTACTTATAGGTACGTGCCCAACTGGGGTGTTGGCTCTGGCTCTGTCTCTTGCTCTGACTTCAACACTGGCGCAGTAGCTGCTGCGGCCGACATTCGACTAGGTGGAGCTCTGACAAGGGACATATGTAGGTGCCCATAATTTGCAGGTGATCGATTGGGATTGATCGATTTATTGCAAAATCGGAGAAATTTGTTTGCCATGGACAAAATAAACGACAGCCAGCGATAGGAGAAAACTCAAGACCGCTTGTTATATTGTCATTGTCATACACATTGCAGGGGATGAGAAGTTTGGCCTAGAAAGCCTTTGACTAATGTGTTTGGGAAATTGCAAGGGAAAACCCAGAATATTGGCAAGAATTGATAAGAGTTTGTTTCAAGTGGAAATTAACGAGACGTTTGAACAATTTGTGGGTGATAAATTGATTTGATACGTTTAATGTGATAGGATATGTGAATAAGTTGTTGATAAATAGGTGTATTATTATATATTGATCCATATCATGAATTTTTAATAGGTCAATAAGCAATTTTGTTCACTTTCACTTCAAATATGCTTTCATGATGGGTCAAGTTAATATATCATACTTGTTTCTTATCGGTGTATGATTTTCGAAATATTTTTTGTAATACATATTATTTTACAATATTTTTTGTAAAAAAAAACAAAGATTGTGAAAGAATTTCTCTTTTCCATTTTAATTTATTTAATCCGTTAAATACTGAAGTTAAAGCTTACATACTTAGTTTAGGTTATATTTTATAATATTGTGCTAAAAATGTTTTTTTTTATATAATTTCCACACACTCAATGTACATTGGTTCTGAAAGCGTTTGTATCCAAATGAGGAGTAAAAATGTAATGTAGCAAAGTATTCCACATTTTAGAATTGAGGCTAAGAAAAGAACCTCTTATTTGACAGATTTTAAATTGTCATTTTTTATTGATAAAAAGGAGATAATATTTATTGAAAACTGAAATCAATTTATTTAAAGGACTATCGACACAATAGTGGTATCTTAACAGCAAAGAAAAAAAAAAAGGCGAAAAACATAAATGTTAAAAAAGAGCCAAGTTCTTCTATACAAAAACCTTTGTGTAACAAGTCAGCCGTGAAAAATACTATCTAGTATCTAGTACATAGTATCTAAATATTTAAAGTAGAATAATATTGAAACAGCTACAATGTAATAGAGAAATTTGAATATTTAATGATTACTGACAAAACACATTTTTTTTTTTCAAAACTCAATATTTCGAAAATCCTATGCTAGAGTTTTTTAAACTTGATAAATAAAAGTTTCTCAATATACTCTAAAAGATGGGAGAAAAAAAATTTATTTTACCTATAAATAAAGGTACCTACCATACAAATATTAAAAAATATAAAAAATTGGTTTTCAAAAGTCGTATTTTTCTCGAAAACGGCGTCTAGCATTTTGATAATTTTTTTTTTCTTTCAATTAATTTTTATGATCTTTAATTTAATAAAAAACCATAAAATACCATAAAACTATTTTTTCGAATTTTGAATTTCTCATTATCGACAGAACGGATCTTAATTAAATTTTTTATAGAGATGCTTCCAAAAATTTTAAACAACATTGCATTTCAAAACTTAAAAAAAAAAATATTTTCTTTTTAATTTTTGTAAAAAAGTCATTTTTTTTTTTCTTGGAAAATTCGCTTTATCAAAAACGGCTCAATATTTTTTAATTTTATTAATTTACTAATTAATTTAATAGTTTAATTTCCATTCGTGCAGTAATAAAAACTTAAAGCTGATGTACCATATTTTTTTCTTAAAAATGTTTTAAAGATTTTGTATATAAAAGCTTATTTTTTTAAGAAACCGCTACAACGACTTATAACTTTTGTTCTTGCATACATTCATAGCATTCTGTTTTTGTCTCTTAATACTCGTACTAAAAGAATTTAATTTAATCCTTATGAACAGTTTTCTCTAATAAAATTTGTTTTTAAAATTCATAATCTATTACATAGGAGCAAGTTGGTGCGACCCAGTCGTGCATTTTATTTGTTCGTACTTTCGTTTCTTGAATTTACATTAACCCATAGCACTTACTTCGCCACATGGTTCTAGGTTATGAATTGCGTAGTCGTTGAAGACAGAAGGTGTCAGTCGATTAATACAAGTAATGTGAAGAGTGAAAATGAAAAAAGGAGTTAAAACTAAGATTCAGTAATATGGTACGAACTAATAAATAAAATAAATTAGAGGTCATTTCGGCTGCTCGAAGAGAGCCTTACACCTAGTTACTAACAACTCTCATCCAATCTCCTGTTAAGATGAATGATATTGTTCTACAATTTTCTGCCAATTCGGAACGGCTTATGAGCAGCCTTCTTCATGACAAGAGATACTCTTGGAGGATTTGGACTGCGTACACCCCTGAATAAGCTGAGAATCGAACCCATGACCCTCTGCACGACAAGCTAATGCACAAATCATTATTCCATATGGGAACTGGTAGTATTATGAACTACGCGGATAATATTAACCCATAGGTCTTATCTAAACATACAAAAACTCAGTCAATTCATTGTCTTCGAAAATGTTAAAGTCTTTTTAAATAAAACTTTATGGCCATTATGGCTTCAAACTAATAGGTTTTATCACTTTTTTTTTTTTTTGAAATTTTAATATATTGAAATTATCTTTGTTTTACAAAAAGAAAAAAATATAAAATACAGTTTTATCAAATATGATTTAATATATAATTATGAATGAAATTCTTCAATGGCCACTTAATAGTATTGCTGTCCTTAGCATTAACATTAGGTCTTGAGACACTTCACAATTTTTCTGAGGACAATTCGATATCACTCGAACAAAATTTCTGTTGCACATCATCAGCCCTATCCAAAAAGAAAAACCCAGGGTATTGCGATTGGTGCTGTCTGCGGGTGAATCTAATACTCTGATGAGCTCAGGAATATTTTTCTCCACTCAGAGCTAAGTCAATTTGGCTTTAGACGGAGCTGAGTCCTGCTGGCCCTATTTTAGGAACTTTTATTTAAACATTGCTTAGTGTTTTCATCACTTTTTTTCTTGGTAGTTTTTTTTTTTTACTTATTCTATGCCTTGTTCAGAAAAAATACAACTTGGTGCTTCGTAGCTAACTACTCATAAAACCAAGATCGGACTCTGGTGATGAACTCTTTCGACTCTGCTAAATTTTTCCTCTGCTTTCTGAGAATTTTCAAAATAGACCTTATCATTTTAGTGGTGTATTTTTTTCTCAATTTTAAAAATTATCTCATCAGCGTAACATTTGAGAAATTCTTTTGCATTTTTATGGGCCTTGTGAATAAGGAAATCTTAAAACTATTTTTGGAAGAAACTAAGAAGCCATTACAAGTTGCTGAAGCTAGAAAATTCTTGCAATGGGATTTTAAAATTGGTCACAAGTATTTCATTCATGGAAAGGTCGAAATTTTTTTTTAATCATACCGTCCGGTCCGTCAGTCTGTGCGTCGACTGTAGATTGAGCTAGAGCCTTAACTGGTGGATCATTTTCTTCAAATTTGGTACAGAGCAGTCTTATGCCACAGGTAGCTCCAATATCCAATTTTTACTAAACGATGTACCTGAAGCAGTGTTGTCGGAATGGCTACTATAGTAACATTTGGCTCCTTTACTGCGGGAAGGGCTACTGTGCTCCCTTTGCCACAAAAAGGCTCCTCCCTCCCATCCTGAGGCTCTGACTAGTAATATATATTAGTTTTTTGCACATAGTCCTAAACGAACACTGGAACTTGAAGAGTTTCAAAAATATTTTTCAGTTGAGGTGCATAAAATTTTTAAAATGTCGTCAACTAGGTGGCTTTCGTTGGACAGCGTTATCTCAAGAATTCTTGAACAATGGGTTCCTCTGCAACATTTTTTCATTGTTTACGAGTTAAAAAGCAATATGAATTTGGCCCATAATATGTTTTCAGAACTTACGGAAATAAATAAACCATATTTAAGTTTCTTGGGTTACGTTTTGAATATAACAAAAAAAAAATAAACATAGAATTTCAAGCGGAAGCCCCAAAAATGCGTACCTTGCTCCAAACTGTAAGAATGTATTTCAAAACCCTTCTTCAAAATTTTGTCAAGCCAGAATACATACATATACATAGATGATTTACAGCTACATAAAATCGATTTCCCCAACGATAATATTTTTTTAAATCTTAATTATGTTTAATTTGATGATAAAGTTTTAGTGGCAATACAAGGTATTGACGCCAAGAACCTAGCACCAAGTTTAGTCCCTTTGATGATGTTATTTCTAAATTTAGCGGATGAGTCAGAGTCTGAAAATCTAGATGAGGAATGGCGGCTATTTCTTAATCAAACTTCTATGTCAAAGGACTTAGACTTTGAAGATTTTTACCGAAGTATGTTCAACACTAAAAATGCTTTAAATGAGACTATGTTTCCTTTGATACAAAAATTTGTGGAAACAATAATTGTACGTTCTGGTACCATTTTTCGTCGTCAATATCTCAAGAACGAGTAAAGATATGGACTTCAAATAAATTTTGTTTAATAGATAATAACTTCGAAAGAGGCTGAAAGGGCGTTTATTAAAATTCAGTGGGTAGTTTTTTCAGTATAACGGTTTAAAAAAAAAGTAAAAATTTTGGTTAGTTTCAAATATCTCACAAAAAAATAATGATATTGATTTCAAATAAAATTTAGTGTACTCATTATAAGTTCATACAGATTTGGTATAAATTTGGAAAAAAATTAACATACCGTTATTTTTTTAAATAAAAAAAAAAACTGAAAAAAAAATTTCATAACCCAGATATTCTAAGAACGGAAAACAATTCTAAACTCAAAATAATTTTATTTTACGAAAAATAATGTGTTTGACAACTGGTGAAAATTTAAAAAAAAATCAGTTTACAGTTTTTTTACAAAAAATAAAAAACTGTAAAATTCTATTGAAAATTGGTAAAAATTGTTTTTCGACTCAAATTTCTCGAGATCTAGTAGTGATATTGACTTCTAATTTAGTTTATTTTATACATAGTATAATTTTGTACAATTGGTAAAATGTTGACAAATATTGAATTAATAGTTTTTTTTAAACAAATGGGAAGTTATCAGTGTGGGTCGCATCCAGCCTCTTTTTTTCCTATTTAAAATAAGGCTTCTTTTGAGGCTATATTTATATAGATATATAACTTCATATATGAATTGCTTTTTGTTTTGTTTAGTCCAATAGAACGTTACGTGCATGTGTCCTTCTTAGGGTGTGTTCACAACGGAGCTGTGATAAACGTTTCGAGCAGCAATGTGACTAAAGCTTTGAGATTTTTACATTGATTGTTGTTGTTCGAAGCGCTGCGCTGCTGTGTGAACACACGTAGCTCTGATCAAATCGCAACTTGAATCGTTTATCGCAGTTCCGTTGTAAACACACCCTTAGACATTTTTGTGTGTAGGTATGAATAAAAATATCAATAGAAAAAAAATATTTTTGTTTCTTTTCATTTGTGACCGCATCTATTATTTGATGAAATATCCCGAATTTTAACGTGGCTCCTCAATGCTCCCCTAATTTTATGAAAAGTGCTACTCTCGGAATTTTTGAAACGACAACACTGACCTGAAGTAGCCAGAAATAATGACTCGACGGAAATCTAATACGAATGTTGGTCTTTTCCATAACCTTGCTGGCCAAGTTGTAAGAAGTCTTGGATTTGCATACTGTAGTGCGTTCAACACCAACCTCCTCAACGGCCTAAAAAGTAATCTGAAAGCTAGTGCATACTTTCTTTTGAAAATAAACTATGAAAGGCCTCATTCGCCCTACAATTCAAGAGATTTCTAAAAAACAAGAAAAAGTCAAAGTTTTTTATTCACAAGACCCCTTGTCTAATTTTCACCACCTCTGTTCGTGCACTCAGCGAAAAGCATACATCAAAGGGCACGGTAGTGCCCAGCCAAGTTCAGATGTTCTGGGGATGTGGTATCCACCCACTTTCTGAGAAAATGTTTAATTTATATGGAGCACTTCCGATTGCAGTAGAATGATGAAATTTGATGGGCTTACTTGGCAAGTTTTTTTTTATGCCCAATTCGAAAGGTTTGACCAGTGAACCCATCAAATTTTAGTCAGTAATCATTTAATAATAAAATTTCTTTATTTCATTGTAGCTGTTTCAATATTATTCTACTTTAAATATTCGGTATTAAACCTTCCTGATGTAAGAACTTTTAGATCTCAGTACTTTTCACGGCTGACTTGTTACACAAAGGTTTTTGTATAGAAGAACTTTGCTCTTTTTTAAACAACATTTATGTTTTTGGTCTGATATCTATTTAATCGATATTTATACATAGGAGATATTTAGGGTTCACTATATCTTAGAATCTTTTGCAGTTGCTGACAAAAAAGAATAAAATATCCATTAATAATTCGAAGAGAAGGCTAAGAAAACTCAAGTTGCAGGACGTACATAGTTTCTGCTCTGACGTAGGTTAGTCAGGTTTTATTCAAATTTAAATTCCTCGACTCACATTCTTTTTTAACAAATGCATAATTCGAACCCATAGTAATTAAGAATAATAAGATAATACATTTAGATCAAGCTTGAAGGAATTTAATCACATTGCAATCAATGATCGATGTGAGACCAATAATTCAGTGACTGGCCGGCGCCGGCCGCCGCAGCTGCCGTAGATATATGCCATGCGCAAATGATAATTATAATATTAACACTTAAATCATTTGATGATCCGAGTGTTCAATAATGTATTGCAAGCAATCGATAATTTCGAACTTAGCATAGAAATTCAATCAGTTTAAATATTTAACAAGAAATAATTATTTCCCTAGAGCCCAGTGTAATTTATACGACTTAATTAAAAACACAATAAGAAAAACATTAGCACTCTGCTATAGGTCTGCGGTTGAGAGAGCTGATGCAGTTGGAGGGAAATATCAAACGTCAGTCCCGCCTACTTGGCACGCCTTTTTACTTAGCTGCAATGATGAAGCAATTATTATTAATGTAAGATGCTATATCTGATGAACACCGCTATTGGTAATAATTACTTGGCTCTATAAAATGAGAAATAAAAATATCTCGCAGAGTGTTGAAACTCATATACACTCCCCTTCACTCAGATTTTTGTTTGTCTGTTTTCTTTTTTTAAGGTATAATGTCCTTTTTTTAACTTTTGAAAAAATCATGTTAATTTATTCAACCAAATCATGAGATAAACTTTCAACTTAACTGTTCTTCTAAATGCCACACTTGATGACTTTCAAGTTAACATCATCAGGCTGCAAAAATACCAGAGGCGCCTAAATTGAGTTCGCAAGGATTGTGTTACAGACAGGCGCCATATCAGTGACCGACAAATTACAGAATTAGGGCAACTGTAATACAAAGTCTTACTTGAAATTTTTCTTATCAGCTCTTGCCCACTTGTTTGGTTTTAATATTTTCAAAAATATTAGGTAGATACTAATTCAAAATTTTATAAAAAAAATGTCAGCGAAAAATTATTTATTTTTAAGTCGTTGATTTGTTTGTGTTTATTCTTAGATAATTGTTTTATTTAATTGTATTCTTTAGGTTTGGTCTTTAAAATTTCGCGTTATTGTTACCGAAGAAAGAGAGACCAAAAATGAATGACTGAATCGCAATCACACCCACTAGTTCTTGAAGTTCAAAGCTAAAAACTAGCATATCTAATGAAGGGTGTTACCTTTCAGTAGCTGTCAAAGTTTCCAATGACAATGAAATTTTATTCGGAGCACCATAGCCGTAAGTTCGCTAATTAAGAGCTGGAAATGTTCACTTGAGATTCGAGCTTTAGCCAAAAAAGCATCTTTCCGATAATTTTTGTATCAGCAGAGATATTCGATTAAATCCATGTCTTCTATGAAGCATACATGCATCCACAAGTTTCTATTGTTTGGTGAGGTTTATAGCATGGCGGCATCATTAGACCTGATTTCTTTCGAAATAAAGAAGTAGAAACCGTTTCGTCATTAGACTCTGGTATAGAATGATATTATCCGACTTTCTGTTGTCAGAGCTCGACAACATAGATATGCCATACAAGCGAAGCAACGCCCGAAGTTTTGAAGCCAAAATTTGGGATAAATCTCACGACAAGCGTTTATCAATGGTAGCTGCAATCATGCAACTTGATACCACTGGCGGTACACCAAATCTTTAGTCAACACTATCGAGGGAACCACCTTGAACAAGCTCGAGGCCAACATTTGGGAAGCAATTGCCGGAAAAACGCCATGAGTCATCAAAAATTGAGACCACCTCTTGAAAAACTACCAGCCAAGTGAAGACAATCATTTAAATAATATGATGCTACATTCGATTAAAATTTGCAAATTCGTTGTTTTAATCTAGTATGATACTAAAAAGTTTTAGCATCGTACTAATTCAATTAAAATTTTGTTGTTAAATACTTAAAATTTAGTTTATGTAAGAACAAACATTATGAGTCATTTAACTGGTTTCTTAAACCAATAAGCTTTTATAAACAAACTTTTTAAAACATTTTAAATAAAGAATTTTGGAACGCCAACTTAACATTTTTATTATTGTACAAATTGATTTTTTTTTTACATTCAAAAAATATTTTTTTTAAGTTTTGAAATGCAATGATTTCTAAACTTTTTAGAAACTTTTCTATAAAAAAATTCAATATAATCCATTATGTCGATGATGAGAAATTCAAAATTAAAAAAATGGTGCTACGGTAGGTACAGTCAGTAGTGTTCCTTGTTTAACGTGGATTCCTAGCTATTACGCCATAACCCCACGGGTGGCCTACCACCATCGGAGCCAGATTTAGTCCTAGCCATTAACCCCTCCATAGCAAGCTATTTCGGTCGCAAAGTTGTGATATGTTGCAGCATATGCACACCTCTTGCTTAAAGTCGAGGTCTATCTGCACCTCTTGAATCCAAGAAAAGAATCTTGAAAATTATCCGCCTCCGCATTTGGAGTAAACTACGCCACCATGATCTCCCCTAAGGGGCCGACCTCAAGATAGCAGGAAAAAGAGAACTGACACACCCTAAGATGTGCACTATTGTTCTCAAAATCCTGGGCACTATCACCTGTGGTACCAGTATAAAGCTACCGGTGGAGCCTCGCAACGTCATCAAATCCCCCCTAGGCGAAAACGGAAAAGAGGACTAAGCCTAATTCCTACTCAGCTTCGGGGTTAATGGATATGAATTAGTCACTTCCAGATGAGTTACTGCAAAACTCGGGGCCTGTCAACCCGCTTCAGGATACACATTGAGAAATAAGTCAAGGGCGGTCAACGAACAACTCATGTGCATCCCAGTCTTATTTAGCTCGCCATACGGCTATTCAAGGAAAGACACCCCTGTCTTTAGTTACCAGTTGGTAAGCAAGGAAAGACGCTCCTGTCTTTTGATCCCCTTGCGGTTCTCACGGGTGACGCCCCGGTCTTTAGTTACCAGTTGGTAAGCAAGGAAAGACGCTCCTGTCTTTTGATCACCTTGCGGTTCACACGGGTGACGCCCCGATCTTTGTTCCGAAGAACTTTGGATGCCGCTCCACTTCACGCTATTAACGTAGGACGCCAGGTACAAGTACCCGGAACCCCCAAGTCTTTCAGACACCTCTATACCCTTTCTGACACCTCTTGACTACAGTCCTTGACCTTTGAAGAACTCCAGCTGGGCTCGATCAGCTGAATAACTTCGTCAACATCTGATGCATCCAACCAATCATCATCCATGTACTAACCACCGGAACCACCATCGAGATTGCTCACCACACGATCGCTTGGGAATTACGCATGGTACACCCTGGAGACATGCCACCAAGCCTCATGTATACAGTAAGCAACCTTCAACAGTATTCCAGCAGCAGCACACTTCAAACAACCGATCAGACACATCAGACAACTCTCTGACACCTCTTGACTAATATGACACATATGACCTTAAAGACCCATATTGACACACCAGACACAGACCCCAGACCATCGGATGAGACCTAGGATCCCCAACTGTATGCCCAGTCGAAAATCCACAGTCCCACCCATCACACTACCACCAAGATCAATCAAAAGGTTCTCATTGGTAGACGTTATCCCAAAGAGAACCATGCCAATTTTACTCAATGCACACACACACACGCTTTTTATGGTAGGACTTTCAGACCCCCAGCCACCTAAGCAGCCAGAGACCCTACGGTCCTACCAAACACTACCAATCAAGATCAATTACTACGAGATGCATTAAGTTTCCGGCTAGGCATATCGCCGGAATCCTAACCATCCCATATCGTCCCCGATCCCGACTGTCCCCTACTACCTGTTGGGTTTTCTTAGTTACCTAATTCCACCTGCTGATGCTCAACAGCAGGAGGATAGGCGTAAGCGCCCCCACCACCACAAGGTGAAACCCGTCGAGGGGGGTAGGTACAGTCAGTAGCATTTTAATTGCCAATTTTTTTTATTGAATTATAGATCGTAAAATTTAAACGAAAGTAATAATTTTATTAAAATTTTAGACGCCGTTTTGGAGAAAAATACGATTTTCAAAAACCATTTTTTTACATTTTTTACCATTATTTTGGTTTTGAAAAAAAAAAGAAAAAAAAACGAGTGGCGGGGAAAAATTTAAAAATGCTATCTACCAAGTTTAAAGAAAATCGTTCTAGCCATTTAGGCTGTAGTCGAACACGGACAAACACAATTGCGAGACCCACTTTTTTCGTGTTCGTGTTCGCGTTCGTGTTCGCTCAAAATGTCAAGTTCGATTCTTTTTACGAATGCAAAACTAGCCTTATAGTTTCTATAAGTCGCAAGTAAAAATGTATTTGTATTTAATAATAGAACGATTTTTGAACATTGCTTAGATAAATTCATACTTTTCTAGAAATCAGACGGTACTTTTATGAATTTGGACATTTCTAATTAAATCCATGTTTAATATTTATTTATAAGCCATTGTTAAATTCCAAAGTACTTTTACATAATAGCAAGTACGTGTGATCCAGTCGCGCCCTTATGTTGTTTTCGATTTTCTCAAAAAACAGTGAAACAGTATTTTTTATTTCTTAATATTCAAAGACAAGCAAATGTTAAAAAAAAAACACTAAAAAAAATCTAACTTTTCTGGAAAATGACTCCCAGTTTTGATAACATGTTATAGTTTAATTGTTACAATTCATCATTGAATATGAGAAATCCCTTACGGAAGCATAAACTTTTGGTTGAAGAGATGGGTATTTCAGAAAGAAGTATCAGACCAAAAACATAAATGTTTAAAAAAGAGCCAAGTTCTTCTATACAAAAGCCGTGAACAGTACTGAGATCTAAAAGTATGCCAAGTTCTTACTTCAGGAAGGTTTAATACCGAATATTTAAAATAGAATAATATTGAATATTGATTACTGACTAAAATTTGATGGGTTCACTGGTCAAGTTGTTAAAACCTTTCGAATTGGGCATAAAAAAAAATCAAATTTTAGTCAGTAATCATTTAATAATAAAATTTCTTACCAAATTTCATTGTTCTACTACAATTGGAAGTGTGCCATATAATTTACATCAGTTCTGAGGAAGTGGTCGGATACCACGCCCCTGAATGGAAAACCTCAAATTTTATAAATTTTTCTTTGTATGCAATTTAAGCCCTACCGCCTTACAAAATTCCATCGTTTGTTTTACAGCAGTCGGAAGTCCTCCATTCAACCAACACCAATTCCGAGAAAGTGGGCGGATGCCATGCCTTCTGAATGGAAGACCTCAAATTTTCGATTTTTTCCTCTGCTAGCATGACAATACCTACCGTTGTGCAAAATTACAAGATTCTACGATGTCGGGAAGTGCTCAATAATTTTGATGATCTGTCAGTCGGTCAGTTACGGTTTTTGTGATTTTTGAGGCGTTATATCTCAGGAACCTATCCAGGAATCCTATCCTACTTTCCTAATTGCTCGCACTGTGTTTAACATTATAAGGGTATTCATAACCCCTTGAGTGAGCGTATAATATAAAAAAAAAACGCTTATGCTAGAAAATTGAAATTTGGTGAGGCGCCTCGCCTGTGCCTGACTAGCTTAGCAAATATTCGGAATTTTAAGTTTCTGACTTCATTGGTACTGAAGATAGGGATTGGTCAAAAATCGCCTGAGTTTGTTCCTGTAAAAAGGGTATAGTACCAGAAATTGGCTGGGCACTGCCGTGCCCGTTGATATGCAGTAGCTTTCAGATTACTTTTTAGGCCGTTGAGGAGGTTGGATTTGAACGCACTACAGTATGCAAATCCAAGACTGTTTACAATGTGGCCAACAAGGTTATGGAAAAGACCAACATTCGTATTAGATTTCCGTCGAGTCATTATTAGTCATTATAGTTTAATAAAAAATTGGAAAATTGGATATTGGAGCTACCTGTGGCATAAGAATACTCTGTACCAAATTTGAAGAAAATCCGTTCACCAGTTAGGCTCAATTTGCAGTGGACGTACAGACTGACGGACGGTATGATTTTTCGACTTTTTCATGAATGAAATACTTGTGAACAGTTTCAAAATGCCATTGCTTAACCTAAAATTTTCTAGCTTCAGAAACTTGTAATAGCTTCTTAGCTTCTCCAAAAATAGCTTTAAGTTTTTCCTTATTCACAAGGCCCATAAAAAAGCAAAAGAATTTCTCAAATGTTACGTTGATAAGATAATTTTTAAAATTGAGAAAAAAGTACACCACCAATGCTCTGTTGAAAAAAAAGTTCAAAAACAAGGACCAGCAGGACTCAGCTCCGGCTAAAGCCAAATTGACGTAGCTGTGGGTGGAGAAGAATATTCCTGAGTTCATCAGAGTATTAGATTCACCCTCAGGCAGCATCGGTCTCGATACCCTTTTTCAAGGGTGTACGCAGTCCTTAGCGAGGCAGTCCAAATCATCCAAAAGTATCTCCTGTCATGAAGAAGGCTACTCATAGTCCGTTCGAAATTAGCAGCAAATTGTAGGACAATTCCATTCATCCTAACAGGAGAATGGATGAGAGTTGTAAGTCACTAGATGTAGGCTCTCTTCGAGCAGCCGAAATGACATCTAATTTATTTTATTTATTAGTTCGTATTACTGAATCTTAATTTTACCTTCTTTCTTTTTCACTCTTCACACTACTTGCATTAATCGACTGACACCTTCTGTCTTCAATGACTACGCACTTCATAACCTAGAACCACGTGACGAAGCAAGTGCTATGGTTTGATGTAAATTCAAGAAACGAAAGTACGAACAAAAAATAATCAAAAATCCATTTCTGATCCTTACTTGAGAGTTTTTTTTAAATCTAAGGTGCCAGCTAGACCTCTTACATGCATACCGGCCTCTAAGGCGCTAACAAGTCTGTCGACACTCTCCTGAATACAACCAACTTCGAGCTTACTCACGATGATATTTGCATCCATGAAGTGCGGATATTATGTACAAGGAAAAAGTGAAATCTCATAGGTACATCTCCGTCAGAAAAAAAAAGCTAAGCAATTTTATCTATGAACTATAGGTACACTAAAGCATTATTTAGAGTGTCGTACTTAAATAAATTTCATAATACATCTTGTTAATTACAGTACTTAAAAGCACGACTTACACCATATATGGTAATATGGTGCCGTGAATAAATTACTATCAGGCTCTGTTTTATTTGGTTGTTGTTGGTATTTGGAAGCCTTTTCCTTAACATAGATTGTGTATGGGACGATGTTTGTACGTGTGGCAGATGGTTTTTGTTTTTCTTTTTGTGAAACGAGCGCCTGCGCGTGCATATAGTGACCAAGTTTGAAGAGTAGTTAACAAGGTACTCGATCATTTATAGGGTAAATTAGATTTTCTCTTCAAGGATGATCTTCGAAGGTGATGGAAAATTGATTAAATAAATAAAATTGTAAGCCCATTGACAGTTAAAATTCAAGTTTGAATTTTAGCTTAACGAAAATATAACCAAAAAAAAAAAACAATCAATTTTATTTTTTATTCTTAAATATATAATTTTTAACTAGCTAATTAAGATTGAATCAAAAAATTAATGTTTTACATGGGGCTTACTGTTACACAGCTTACCATAAAAACGAGTATGTAGATATAATCCATGGAACCTTAATACTAAAAGTCGGCTGACTCACTTCATCTGGTTGTTTACTCTCGGTGTCGGTGGTGGTCTTGATGTATACAAGTATCTGAAAATAGTTGAAGTTCGGTATCAGATTTCTTAATTCTTACTTTATGCAATCTTTTATTAATTATTTTGCCAATTTATGGCTTCTTAGTTTAATATTTCATCTTTGTTGGGTATTTTCTTCAAGAACACTTCTGGCGTATCTGAAATCTGCTTTTTTTATTTGTTTAATATTTTCAAAAATTGTTTATTTCTAAAGCATTAAATTGGTATTTTAGAAGTTCTTTAATACTTTCTTAAGCCTTCCAAAAATAGTATTATTTATTTCAAAACAAAAATGTTCTTTCAAATAGATTTTCAAACAAACATTGGTATGTGTATCAGATTGACTGAGTAAGAAAGAACATGTAAATATAAAAGTTGAGTTGAATTAGAGAGAGTAAAGAAGTATTAAAGAAGTATAAAAGAAAATTTGTATGCCTATTTTAGAAAAAGTCATGATGTATTTTAGAAGAATGTTATTTCAATTTAAGTCAATTTTAGCAATCAATAAGACTTCTCAATTTTTTCTGATAATATGAACTCAAAACCCTTATTAAAGAAGAATGCAAGTAACGCTTAAGAGTTCTTCAATCCTTCTTTAAGTAATTTTTGGGTTACTTGTGATAGATTTGGATGTTTGCTTGTACATCAAAATCTTTTATCTGTTAGGATAGTCCGATTCTTCTTTTCATCAATGGATTGAGTCGATAGGACAACCAGCCGGCTTTTTTGCGCACATTTCTAGAATTCAGATTGAATAGTTTAAGAATAGTTGAAGTACCCTACATTGCATTTGGTTGCTGTTGGAGATCTGCTTGGGAGTTTTAAAATAAGTTTTATGCAATTTGCAGCTGTGCGTTCTGAGGTAATTGTGGGTCTCTTAAAGCTGATAAGCTTCAATCAATATTCCTTTTATTGGAGAACTAGACGACTCTGTGGTTGAAAGTATCAAAATGCCAAACAGCTAAAAAATTTGCCTGCATAATAAAGGTTCTCGCTTTCAGTTATTACGGGTTAAATGACTGTCATTAAGTTGTAGAAGCACAGGCCTCATTTCGAGCCTTGGGTGACTTCAGCTTTAAAGTTTCACAATGGCGATTTAAGGTCGTTCACCAACACGAAATAGATTCCTGCAAATAAGCACAATTTTTTTTTTATTATTTATGAAGTCAATTCTAGTAGATGGAGCTTAACTTCTCTCTACCCGTTCAGTGTCGAGTACTTTCTTAATTTCTAGAGAGCGACTTTTTCTAATATTTTGCTGATACTGCCAAGGAAAGATATACAGAGGAATTACAAAACAGTAGCTCTTTTTTAGATCTTTGCTATTTTCGACCTCTGCGGAAAGTAGCAGCAGTTGATGCAGTTATTAAAGATTATTAGAAGAAGAATCATCAGTGTTCGTAGAATTACCGTCATATTGCTGGATTCTTCTCGTCAAATCACACTTCTTCAAGTTCCACTGTAGGGTCTGCTGAATTTATGACTCAATCTGAATAACTGAAATCAGTCTCGTAGAAGAACACTGTATATGCAAGCGAGTTGGTTACGAAGTTTTGCTGTCCAATATTGATGTTGATTCTAAGCTGATGTTGATAATACTCGTGTCTTCGGGGATTATTGGTTCTGTTGATTTCTTAAAGCTTTTAGTCTTTCCCCAAACTCTTTGTTGTTCTGATGGTGTATTTTTGAATTCCCAAACATCATATTGGCATATTAAAGTTCGTTAAAAACATTCTTGTAGGTGCTGTCGGCTGTATTAAGTTCCCGTTTGTGGATCTTACATATTTCAAGCAGTTCATTGAAACCGAAATTGAAAAGAGGTGTTAAATGCGTAAAAGTACTTTGGAATTTAAAAATTGTCTTTAAATATAAAAATATGGGTCTAAATAGCGCAAATATTCCAATGCATAATTGCCGTCTTATTTCTAGAAAAGTATGAATTTACCCATTTTTAGTGTTTAAATATACATTTTGGGAAATAATTTCAAAAACTATTCCTTGACTCGTTTTCAAGATATTGATTTTACAAAATTTTTTTTAAGAATCCAAAAATTAATTTTTCGAAAAATTTTGTATAAATCATTATTTCAAATTCAAAAGAGCTCCTGCACAAAAATGTTTGTTCAAATCATTAGAGTAATTAAGAGAAAGTCTAAAATCACGAAAATTGGTTCTAAGACAGGTAACGTTTATAACATTTTTTTTTAAATGCTGTTAGACCAAAATATAGTCCATACTCATAAAAACACACCTAATTTAATTTAATTTTTGTCAAAGTCGTTAGAGTAGTTTTCAAGATAAGACAGACGGAATTAAGTGTTCTCTCTCATCATATTTTCAACTTCGATCAAAATTTCGAGTGGGCAGATGTCACTTTTGAAGCTGTCGTCTTTTTACATTTTACAAGTAAAAACTACGCCACAATGGACCGATACACATCATGGTTAAAACTCACTAAAAAAATGGTGAAAAATTTGCAGGTAAATTTGAACAATTCATCGTGAAGCACCTTGTTTTGGCTGGCAATAGTGAAACTGGTGAACAAATTTGAGCTGTTGGGACAAGTTGCTGATCAGATGAATAGAAACCGTGTGAGTTGCTCAAGAACAACTGACAATATTGCTGTTGTAGCCCGTAATGTTGAACAGGTTTGTCGATTGTCCTTCGATCTTTGGAATTAGACATTCCACAAACGACATTACACCGTATTTTACAGAAAGACTTAGGTCTTAAGGCTTTTAAAGTTCAGTTAACACAAGAACTCGAGCCCGTCGATCAACAGTAACGTCGTATCTGCGTCCTTGAAATGCATCAAAATGATCCAGATTTTTATCGAAAAATCATCTTCGGAGGCTACGTTAATTAGCAGAATTATAGCATTTGGGGCTCGGAAAATGCAAGAATGATTGTTGAAAACCTTTCCATCCTCAACGTGTCACTGTTTCATACGATTTTTTCTGCTGACGATGGCGGTGTGATCGGACCTTACTTATTTGAAAATGGGGCTGGTGCAACTGTCACGGTGAATGAATTGCGCTACCAAGCTATGATTAATGATTTTTGTATGGCCGAAATTGGAAGATATTGATGTGGACGGTGTGGCACTTATGTTAGGATTAGCCTTAACATATTTGGTCAAAATTTTGTTGAGAAAAAATAATTATAAATAAAGTTATTGGCATTTTTCTTAAATTGGAGAGTTTTAATGTATGTATAAGAGAATGGAAAAAAATCTGTTCAACGGATTTAAATAAAATTTGGCACACATATCAAGATCAATCTTTTACGTAATTGATCAAAATTTGGTTAAGGAAAACTAATTAGAAAAAAAGTTATTGACATGTTTCTAAAATTGGAGGGTTTTGATGTATGCATGGAAGAGCGGAAAAATTTTTCAAAAATTTAATTTGAAGGTTTAAAAATTTTGCAGGCAGAAATAAATGGTTAAATCGAATATTTCAGACCTGGATCGATGTATTAATTTTATTTTAATTTTTAAATAAAAGTAAATATTTTTTTTTTTTTTTAAATAATGGACTAAACCAGTTCGCGAAGAAATCAAACTTTTTGATAAGCACCACCCACCACTGTCAAGACGGAGTTTTTTGAAACCCGATTCAGTGAGACAATTTTGAACATAACTCCCACATCTGCAAGTATCTGCACCTGATATTTTCTGGGATTTAACTTCGAGCACATACTGATATACTTCGTTGCTTGGAGTTTTTTGGAGCTTTTTTCTTAAATCAAAAAGTTCTAAAACAAAAATTTCTTAGTGCCAATGTTTCAGGCTACTTATAGAAGGCTTCTTTATAAATTATCAGTAATTTTTTTTATTTGTTAGATAGTCAAAAATAGACCAATCAAATGATATAAAAAGTAACAGAATTTATTTAAAGGAACTTCGGAAAAAGACATCTTAAATTTTGTTGAAAATATGGTTCGCGACTTGAATAAAATTATTTTTCACCTTTGAGGGCTTATAAATCAGAACATACAATATAGTTAAAAAATACTTTTAAATCATACGCTCGGGTTACTTAAACATAAAGTTAAAAAGGCTAGATTTGACCTTTTTCAAAGACTTTTTTCCGCCCTCAGACCACTGTGCGGCGCTACGTGCCACACAAGCAACGAAGAAAACGCTATTTTGCAAGAAAAGTTTCCTGACCTCGTTATTTCTCGAAGACGTGATCACAATTGGATACCAAGATCTTGTGATTTAACACCTTTAGATTTCTGTCCTTAGGAACACGTATACTGAGATTCTCTTTTTAGCAGTACTACACGAATGTAGAATAAACAATACGGTTCTTTTTTGTTTGCAATTGTGATATTTTTTAACGCTCGATTTTCCTTAAGAGCGTGTCTCCTGCTAAACATCTCCTTGGCCAACTTTTTAATTTTTATTAAGCTACATTGTAGTGTACATAACCTTCTTCTTGGAATACCCCTAGTGTTTCTTTGTAAGCAATCCTCTGCGTGACTCTTTCAAAATTTTGAAAAGGAAGCACCTCAGACCAATGCCTTCCTGCCAAGACAGACTGACTCTGCTTAAAATATTTAAGGTTATTTTTTTATTATTTCTGGTCGCGTGGAATCGTGAATGTCGCTTCTTAGATTTTCCACGAAACTTATATCAACAACAAGTTGTCAAAAAAAAAAAAAAAAAAAAAAAAACTCAATTTAATACAAATGGATGGGAAAAGTATTGCGCGAATGTGCAAATAATAATATAGTCAACTCTTGACTCGAAATTATAAATAAATTCAATTCCCCTCACCAGCGTCCCCATGAGCGCCATGTTGTGCTGTGTCGATGTCCCAATCCCAAACACACCGATACCGTACATTTTGCAGGAAAATAGTTAATTTGTTATGCAGCTGATGTGGGAAATCGTGGAAATTATGGCTCCTGCTACCCAATAATAAAATTTCAATGAAAATGATGGCCGAATGAAAATTGTTTCCTGCTATTGAGTGCTTTCATTCGATGAAATAAGTTGTCAAGTGATCGACAAAAGCATCGGATTGATTGCATTTTTATTATTACCATGGAATTAATTTGAAATTCTTTTTCAGTAAGCAGTGCGGCTGAAGTGGGCTTTTGAGGATTTTGTTTTTATTTTTAATTAATTAAACTGTTTATTTAATACGTCATGTGATTGACGGAATATTTATATTGTATATTTTTAATAAGGACTAAATTAATGGAAGGGAAACATTTTCATTCAACAAATTAATTAAATTTTCTTAATTAAGTTTTATGATAATTCAAATAATATCAATTTGGTGGTTTAAAAAATATTTTTATTTTTACCATAAGCCAAGGTATTATAATGAACCTAAAAACTCATTATTTTAAATTTCTGTTTAAAAGTTCTTTAAAACAACAACAATTTCAGTCATTTGATCGATGAAATGATTTTTGGTTCGCAATTATGTCGATTGGTCGAAATAAATAACAAAAATCCATGACTGGTTTGCATGGGCTTGCTTTGAGCGCTTCAAGAGTCTGAAGCTTGTTGACATAAGATCATGATTTAAAAAAAAAAAAACGCAAAAATCATACAATTAAGGAATGAGAAAGTCGTTGAGCATGGATCTGTTTCTGTAGCACTCGCTACAGAGTAGTCGTTTGGTCTGCGTTTAAGAAAAAAATGCCCAATTACTAATCTAGGATAAACAGCATATCGTTTAGTATATTTGACTGGGTGACTATACACGCATTTTCAGTGACTCAGAAGCGATAATTTTGTTTGCTTATTTAAATACCCAAAGAGTTAGAAAATACCCTTGAGCAATGACAAGATTTTCTATAAAAAATTGTCACTCTTCTGGTCAAAATTCAGGATGGTCGATGCTCCGGGGTACTCTGTGACATCTTCAGCCACAGTTCCGATATTCTCAGCAAAACGGCTGATCTGGGCCGGCCAGATCTGGAAGCATTTTGTGTTGCCCATATTCTAATAGGCTAGTGGCTAAGCGTCAAAGCGTGTGCCAAGTTGATGTCGGACGACTATGAAAACTGCGCCGATATTCACATTGTGTCAACACCCGCGACCAATTATACCTCAAAAAATCGAAACAATTATTCTGAGTATAGCGATTCATTTCTCACTAAGGTATATTTTGCATATGTTTTCTACACATATTTCAAAGTAGAATTAATATATATGCGCCATTTTCAAAAATTATAGCATCTTCCAATAAGATGACAACTTTTGCGCCATCTTGTATAAACACATCATAAATACTGTGGCGACGACGTGAGAATAATTTCAAATAGGAATTCGACCAAAATTTGTCACACGCTCACACGCAATTATCAACATTTACCTGAAAGCAATTCAATAATTTTTATAAATAATTCAAGTCATTAAAGTTTGAACTTACAATGAACTTAAAGCGCAATAAAAGTGGCTTCGTTTTAAACCATTTTTGGCAGACTCAAATGCAGTACATAAGGAAAAATTTAAACTTTTTATTATAATGAAAAAATAATAAACTTCATAAATGTTGTTTAGTAATAATAAAGAAAAATATCAATAAATAAAAAGTTTTGTGCTTTGTTAAGCTTAGGAATGCCCATGCCATTTACATCACTTAATTTTTTAGTCGCAAAAATATAAAACATTAGTTTAAACTTGAAAAAATCATGACAGTTTAAATGTCGAAACGAGTGCACTCAGATGGATATGATCGCACTTGCGATTTAAATTACAACGGCTTAAAAATTTGCAGTCGCAATACTAAATGTCCATGCACGCACTTGTGATTTTTAAGCCACAAAAAAACGAGACACATGGTCTTAAATCTGACGCACATGCCACTAAAAAATTGTTATACAAGTTTTTTTTTTTCAAGCCGTTTTTCTGTCGCAAAATTAAATGATATATGTATAACTATAAGCAAAATTAAATAGATCCAATGGATTTAAATAATCTAGCAGGCGACTTTTTAATACAAGTCTTGTCAGTATTACAATGGTTTTGTTTTCTGATTTCCGTCTATTTCCGGAAAAGTATGAATTTATGCAAAAAAAGTTTCAAAATCGTTTTACTAAAGTAATTTTTTATATAACAAATTTCTTTCAAATTTTTCTAGAACAAAATTTGGGATGCCAATTTTAAGTGCTTAGTAATATAGATTTAAGGAAATAAATTCAAAAAATAATCTTTCACAAGTTTTCAAGATATCGATTTTTAAAAGAATAAATTGGAATTTTGAAGTTTTTTTTTTCAAAAAACACAAAAAAAAACATTTTTTCGAATATTTTTATATACAATATTATTTTAAGCTAAAGGGGGCTCCTGCTGAAAATTTTTGGTTAAAATCATTAGAGCCGTTAATGACAAGTCGAAAATCAAAAACTCTATGACAGGTGCCATTAATTACATTTTGACCCAAATTTTTTTTTTCATACATTACATTACATATTCCACTACTCCGTAGATAAATCTACGAAGTAGAGACACTGAAAGCACTGGTAACTCAGACCATCGGCTTATACAATACAACAGAGAGAGACAGACAGAAAGAAAGAACAACAGAAAACACATGTCAACAGCTCACGGTTGGTATTTGAACGGTCCCCCATCCAAGTACTAACCGCGCGCAACGATGCTTGATTTCGCTGATCGATGGGAAGCGATGCTTTCATCAGAGCCAAGGCCGTTGACATTTTTTTTTTTTTTTTTTTTTTTTCATAAAAATGTAGTCCATGTCCAAAATATAACACATAATTTTTGTTATCAAAATCGTTAGAGCCGTTTTCGAGATAAATAAGATTTTGCAATACGGGTGTATGGGGGTGTACCGTTAGTTTTGGAGCTAAAAAAAATTTGAATTTCTCCTCTAGAGAATCACCGAAGGCCCTTAACTACCGAGATTGAAGAAAATAAGTGCAGTGGTTAAGGCTGTAGGGAGAGGTACAGTTACAGACATACAGACACACTGAAATATGTTTTTTAGGTACTAAATTTTCCTTAAAATTTGTATAGACAAAATTGATATGCAAATTGTTAGTATTTAATAAAATACATTTTAAAACGTAATTTAAAAATTTAATCGTTTATCCGTTTTCAAGATATTGAATTTTCAAACAAAATTTTTTATTATTTTTTTAACCCTAGTTTACGGATTGGGGTTCGCGCGAACCCCAGCGCATGTTTGAATGCTTTTAACTTTTTTTAAATCATGTTTTTGACCTGGGATGAAAACTCAGTGAACAAAATTGATTTTTCCTTACGTTTTTTGTCTTTTTTTCATCAAAGTGATTTTAGATATTTTTCTGGAATTTATTTCTGAAAAAAAGTCATAAGCCAGACTTGGGGTTCGTGCGAACCCCAAGACTTAAAATGGGAAAACGAATATTTTAACAAAACACATAAATGTATACTTTATTTGAATATGAATAATAATAGATAGTGATTTACAAAATGAAGATTATGAGTCATGAGTATTAGAAAAACCCTCAATCAATCTGGAATCTGCGGTAGTTCTGGAAGGCATTTGACACAGACAGTGTTTTGGTAGTGCAGACGACAGTTTTTTCCACAAACATCACATGCGGTTTTGCTCTTCCTGTCCTCTGCTCTTGGACAAATGTGACACCTGGTCTGAAAATAAAAGATCTTCTAGAAATAAAATATTGGATTCACATTATAAAATACATACCTGTTTACGAGGAAGTCTCCCGCCAACTACTCGAAAAACTGGCAAATTTCTTCCCATAATGCGAAGCGCATCCAAGCTAGATCTAGAGATTGTATTTTGTACCGATGGGTGTGAATGGTCATCTAGTTCAAGTTCCATAAGCTCCTCTGCCAGCTCAATTAGTTTGTCGTTTCTAAATAATTTTGTATTCTTTGTTGGTGGATTGAAATGCCGAAAAATAATGACTGTGGATTAGGCTGCAACATCTAGTAAATTGTAAAATACAACCATGAGCAGGCGATTAGTTTGGCGTGAACAGGAATAAATTGACACCATTTGGTCGAAAACATCGACTCCATCTTTTGTCCGGTTGTAATCGAGCATCATTTCCGGCTTGTTATAACAGCCTGAAATAGCCTTTTCAAGATTGTACTGTGTTGAAAGTAAAACGACTTGTTTATTTGGTTTTGGAACATAAGATACAAATGCGATTCTCTGCGAAAATCCAAAAATCAATGAATGAAGTGGACGGTACTGTTTCTTTTTGAAGTAAAACTTCTTTTCCGGCGTTGGGAGTGAAAAATTTTCTATGCAGCTGTCAGTGACATGTCAAAACGACACGTTATCAGCCAAAGACGGCGACATGTTTTTAGAATACAAAATGTTTGTACGTTTATAAGCTTCGCTCGAGGGAAAAGAAGTTTTACTTCTACCGCGCATAGGTCAATACACACAACCTTTTTTTATTTATTTTGAAGGGTTCGTTATTTTTATCTAAAAGCTCTTTGACAACAAATGGCCTTGGGACATCTCTTTTATTCTTTCGGATAGAATTAGACACTGAAATATAAAAACAATATAAAGTTGTACAAATATTTATAATAAAACTTAAAATTATAATTTTACAACTTACTTTTTGGTAACTTTAAATTACTTTTCTCACTATTTTCAACAATTTTTAGTAAATTTTGGCAAAACCAAACACGTGTTCTCATAATAAGACAGCGCTACTGTCAACTTAATCAATTACAATATAGACAATGAATCAATTTGTGAATAATAAACAATTAGATGTGAATAAAAACTTTGGGGTTCGCGCGAACCCCAAGATTATTTATTACATTATTTTGCGTGCTGTAAACTAGGGTTAAAAATCCAAAAGCTATTTTTTCGAAAAAATTTTTTTTGCAGCGGCTGTTAATCGAAACCAAGAACTTCAGCATGACAGTTCAATGCACTAACCATTTTGTTAAGGGTAGGTAAAAAAGCCTGTGAAAAGCTTGATAAACGTGACCTTTACTTATTTGTGTTGTAAGGCTATTCTACAACCTTTTTTTAACATATTCTTCATTTTTATTTTGTTTTATAACCGACTCAAGGGACAATGAGTACCTTTTATATGTATGTTAGAAAACAAAGTGCTGCGAGCATAAAGGAAAGTGGAGAAAATTGAAAAAGAGGTACCCATACACATTCGTTTTGAATTTCCGTATATCATAATACGGGGGAAAAGCAGAGCGGGGTTGAGAATTCTACATTCGTGTAGTATGGCTAAGAAAAAGTCTCTGTATTTAGTTATTATATCCGAATTTTAGCCCTAGAGCAAATTGATGCACATTGCTTGATTTCTTAAGGGGTGCAATAAAACTGGCTATTTCACAAGAGCATTGTCTATAAAAGAAAGGATAAAACAATGGGTGACAAGAATCATTATGTCGGTGTTCAAGAGACGTACACTTTTCAATGATGTTAATATCTCCAATTATTTTGAAGGCTCTTCTATAGATTCTATACTACAAAAAAAACTAAAGCGAGTTGAAGGAGCAGCAGCCTATATATGAGAATTATAATTTCTTGCATCGACGCGACGGTGAAAACTCACAACATTGGTGAATTTTCAGCGATATCTCATCACTCCACAGAAAGTGGTTGGTAATAAACATAACGAGAACAGAGTAAGGAGAGGGGGCTTTGTTTTTTGTTTTAACGACAAGAGACATAATTGAGTTTTTGAATTTAGCAAAAAACTCTTTCCAGGAATTCATCAAAGAAATTTTTTTTGCATATAGATTCGGTAAAAACAAAACGAGAATTTTCCGATTTATTCAGTAAATTCAAAAAAACATAATTCCATTACAACAGAAAAAAGAAATAGATCACAGTCACAACTTAATGATGTCGTTTACTTCTTAAAGTAGCTCATTCGCATCCACCCCTACTCATTCATGTTGATGATCGCCCCAAGTAACTTATCCACCGCACCGTTGCGCTTGTCTTTAGGTTACAAGTTAAATTTCCGCAGTACCTTTTATATCGAGGTCAACGTTTCTGGTGTTCATCAAGGTTCTACACTGGGCTCTCTTCTGTTTACATTGTATGTTATTGAACTCCCATCTATTATTGAGTATTGCTCTTCCCACATGTACTCAGACCAGTGGCGGCTGGTGGGTTGTTGAACAGGTGGTGCACTTTACTTGCTCACTAAGTAGATATTAAGATTAGAAACCGCAAAAAAACAACAATTTACATGTATATGTTCATTTTTTATTATTTTGTATAATTGCTCGAAGAATTTCGACTATGTATAAAACTGACACACTTATTACATTTAGCAAGGAATCATGTTTTTTTATTTTTTCACTTAAATGCGTCAAATCGTGGATTCAGGTTTCTGTCTAAATCGATTCTCCGTCTAAAATATTGCATGTAAAATTTAAAAAGGGCCTTGGCGATCCGGCTAATTTTATATTAACTTTATTTTAAAAAGATTTATTACTGTCTTTAATATACCTAATCACTGTTCATTTTATCCCACACGACACACTGTACACAGTACAGAATCGAACCAAAACCAAAATAAAAAACAATTACTAACCTAACTCCTACAAACCAACACTATTTAACCAGTCACCGATAGAGCGAAACAACATTACATATTCGCAGGCGCAGCGCATTCTAGTCAAACATCGGTTAATCTTCGGTTCTCGTGCGCCGCACGAGAGCAGGCTAATTCCCGATATATTTCAATGAAATATCTTTTGTCTCACGCGTCAGAGATATTAGCTTGTAACTCATACAAGTTATATTAGCAGTCCTCGTGCGCTCGCCGAAGCGCACGAGAATTTTTACTTGCAGGCAAAGTAAGTGTTAATAGTAAAGCAAAGCGCTTACATTGTTTCGTCATAATTGGAAATTTTACTTGTTTATGTTCTTGTATGTTTAAAAAATAAATATTTACATGGTAATCTAAAAATAAAGATGCAGTAATATTTTGTAATTTTTAAATCTTTTGAATTGGTGGTTCAGCGCACGAGCGCACTTAAGGTACAGCCGCCACTGATTCAGACGACACACGTTTAACCGCATTTAAGCTGTCCTCTCGGTGTTATTGAGTATGGTGCCTTGTGCATCAATGAAGACCTAGAGAGGATAGTACTTTAGTCCAAATCTGCCTTAAACCTTATAAAGACAAAGCCTTTGGCGATCTAGAGGAAACGATTAAATATTTCCTGCGTTTCTTCAATGTTCCAACCAAATACTACGAAACTGCAAGAAATCTTGGCATGACGTTTAATCGTTATTTAAGTTGGGCTTACAATGTAAGTTTACTCTTTGGAAAAATCGTTCAAATTGGTAAAAATTCCTTAGTTACCAGCAAAAATGTTGGTAATATCTACCGATATTGATTTATAGATGCGAATTTTTTTTTATAATTGTAACTCTATAATAAGCAAAAGAAGGCTGAGTGTTGCATTTAACAATATTAAAAATTAAACGTTATATTTATGAGCTTAGAAGTTAGGATAGCTTGCCTAGTTACATAACCCGCCCGTTTAATATGCCGCTTCAAAACTATATTCAACTAGCTTACTCGTCAATCAAATTGCTGCTTTGAAAAAATTAAATTTGCATCCTCACATAGGTCTCATCAGTTAATAAATTCATCCTCGTTATTCCTTTTTAACATTTAAACGGTTTTTTTTTGTCCATGCGGTTCGTCTGTGCAATTCCGTACCGCGTGATATAAAAGATGTAAGTAAACAACAAGCTTGATGAAAGTTTTGAAACATAAAACTGCCAAAACCACAAAAATGTTAAAGAGAATTACTGTAATATTCACTGAAGCTAAAATTGCACTGAACGTGAATTGAAATTGTTTCGGAATCTCTCTTAGAAGAATTTTTTCGCGACCACCAGACTAACTTGCTTTATCAAACAAATCAAGTGACATTTATTAGCATTGACATTTTGGGCAATCTTTCAAATCTAAAGGGGATTTTGGCCTGGGTTTCATCAACACTAACCACTTTCATTTCTGGCTCACTCAAGATTTTTACCATCGTTACTCTATCAAATGACAATAAATCACACCATTGACCTTGATGACTTTACATCGATTGTAAAATTTTGTTATTAAAACTTTATTGCTTGCCGAAGGTCAATTCAAACCTTTTATCCAAAATTTATATTTCGCACATCAGTTCATGTTCTTGGGCTCATTTCCAAAACGTTTGCTTACTTCATACTGCGGAACGTATTCATATCCACTGAAGCATTTTCATCATATCATTTAACGGCTTCAGTGTCAAATATCACCCAGCAACTTGAATATTACTGCCATTAAAAAAATATTACACAAGCATTTTTGTCCTTTTGCCAAAACCAAAGCTCTCAAATGCAACTATGTATGTATTATTACATCATAAATCAAAGTTTGTACGAATCGAGTTGTGCTTCCGTATGACTTCAAATAACTCTCACAGCGCTGCGCTGCTCCGGAGTAACATTGTTATGATGAGAAGCAGTAATGTAATATAGTGCTATGTATTTCCATGTCCAAGGACATGCTCCCAGCAGGTACCAAAGTTAAGACTCTTAATCATGTTTGTGAAAAATTCGTAACGTGTTTGTTTTCTCGTTTGATCTATGACCAATGTTGTATTACCACTTTACCAAGTAAGAACCATTTAATTTCCTGACCCATATTTGGCAAACAATCAGCATTCTTAGGGAGATAGTGGCAAATATTTTTACATAATCCATAAGAATGTAACAAGAAAAATGTAGTACATTTCGTGAGGTCTAGAAATTCTAAAAGGCAAAAGTGACAGCAATTACTTTGATGAATCTGACAGATTTAAAATTGTAAAGTGAAAATAGGAAAAATATTTTGTTTGTATAACTAGGTTCGTTCGTTCAGCTTTACCCAGGCTTGACAACGCTTAACAACCTGGCTGGCTGCACACTTAAGCTACATTAAATTTTTAGTTGCACAACTGTTTGGTTGCTTATAGAAAACAGATGAACTATTTGGTTGAATGTCCGCGCAGGTGCATATAATTATATGTTATACAAAATAGTGAACTCATTTTATTCAATCGTTTAGTTTGTATCAAAACAAAAACTTTTTGTTGCTCCAACCAAGCAGTTGCGCAACTAAAAATTAAATGTGCGCGCCTAGCCTTAGACCGTGAGTTGGTCCATTGTGATACCACATTAATACTTGGAGACTTTCTCCCTGATCGTTAAACCAGTTAGAACTCCTTATGAAGCGAGCGAGATTCCCTAAATCTATATTTGCAAGATCATTGTAGTAGAAATCTCCCAAATGGAGTCTACTTCTTTGGGATAAAGCAAGACATGTACAGAGAAAGTGAGGAACCGACTCCATGCAGCTTTTGGTGAAATTGTTAGAATAAACTCCAAGTCACTTTTCGTGCTTGCTAATCAAACAGTATCCTGTTATAATACCTATTACTGAGCGAATGTGCGATCTGCTTAAAGATATTTAGCTTTTGTAGTGCTTCAGATCCAGCATTGTTCAAAACTATTTTGTCGCCAAGCAGATGCTGATATTGTTCCACTTAAGTTTTGTTCTCTGTATAGCTTCTTGCTTTAGCACTGGTTCAAATGTAGCAATGGGAATACCTATGTATACCTTATCTGGCATTTAATGTATTACTGTTCCACTTTTGGCGAGTTCGTCAGTTTTACAATTTCCTGAAATGTCCCTGGAGCCCAGCACCCAGCAGAGTTCAATGTTAAACTACTGCGCCAGTTAAGAGCTGTTTTTGAGCTGGTAAAGACAGAATCAAGAGATTTAATGGCTAGGCTGACCTTAAGCCGAAGGGTGGAAGTCTTTCATCACCAAAAGTTCCGCCTAGAACATTATACAGTAATTGGGAAAAAGGAAAGAGGGACTTAATTTAAGTATGTCTGAGTGTACACCTCCAACAACCCCGTAACTAATTTTTGATCCATCGGTGCAAATATGGAATGAATCGTCTTCCAGGAATACCATGTCCTCCCTGATTTCTCTTAAAGGGATGGTTAACTAAAAGTTTTTAACAAATTGAATCTGAGGGATGATGTAATCGATCCTACTTGGAAGTAAACCGAATGAGTTCAAAATGATGAAGTGGCCAATTTCTTTATTAATTCACTGCGAAGAGCCCTTAAGACGAATAGATATGTCTGCAGCCGTTTGTTTGCCAAATATATTGAGGGGTTTTAGATGGCACAGAATATCGAGTGCAACAGAGGGAGACGTGCGAAGTGCTTCGACAAGTTCACGTTGTACGTTTGAATCAATCCGATTACCAAGGTGTAAAGCCAGTGAGTAATAGCGGTTAGGATCTTCATTTATTCTCAATGGCTATTTTGCATGAGAAGAGCGCTATGGTGACCTTTTTAACTCTTTCTTGAATGTTAAGTTTACAACTTTCATTCTTATCTAAAACAAGTCCTAAGTATTTTGCTTCGTCATTGAATTTAAATGTTAAACCTTTGGCAGAGTGTCTGTATAGGGGATTTTTTATTTCCTAGATAGAGGACAAGATCTGTTTTGAGGAAATTAGCATCCAGTCAAGACCGATTGGCCCAGTTTGTTAGCTTGTTTAAGGCATATTTTAAGAGATCTTTTAGGGTGTTAGGATGCTTTCCCGATACGGCAATAGCAATGTAATCCACAAAGGTAATCACTTTGTAACTATCTACTTCCATACAAATCTCAACAGTTCATTCGCTATCAAATTTAAAAGAAGGGGAGACAGGACACCGCCTTGCGGAAAACCTTCTCCATTCAGAGATAACAGTGTAGACGTGATTGCAGATGTATCGAAATTGTTAAAATCGCCCTGTATATCAACGAAGGCAATCATAGTTTATTCTTTATGATAGAGGAGTATTGGATATTTCGTACCAGTGTATTAAGAGCTGTATCTACTGATTTCCCTTTACAATTTGCGTGTTGAGTGTTAATGTTTGTTCTTAAAAGGATATCAATCAGTCGCTCAAAAGTTTTGAGAAGGAATGAAGATAGACTAATTGGTCTAAAATCTTTTGGTTATACCAGTATTTACCTTAAATAAAAGATAAACAATTGTCAGTTTCCTCAAAGTGAAGAATTTGACGTTCGTTTGTAAGCTACTAAACCGATCTACACTGGAATAAAATATGTAAAATGTGAGAAAGATACTCGTATATAGAAGATATTTAAAAATTTAATGCTTCGTCAGTTAATAAAAAGTTATTTATAGTGTGAATTTACATTTCCGTAATTTCCCAGTCCTGTTTTGTTGGTGTTTAAGATTTCGAATTAAAGTCGCGATATTCACTATATTTTAACACGGGTTTTTTTAATCAGCTTTTTTAATCAGCTACTGATTTTCTGAAAATCCAATACTTAAACCATAAGACAACTTTTATGAAATAAATTCTCAAGTTTTGTGAAATTATTCTATGTTCGAATCTGCGAAAATTGAAGGGAAAGTCTACTCTCTAAAACTACCACGAGCTCCTTACTTATCACATTACAGAAGTCGGGTGTGTTCTTTGGTCTGAAATAGCCCTGTGGGATATTATTTTATGTTTCCTTATTTCAAGTGCTTTGTGGGCAATTGAAAATGTTTTCAATCCTAAATAAGGATTGGTGCATTCTATAAAGAAAGAATTTGTTCGAATATAAAAAAAGCATTCATCACTAATTCTTCGTTTTGCCATCTGATATACATATAAATATGTACTCCTATGTACTTCATATCTGATGTAATAAATTTATAGTTCCGGCATGAGTTAAGTGGTTTGAATGAATGCTGCATTGTTGTTACATGCTTCTAAGAATGTTATGACTTTGTGACCCACAATCACAAGAAAAGGGAATATTGTCATGTTGATATATGATTTCAAGGAAGCAAATTAATTTGTTGCTTAAAAATTGATATGTAGAAAATTTACACTTAATCAATGAAAATTTTAAAAAAATTCATCGTTTAGCTGATAGAAGTATCCGCTTAAAAAAATTATCGCTACTTAGTTGCAGTTTCAGGACATTTTAATACCTTATAAAATGTATGGCTAAAATTTAGGTTAATTTAGCTGAGCACTCAGATATGATTATTAACTCATTTTGATCATAGTATAAATTTATTATTCCAATGAAGCAAAATATTTTAATCAATTTCTCCTAAGATCAAAAATAGTAATTTGTTGTCCAATAGGGGTGTCCAAATTTTGGCAGGTTATTGAGACCATATTGTTGAAGCTACATTTGTGAAATTGGCTCTCATTTACAAAGTCTGTCAACGTGTGTGCAAATTATTGAATTGTTAAAGAAATTATGTTTTCTGCTCGTATAGCATTACGGTGTCGCCATAATCGTTCTTGCAAGAGGACTTTTCGCAACGTGACAAGGTAGTGAATGAATTCGAGTCGATCGGTTCAGTGAAACATTCGTCAATACCCGTTTCAAAGAAACGTAAGCTCTGTCAAAAATATCGCTGCTGTCCATGAAAATATGCAGAAGAAACCGAGCTAGTCAAATCCACTCCGCACACAAGACCTGTGTTTTTCGCTCATTACAACTTGGCGAATTTTGCGTAAGACTTCATCTGATCCAGGGGCTCAGACCATAGACAATCCCGTGTGTTAGCTACTTGGTCTAAGGAGCAGTTGGAAGTTATCGGTCGAACAGCCATATTCAGTGACGAGACGATTTTCTGGATGAATGGGCTTATCAACAATCAAAGCAATCGATTTGGGACGGTCACGATCCAGTCCAAATTGCAATGCCTGACTGGCGGAATCACCGGTCCATACTTCTTTGGAACGACCGACGTTGGCCCAGCAATCACCATCAGCGGCGGGCGCTATTGGTCGATGATAACGATAACCAATTTTTTTTACCCAAATTGAATTATATGGACCCCGAGATCATGTGGTTTTCAATACAGGATTCCAATAAAAAGTCCCGTAGCAATATGATGATGAGCCTCACCCAGGTGCCCCGAAAATTGCTACTACGAAGGGTAACGTGTCAAAACTCCACGATCTCGTATTGGAAAACCGCCAATGTGCCGGAAATAGCTGAAACAGTAGGCATGCTCTATGAAATTTTTGGCATGAGAAAGCTGTCGATGCGGCGTGTGCCCAATCCACTATTCTCTAGATTTGGCCCTGTGCGACTTTATTTGTTTTCAAACTTGAAAAAATCACTTGCCGGGCAGAAATTTGAGTCGAGTGAGGGGGTCATCGCCGCCACGGAGGCCTACTTTGCAGACCTCGAGAAAATATATTTTTCGCATAGGTTAAAGAAGTTGGAGCATCGCTGGATCAAGTGTATCGAGCTTAACGAATACTGTGTTGAGAAATAAATCGCAACTATCCAAAATTTTTATTTTTATTTTATAGGCTAAGTACTTATCATCGAACTTAAAAGTCAAACCTAGAAGAATGCCTCAGGCAGTTATTGTGAAAGGTTTTACGATAAGCAGGAACAACAATTGAAAATAAACTTATGCAATATTTTGAGAAAATTCATGTACATATGCTTTAGAAACGAAGCTCCTATGGATCTTTTATGTACATACATATATTCATTTACATATTCAATATGTATATATGCATATATGAGAGAACTTATTTCTTCACTCATCTATGTATACATATAATTATATTTTGACAAATTGAAACACATCTAGCGACAGCAATAATGTCTACAAATAAAACTTAATGTAGGAACTGGGTGGGGCTTTCAAATTTACATGTAGTTTTATCCATTTAACATTGACCCCCTGTTGATCCTGCAGATAACTGCAATGATAATTTCTTCATATAACTGTCATGTGCTTAACCCACTGAATACCATGTAATAAGAGCATTTGCATAAATCACAAAATGACTGGCACACTCGTATACATTGAGATGCGAATGCAAATTGTAAATACCGGCAGCCCCGCTGTCAAGTTAACGATAGCCAATGACTTACACCTTTTGTTTGAATAGAAATAAACAACACGGTTATGTAATGTTTGTGTTAGAAATCGATGGGGAAACGGATGCAGGTATATGTAGTTCTAGAAACTATTTTAGAAAAAGTTGCAACAAATAAAGTTTAAGGCATACAAAAGCTGTCTTTTTGTTATTTAAATACTTAAACAAATTATATTTATTAAAAGTGCACGTCGCATGCTTAATGGAATACTGACCCATTAGGAGATAGGTCAAAATTGAGTTACGTACAAATACAAGCTCTTGCAAGTCTTAGATCTCATGAATAGTTGGGTTTCGAAATTTGCAAAGATTGGCACACCTTTGGAAAGGTATGTTTATTCTCTATTCAGTATTGAAAACCGCACTCCTTTAGCATTCTTGGTTTCGAAAATATCTCCATCCGCATCCGATGCCTTTTTTAGATTTGGGTCAATTTTCAGTAAAGTCCCTTTGGATGGCCATATTTCGACAACCAGACCTCGCATAACCTTCCGGTTTTCACCCGTGAATAGCTCTTGAAAAGTTATGCAGGGATTTTAAAATCCGCAAGCCTTTTCGAGGCCCGCTTTTAGAAGTATCGCCACCCAAAGACATGGCTAGGTAGCTGGGAGAATCACTAGTTGGAAAAATCACTTTGATTGACCATATTTCGATAACCAGACCAACCAGAATATTTTGGCTTACAGGTGAATATAGGTATTGAATAGACCTTTCGTTTGATGTATATCTCGATGGATTTGGTTAACTTTGAAAAAATAATGATTTTTGTAGACAAGTGGTTAGTCCATGATTTTCTCAAAAATTCAAAAAAACTCTGTTTTCGAAATTTGCAAAGATTGGCACACCTTTGGAAAGGTATGTTCATTCTCTATTCAGTATTGAAAACCGCACTCCTTTAGCATTCTTGGTTTCGAAAATATCTCCATCCGCATCCGATGCCTTTTTTAGATTTGGGTCAATTTTCAGTAAAGTCCCTTTGGATGGCCATATTTCGACAACCAGACCTCGCATAACCTTCCGGTTTTCACCCGTGAATAGCTCTTGAAAAGTTATGCAGGGATTTTAAAATCCGCAAGCCTTTTCGATGCCCGCTTTTAGAAGTATCGCCACCCAAAGACATGGCTAGGTAGCTGGGAGAATCACTAGTTGGAAAAATCACTTTGATTGACCATTTTCCCCATATTTCGATAACCAGACCAACCAGAATATTTTGGCTTACAGGTGAATATAGGTATTGAATAGACCTTTCGTTTGATGTATATCTCGATGGATTTGGTTAACTTTGAAAAAATAATGATTTTTGTAGACAAGTGGTTAGTCCATGATTTTCTCAAAAATTCAAAAAAACTCTGTTTTCGAAATTTGCAAAGATTGGCACACCTTTGGAAAGGTATGTTCATTCTCTATTCAGTATTGAAAACCGCACTCCTTTAGCATTCTTGGTTTCGAAAATATCTCTATCCGCATCCGATGACTTTTTTAGATTTGGATCAATTTTCAGTACAGTCTTTTGGATGGCCATATTTCGACAACCAGACCTCGCATAACCTTCCGGTTTCCAGCATTAAAAAGCTCTTGAAAAGTTATGTAGGGATTTTGAAAATCGCAACCTCTTTCGAGACCCGATTGCGGAAATATCGCCACCCAAAGACATGGCTAGGTAGCTGGGAGAATCACTAGTTGGAAAAATCACTTTGATTGACCATATTTCGATAACCAGACCAACCAGAATATTTTGGCTTACAGGTGAATATAGGTATTGAATAGACCTTTCGTTTGATGTATATCTCGATGGATTTGGTTAACTTTGAAAAAATAATGATTTTTGTAGACAAGTGGTTAGTCCATGATTTTCTCAAAAATTCAAAAAAACTCTGTTTTCGAAATTTGCAAAGATTGGCACACCTTTGGAAAGGTATGTTCATTCTCTATTCAGTATTGAAAACCGCACTCCTTTAGCATTCTTGGTTTCGAAAATATCTCCATCCGCATCCGATGCCTTTTTTAGATTTGGGTCAATTTTCAGTAAAGTCCCTTTGGATGGCCATATTTCGACAACCAGACCTCGCATAACCTTCCGGTTTTCACCCGTGAATAGCTCTTGAAAAGTTATGCAGGGATTTTAAAATCCGCAAGCCTTTTCGAGGCCCGCTTTTAGAAGTATCGCCACCCAAAGACATGGCTAGGTAGCTGGGAGAATCACTAGTTGGAAAAATCACTTTGATTGACCATATTTCGATAACCAGACCAACCAGAATATTTTGGCTTACAGGTGAATATAGGTATTGAATAGACCTTTCGTTTGATGTATATCTCGATGGATTTGGTTAACTTTGAAAAAATAATGATTTTTGTAGACAAGTGGTTAGTCCATGATTTTCTCAAAAATTCAAAAAAACTCTGTTTTCGAAATTTGCAAAGATTGGCACACCTTTGGAAAGGTATGTTCATTCTCTATTCAGTATTGAAAACCGCACTCCTTTAGCATTCTTGGTTTCGAAAATATCTCCATCCGCATCCGATGCCTTTTTTAGATTTGGGTCAATTTTCAGTAAAGTCCCTTTGGATGGCCATATTTCGACAACCAGACCTCGCATAACCTTCCGGTTTTCACCCGTGAATAGCTCTTGAAAAGTTATGCAGGGATTTTAAAATCCGCAAGCCTTTTCGAGGCCCGCTTTTAGAAGTATCGCCACCCAAAGACATGGCTAGGTAGCTGGGAGAATCACTAGTTGGAAAAATCACTTTGATTGACCATATTTCGATAACCAGACCAACCAGAATATTTTGGCTTACAGGTGAATATAGGTATTGAATAGACCTTTCGTTTGATGTATATCTCGATGGATTTGGTTAACTTTGAAAAAATAATGATTTTTGTAGACAAGTGGTTAGTCCATGATTTTCTCAAAAATTCAAAAAAACTCTGTTTTCGAAATTTCCAAAGATTGGCACACCTTTGGAAAGGTATGTTCATTCTCTATTCAGTATTGAAAACCGCACTCCTTTAGCATTCTTGGTTTCGAAAATATCTCCATCCGCATCCGATGCCTTTTTTAGATTTGGGTCAATTTTCAGTAAAGTCACTTTGGATGGCCATATTTCGACAACCAGACCTCGCATAACATTCCGGTTTTCACCCGTGAATAGCTCTTGAAAAGTTATGCAGGGATTTTAAAATCCGCAAGCCTTTTCGAGGCCCGCTTTTAGAAGTATCGCCACCCAAAGACATGGCTAGGTAGCTGGGAGAATCACTAGTTGGAAAAATCACTTTGATTGACCATTTTCCCCATATTTCGATAACCAGACCAACCAGAATATTTTGGCTTACAGGTGAATATAGGTATTGAATAGACCTTTCGTTTGATGTATATCTCGATGGATTTGGTTAACTTTGAAAAAATAATGATTTTTGTAGACAAGTGGTTAGTCCATGATTTTCTCAAAAATTCAAAAAAACTCTGTTTTCGAAATTTGCAAAGATTGGCACACCTTTGGAAAGGTATGTTCATTCTCTATTCAGTATTGAAAACCGCACTCCTTTAGCATTCTTGGTTTCGAAAATATCTCTATCCGCATCCGATGACTTTTTTAGATTTGGATCAATTTTCAGTACAGTCTTTTGGATGGCCATATTTCGACAACCAGACCTCGCATAACCTTCCGGTTTCCAGCATTAAAAAGCTCTTGAAAAGTTATGTAGGGATTTTGAAAATCGCAACCTCTTTCGAGACCCGATTGCGGAAATATCGCCACCCAAAGACATGGCTAGGTAGCTGGGAGAATCACTAGTTGGAAAAATCACTTTGATTGACCATATTTCGATAACCAGACCAACCAGAATATTTTGGCTTACAGGTGAATATAGGTATTGAATAGACCTTTCGTTTGATGTATATCTCGATGGATTTGGTTAACTTTGAAAAAATAATGATTTTTGTAGACAAGTGGTTAGTCCATGATTTTCTCAAAAATTCAAAAAAACTCTGTTTTCGAAATTTGCAAAGATTGGCACATCTTTGGAAAGGTATGTTCATTCTCTATTCAGTATTGAAAACCGCACTCCTTTAGCAGCCTTGGTTTCGAAAATATCTCTATCTGCATCCGATGACTTTTTTAGATTTGGATCAATTTTCAGTACAGTCTTTTGGATGGCCATATTTCGACAACCAGACCTCGCATAACCTTCCGGTTTTCACCCGTGAATAGCTCTTGAAAAGTTATGTAGGGATTTTGAAAATCGGAACCTCTTTCGAGACCCGATTGCGGAAATATCGCCACCCAAAGACATGGCTAGGTAGCTGGGAGAATCACTAGTTGGAAAAATCTCTTTGATTGACCATATTTCGATAACCAGACCAACCAGAATATTTTGGCTTACAGGTGAATATAGGTATTGAATAGACCTTTCGTTTGATGTATATCTCGATGGATTTGGTTAACTTTGAAAAAATAATGATTTTTGTAGACAAGTGGTTAGTCCATGATTTTCTCAAAAATTCAAAAAAACTCTGTTTTCGAAATTTGCAAAGATTGGCACACCTTTGGAAAGGTATGTTCATTCTCTATTCAGTATTGAAAACCGCACTCCTTTAGCATTCTTGGTTTCGAAAATATCTCCATCCGCATCCGATGCCTTTTTTAGATTTGGGTCAATTTTCAGTAAAGTCCCTTTGGATGGCCATATTTCGACAACCAGACCTCGCATAACCTTCCGGTTTTCACCCGTGAATAGCTCTTGAAAAGTTATGCAGGGATTTTAAAATCCGCAAGCCTTTTCGAGGCCCGCTTTTAGAAGTATCGCCACCCAAAGACATGGCTAGGTAGCTGGGAGAATCACTAGTTGGAAAAATCACTTTGATTGACCATTTTCCCCATATTTCGATAACCAGACCAACCAGAATATTTTGGCTTACAGGTGAATATAGGTATTGAATAGACCTTTCGTTTGATGTATATCTCGATGGATTTGGTTAACTTTGAAAAAATAATGATTTTTGTAGACAAGTGGTTAGTCCATGATTTTCTCAAAAATTCAAAAAAACTCTGTTTTCGAAATTTGCAAAGATTGGCACACCTTTGGAAAGGTATGTTCATTCTCTATTCAGTATTGAAAACCGCACTCCTTTAGCATTCTTGGTTTCGAAAATATCTCCATCCACATCCGATGCCTTTTTTAGATTTGGGTCAATTTTCAGTAAAGTCCCTTTGGATGGCCATATTTCGACAACCAGACCTCGCATAACCTTCCGGTTTTCACCCGTGAATAGCTCTTGAAAAGTTATGCAGGGATTTTAAAATCCGCAAGCCTTTTCGAGGCCCGCTTTTAGAAGTATCGCCACCCAAAGACATGGCTAGGTAGCTGGGAGAATCACTAGTTGGAAAAATCACTTTGATTGACCATTTTCCCCATATTTCGATAACCAGACCAACCAGAATATTTTGGCTTACAGGTGAATATAGGTATTGAATAGACCTTTCGTTTGATGTATATCTCGATGGATTTGGTTGACTTTGAAAAAATAATGATTTTTGTAGACAAGTGGTTAGTCCATGATTTTCTCAAAAATTCAAAAAAACTCTGTTTTCGAAATTTCCAAAGATTGGCACATCTTTGGAAAGGTATGTTCATTCTCTATTCAGTATTGAAAACCGCACTCCTTTAGCAGCCTTGGTTTCGAAAATATCTCTATCCGCATCCGATGACTTTTTTAGATTTGGATCAATTTTCAGTACAGTCTTTTGGATGGCCATATTTCGACAACCAGACCTCGCATAGCCTTCCGGGTTTCCAGCATTAAAAAGCTCTTGAAAAGTTATGTAGGGATTTTGAAAATCGCAACCTCTTTCGAGACCCGATTGCGGAAATATCGCCATCCAAAGACATGGCTAGGTAGCTGGGAGAATCACTAGTTGGAAAAATCACTTTGATTGACCATATTTCGATAACCAGACCAACCAGAATATTTTGGCTTACAGGTGAATATAGGTATTGAATAGACCTTTCGTTTGATGTATATCTCGATGGATTTGGTTAACTTTGAAAAAATAATGATTTTTGTAGACAAGTGGTTAGTCCATGATTTTCTCAAAAATTCAAAAAAACTCTGTTTTCGAAATTTCCAAAGATTGGCACACCTTTGGAAAGGTATGTTCATTCTCTATTCAGTATTGAAAACCGCACTCCTTTAGCATTCTTGGTTTCGAAAATATCTCCATCCGCATCCGATGCCTTTTTTAGATTTGGGTCAATTTTCAGTAAAGTCCCTTTGGATGGCCATATTTCGACAACCAGACCTCGCATAACCTTCCGGTTTTCACCCGTGAATAGCTCTTGAAAAGTTATGCAGGGATTTTAAAATCCGCAAGCCTTTTCGAGGCCCGCTTTTAGAAGTATCGCCACCCAAAGACATGGCTAGGTAGCTGGGAGAATCACTAGTTGGAAAAATCACTTTGATTGACCATTTTCCCCATATTTCGATAACCAGACCAACCAGAATATTTTGGCTTACAGGTGAATATAGGTATTGAATAGACCTTTCGTTTGATGTATATCTCGATGGATTTGGTTAACTTTGAAAAAATAATGATTTTTGTAGACAAGTGGTTAGTCCATGATTTTCTCAAAAATTCAAAAAAACTCTGTTTTCGAAATTTCCAAAGATTGGCACACCTTTGGAAAGGTATGTTCATTCTCTATTCAGTATTGAAAACCGCACTCCTTTAGCATTCTTGGTTTCGAAAATATCTCCATCCGCATCCGATGCCTTTTTTAGATTTGGGTCAATTTTCAGTAAAGTCCCTTTGGATGGCCATATTTCGACAACCAGACCTCGCATAACCTTCCGGTTTTCACCCGTGAATAGCTCTTGAAAAGTTATGCAGGGATTTTAAAATCCGCAAGCCTTTTCGATGCCCGCTTTTAGAAGTATCGCCACCCAAAGACATGGCTAGGTAGCTGGGAGAATCACTAGTTGGAAAAATCACTTTGATTGACCATTTTCCTCATATTTCGATAACCAGACCAACCAGAATATTTTGGCTTACAGGTGAATATAGGTATTGAATAGACCTTTCGTTTGATGTATATCTCGATGGATTTGGTTAACTTTGAAAAAATAATGATTTTTGTAGACAAGTGGTTAGTCCATGATTTTCTCAAAAATTCAAAAAAACTCTGTTTTCGAAATTTCCAAAGATTGGCACATCTTTGGAAAGGTATGTTCATTCTCTATTCAGTATTGAAAACCGCACTCCTTTAGCAGCCTTGGTTTCGAAAATATCTCTATCCGCATCCGATGACTTTTTTAGATTTGGATCAATTTTCAGTACAGTCTTTTGGATGGCCATATTTCGACAACCAGACCTCGCATAACCTTCCGGTTTCCAGCATTAAAAAGCTCTTGAAAAGTTATGTAGGGATTTTGAAAATCGCAACCTCTTTCGAGACCCGATTGCGGAAATATCGCCACCCAAAGACATGGCTAGGTAGCTGGGAGAATCACTAGTTGGAAAAATCACTTTGATTGACCATATTTCGATAACCAGACCAACCAGAATATTTTGGCTTACAGGTGAATATAGGTATTGAATAGACCTTTCGTTTGATATATATCTCGATGGATTTGGTTAACTTTGAAAAAATAATGATTTTTGTAGACAAGTGGTTAGTCCATGATTTTCTCAAAAATTCAAAAAAACTCTGTTTTCGAAATTTGCAAAGATTGGCACACCTTTGGAAAGGTATGTTCATTCTCTATTCAGTATTGAAAACCGCACTCCTTTAGCAGCCTTGGTTTCGAAAATATCTCTATCCGCATCCGATGACTTTTTTAGATTTGGATCAATTTTCAGTACAGTCTTTTGGATGGCCATATTTCGACAACCAGACCTCGCATAACCTTCCGGTTTCCAGCATTAAAAAGCTCTTGAAAAGTTATGTAGGGATTTTGAAAATCGCAACCTCTTTCGAGACCCGATTGCGGAAATATCGCCACCCAAAGACATGGCTAGGTAGCTGGGAGAATCACTAGTTGGAAAAATCACTTTGATTGACCATATTTCGATAACCAGACCAACCAGAATATTTTGGCTTACAGGTGAATATAGGTATTGGATAGACCTTTCGTTTGATGTATATCTCGATGGATTTGGTTAACTTTGAAAAAATAATGATTTTTGTAGACAAGTGGTTAGTCCATGATTTTCTCAAAAATTCAAAAAAACTCTGTTTTCGAAATTTGCAAAGATTGGCACACCTTTGGAAAGGTATGTTCATTCTCTATTCAGTATTGAAAACCGCACTTCAGTTCTCATTGTGACGTTGTGGGGTGCACTCATATCGGGAGCTTTTCTTATCACATTTTTATATCAAGTCAATAGTATCAGTATAATTTAAATAATCTAAACCAACAATAACTATGTCGTGCAGAATTTGTCGTAAAAAGACCATTGGGTCAGAACTTAAAGTAGAGTGCAGTGATTGCAACAAGTTTTTTCATGCCAAATGCGCTAAATTAACAGCAAACGAACTTGATTTTTTTAAAAAGACAAATAAAGCCTGGAGGTGTTCTTCTTGCTGCATTCAACGGAGAGCCTCTTTGTCTATAGAAAATAACTTGCCGCCTTCACAGTTCAGCCCTCCACCCCGCTCTGCATCTGCTTTCTCACCACCACTACTATCAGCAGACCCGCTGACACCAATCTCATCTAATGCATCTTACACCGACAAAACTTCTACCACCACAACCGCCTCTTTTATCAACACCGCCACCACTGCCACAGTCTCAACCGCTTTCACCGCCGCCGCCGCCTCCACCACCAGCACAATCGCATCGCTGGCAGGAGGTAATTCCACTGTAACTTTGGATATGGTTTACGCCGAAATTGTTTTGCTAAAGGAATATCATAAGAAACAAATCGATGTCCTTATCGCAAAAAATATTGAATGTGAAACTAAAATTATACATCTCGAGGAAAAGGTGAATAGCTTGGAGCAACAGCTTTTAATGAATAGCATAGAAGTATTTAACGTTCCCAACAACAACACTGTAATGTCGAACGTTGACACAGCTCTCAAAATTTTTAGCCATGGTTTAAATCTGAATATAAACGAAGCTGACATCGATCAATGCTATATGAAGAAAATTAAAACAAGGCAATCAAAGAATATTAACAGCAACAATTCAACGAGCACCACCACCACCAACATTCTTCACGTCAAATTCAATTCTCATCTACTCAAGGAGAAAATTATGAAAGCAAAAAGAGAAAAAAGAGAGCAGCTTACAACAAACTTATTCGATGCGCAAAGGAAACCTGAAAACATTTACCTAAATGACTGTTTAACTCATCAGACACGTAAACTGCTAAACACTGCATTGTCGCTGAAGGCTACGAAGGGATTTAAATATGTTTGGACCAGGAACGGGACAGTTTTTATGCGGAAGAGTGAGGGTGACAATTCAGTAAGAATTGTTAGTGCTAATGATTTTGATAAAATAATATGAATTTTGTTCCGTCTGCCCTCCGTCCCAATCCAAACATGTGTGATTTTCCAGTCAATGTACCTTGTGAGTTTTGTTTTTGTTTACAACAAAATATCCGTAGTTTGAGACAAAATTTTTCGGTTCTTGTAGCTCATATTGAGTCGCTCATATGTTTACCTGTGGTAATAGTTTTAAGTGAAATCTGGATATATGAAAATGAACTTTGTTTATATAATATACCAGGTTATTCGCTGTTTGGTAATTGTAATGAATTATATCCATCGGGAGGTGTAGCTGTTTATGTGAAAGATGGTTTTGTATGCGAGTGCTCAAAAATTGAAATTTCTAGTGCAGATGCGTTGAAGTTGTCGTTTTGTTATGAAAATGATAACTACACTATGTTGTGTATATATAGACTGCATGATTTTAGTAAAAGTATTTTTATTGATGAATTAAGCAATATTCTTGGTAAAATTAAGGCTAAAAATTTGATCTTATTAGGTGACATTAACATTAATATATTAAATGAAATAGATAAAGATACAGAGAATTACTTATTTCTATTGGCAGCAAATGGTCTTAAGAGTTATATAAACGAGCCAACCCGTGTGACAGGATCTTCGAGTACTTGTATCGATCACATATTCGCTAGATTTAATAAAAAACATAGTAGTATTTCTTATGGAAAGGTGTATGATCTTATGTTGACAGACCATCACATGGTTGCTCTTATCAACGTTTCTGATTCCACTTCAGGAAGCAATCGAAAAACACTCAAGAAAACTAAAAACTGCATTGATTACTCTTTATTACTGGAACTTTTAAAGTATGAATTTTGGGAGCCGTTTTATTTGGAAAGTAACCCATCTAAGGCCTTTGATTTATTCAATTCAATTTTACATAATCACATACATTCCTGTACTTTTAGTTCTAGTCAAAAACCAAACAGAAATAAGCATTTAAAGCCTTGGATGACTAATAATTTACTTAAGCAGATTTCTAAGAAAAATACTTTAAGTATTAAGTGCAAAAAACATCCCCAAAACAGAAATCTCAAAAGTTATTATGTCTCTTTATGTAAAACCATTAAGCATAAAATAGAGGAAACACGTAATAATTATTATATGGGTTTATTCGAAAAAGCAAATGGAAATATAAGAGAAGAATGGAAAGTGGTAGATATATTTTAGGTAAGGATTCGCGGTTAGTCGAAATAGATAACTTGCAAATTAATGATATTTCCATAACTGACTTAAACTCAATATCAAATAAATTCAACGAATACTTCACAGAAATTTCAGATAAACTTAAACCTTCAGTTGATCCTTGCTCAAGTTGTGATTGTTCAATATTTTCAAATATAACGTCTGATAGTTTACAACCAAATAGTTTTGTTTTCAAATCAATATCTTCGCGTGAAGTTTACATGACTATTTTATCGTTAAAAAATAAGAATTCGTGTACTACTGATGGTATTTCTAGTATTTTACTTAAAAAAATGTCCCTATATGTAGTCGATATATTAAGTTACCTGTTTAACGCAAGTGTTGAAAATGGTTGTTTTTTCAAACGCCTTAAGTGTGCTGAAGTTGTGCCTCTTTTCAAAAAAGGTAATAGAAAGAATGTTTCCGACTATAGGCCAATTTCTCTGCTTTCAACTTTCTCAAAACTTTTTGAAAAACTGATAAAGGTAAGAATAATTTCCTTCTTGGACAAAAATAAATTTTTCAGTGATAATCAATTTGGATTTCGATCAGGAATGTCTACTGAAGACGCTATTTTAAGGCTGTGTATACAATTATATAGCAGTTTAAATTGTAATAAAACAACCATGGCTCTTTTCGTTGATATGACTAAGGCTTTTGATATGGTTGATCATGACGTTCTATTAAACAAATTGTATAATGCTGGTTTTCGAGGTGTAATATTTAAATGGCTTCAATCCTACTTAAAGGAAAGAGAACAAAAAGTAAATGTGAATGGAATTTTTAGCAATTCACTTCTTTTAAAAAATGGAGTCCCACAAGGCTCCGTTCTCGGTCCATTATTTTTCTTAATCTATATAAATTCTCTTTTCGATCTTAAATTAAATGGTTCCCTTACTGCCTTTGCTGATGATATAGCATTCACATATCAATTTAATACTACTTTTGAATGTGTTGCCAAAATTAATGAAGATTTAGAAATCCTTAGGACATGGTTTGCTGCTCATAAGTTAATTATAAGCGAGAAAACTAAGTTAGTAACTTTTAAGCTTTCTGATAATTGTCTTTTTGATTATAACCTTTGTTTCCATGCACACAATTGTAAACAATTCTGCTTGCCTGTTCATAAATGTGGTGAACGTAACTTCTATTCTTATAACCTTTGTTCCGATAATTGTTTTAAAATTGAGTCAGTGATGAAATTTAAATACTTGGGAGTTCAAATCGACTTCAACTTAAATTGGAAAGAACATATTCACTCTCACATGATGTTGGTTACTCGTAAAATGTATCTCATAAGACCATTTTGCTCGAAAAAAGTTTTAAAACTAGTTTATAATGGTCTTGCACATTCAAAGCTTCAATATGGAATTTCCAGCTGGGGTGGATCATACGCAAATACTTTTAGACCCCTTATGTTAGCTCAAAAACATATAATACGAATTATTTGTAATAAAAACCGTTTTGCTGAAAGTTGGCCTTTATACAAAGAATTGCAAATTTTACCAATGAGACATCTCTATGTTTTCAAAGTTTTAAGAGAGTTCTTCAAACAAAGTGGCAATATTCCAACTAGAAACTCACAGCTTTACAGTCCACGTATAAATAACTCACATCTTGTTACTATACCACTCGCACGCAGAACTCATTTCTCTCTTTTTTTCACAAGTACAGCTCCCAAACTTTTTAATAAATTACCGTTATTTATAAGGCAAACTACTTCTTTTAGTTCATTTTTGAAAAAAGTTAAAAACTGGCTATTCACACATGACTATGAATGTATTGAATCCTTTTTAAGAACCTTATCATATTAAGCAGCACAAACATGTACATAGTAAAAAAAAATTTTCTTGTTGTTTTTTAGAGTATATTATTTTTGAATTGTTAAGTTTGTTATTTTGAATTTATTTTATTATTCCTTTTTTTAAAGTTTACTTTTATTATTAATCAAATTTTTGAAATAGTTAAATTCTCATTGTCACCCCACTTCAGATATTACTTGAATTAATTTTTTTTGGCGTGTCGTTCATCACTAACTTTTATAGTTACCGAATGTTCACTAATTTCATTCAATCTTTAAACATTTATATTGTATTTATAGCTTTAAGTTTGCTTGAATGAATAAAATTGTCTATCTATCTATCTATCTATCCTTTAGCATTCTTGGTTTCGAAAATATCTCCATCCGCATCCGATGCCTTTTTTAGATTTGGGTCAATTTTCAGTAAAGTCCCTTTGGATAACCATATTTCGACAACCAGACCTCGCATAACCTTCCGGTTTCCAGCATTAAAAAGCTCTTGAAAAGTTATGTAGGGATTTTGAAAATCGCAACCTCTTTCGAGACCCGATTGCGGAAATATCGCCACCCAAAGACATGGCTAGGTAGCTGGGAGAATCACTAGTTGGAAAAATCACTTTGATTGACCATTTTCCCCATATTTCGATAACCAGACCACCCAGAACATTTTAGCTTACAGGTGAATATAGGTATTGAATAGACCTTTCGTTTGATGTATATCTCGATGGCTTTGGTTAACTTTTAAAAAATTATGATTTTTGTAGACAAGTGGTTAGTTAGTCCATGATTTTCTCAAAAATTCGAAAAACTCTGTTTTCGAAATTTGCAAAGATTGGCACACCCTTGGAAAGGTATGTTCATTCTCTATTCAATATTGAAAACCGCACTCCTTTAGCATTCTTGGTTTCGAAAATATCTCCATCTGCATCCGATGACTTTTTTAGATTTGGGTCAATTTTCAGTAAAGTCCTTTTGGATGGCCATATTTCGACAACCAGACCTCGCATAACCTTCCGGTTTCCAGCATTAAAAAGCTCTTGAAAAGTTATGTAGGGATTTTGAAAATCGCAACCTCTTTCGAGACCCGATTGCGGAAATATCGCCACCCAAAGACATGGCTAGGTAGCTGGGAGAATCACTAGTTGGAAAAATCACTTTGATTGACCATTTTCCCCATATTTCGATAACCAGACCAACCAGAATATTTTGGCTTACAGGTGAATATAGGTATTGAATAGACCTTTCGTTTGATGTATATCTCGATGGATTTGGTTAACTTTGAAAAAATAATGATTTTTGTAGACAAGTGGTTAGTCCATGATTTTCTCAAAAATTCAAAAAAACTCTGTTTTCGAAATTTGCAAAGATTGGCACATCTTTGGAAAGGTATGTTCATTCTCTATTCAGTATTGAAAACCGCACTCCTTTAGCAGCCTTGGTTTCGAAAATATCTCCATCCGCATCCGATGACTTTTTTAGATTTGGGTCAATTTTCAGTAAAGTCCCTTTGGATGGCCATATTTCGACAACCAGACCTCGCATAACCTTCCGGTTTCCACCATTGAAAAGCTCTTGAAAAGTTATGTAGGGATTTTGAAAATCACAACCTCTTTCGAGGCCCGATTTCGGAAATATCGCCACCCAAAGACATGGCTAGGTAGCTGGGAGAATCACTAGTTGGAAAAATCACTTTGATTGACCATTTTCCCCATATTTCGATAACCAGACCACCCAGAACGTTTTAGCTTACAGTTGAATATATGTAGGTATTGAATAGACCTTTCGTTTGATGTATATCTCAATGGATTTGGTTAACTTTGAAAAAATAATGATTTTTTTAGACAAGTGGTTAGTCCATGATTTTCTCAAAAATTCAAAAAAAAACTCTTTTTTCGAAATTTGCAAAGAATGGCACAACTTTGGAAAGGTATGTTCATTCTCTATTCAGTATTGAAAACCGCACTCCTTTAGCATTCTTGGTTTCGAAAATATCTCCATCCGCATCCGATGACTTTTTTAGATTTGGGTCAATTTTCAGTAAAGTCCCTTTGGATGGCCATATTTCGACAACCAGACCTCGCATAACCTTCCGGTTTCCACCATTGAAAAGCTCTTGAAGGGATTTTGAAAATCGCAACCTCTTTCGAGGCCCTGTTTCGGAAATATCGCCACCCAAAGACATGGCTAGGTAGCTGGGAGAATCAGTAGTTGGAAAAATCACTTTGATTGATCATTTTCCCCATATTTCGATAACCAGACCACCCAGAACGTTTTGGCTTACAGGTGTATATATAGGTATTGAATAGACCTTTTGTTTGATGTATTTCTCGATGGGTTTGGTTAACTTTGAAAAAATAATGATTTTTTTAGACAAGTGGTTAGTCCACGATTTGCTCAAAAATTCAAAAAAGCTTTGTTTTCGAAATTTCCAAAGATTGGCACACCTTTGGAAAGGTATGTTCATTCTCTATTCAGAATTGAAAACCGCACTCCTTTAGCAGCCTCGGTTTCGAAAATCATACCTCGCATAGCCTTCCGGTTTCCACCATTGAAAAGCTCTTGAAAAGTTATATAGGAATTTTGAAAATCGCAACCTCTTTCGAGGCCCGATTTCGGAAATATCGCCACCCAAAGACATGGCTAGGTAGCTGGGAGAATCACTAGTTCGAAAAATCACTTTGATTGACCATTTTCCCCATATTTCGATAACCAGACCAACCAGAATATTTTGGCTTACAGGTGAATATAGGTATTGAATAGACCTTTCGTTTGATGTATATCTCGATATCTCGAAACCTTCCGGTTTCCAGCATTAAAAAGCTCTTGAAAAGTTATGTAGGGATTTTGAAAATCGCAACCTCTTTCGAGACCCGATTGCGGAAATATCGCCACCCAAAGACATGGCTAGGTAGCTGGGAGAATCACTAGTTGGAAAAATCACTTTGATTGACCATTTTCCCCATATTTCGATAACCAGACCAACCAGAATATTTTGGCTTACAGGTGAATATAGGTATTGAATAGACCTTTCGTTTGATGTATATCTCGATGGGTTTGGTTAACTTTGAAAAAATAATGATTTTTTTAGACAAGTGGTTAGTCCACGATTTGCTCAAAAATTCAAAAAAGCTTTGTTTTCGAAATTTCCAAAGATTGGCACACCTTTGGAAAGGTATGTTCATTCTCTATTCAGAATTGAAAACCGCACTCCTTTAGCAGCCTCGGTTTCGAAAATCATACCTCGCATAGCCTTCCGGTTTCCACCATTGAAAAGCTCTTGAAAAGTTATATAGGAATTTTGAAAATCGCAACCTCTTTCGAGGCCCGATTTCGGAAATATCGCCACCCAAAGACATGGCTAGGTAGCTGGGAGAATCACTAGTTCGAAAAATCACTTTGATTGACCATTTTCCCCATATTTCGATAACCAGACCACCCAGAACGTTTTGGCTTACATTTGTATATAGGTATTGAATATACCTTTCGTGCGATTTGTACCTAGCTTGTGAATGCTCTGATGAGCTGGCAAGAATAGGATCAACACTTGATCGTAATCAGGCAGATATAACAGTTCAAGTCTCACCCTGTAATCTTATAGCCGGAAAACTGTGGCCTATAGTTTCAGCAAAATGAAAGATCTACATTGTCATCCACTGAGTAAAAAGTGACTAAGAAGTAAGATCTAAGTGTGACGGTAACAAGATCCCTGCCGACAACACACACACAGAAATGCTTGGATGAGCGCGGTGTTACTCAAATCGATTGTCTTAAAAAGAGGCTTCAGGAATCTTATAATTTGTAGGGCATCAAAAAATTAGAGATCCGTTGGATGAAGTATATCGAGCTTAAAGGAACCGAAAAGAATGTCCATTTTAAGGGACTTATTAAACCACTCATATTTTTGAGATGTGTAGTGCTGTTGTTGAGTGATATGTAATGTAAAAATATTAAATATTCATATTGTATCATACCGCCTTTGCAACACACCACTCCTGAATAATATGCACAGTTTATGGTACGACACACCACTAAACAGCATACCACTCTACACCATAGGTAGCGTGTATCCCGTTTAATACAAAAAAGAATGTGACAAAAATATTACCTTAATGAAACATCAAGTCATATTCTAAGTTTTCACTAAAAAAAAAGCCCTTGAAAAAAACACCTTTTTAACTTCAATATTTATAAATGTTAACACTTATGGTAACAAACTTTTTTACCAAGGGTTTTATTCATATATCTTTTTTCGTAAATGTAACAAGGTAACAAATAAAGCCTCGCGTGAAAGATATGACATATATTTTATGTGCTCTGGGCCTTTGGCCTGCATGATAATTAAGTTAATCTACTACTTTCTAAAGGTGTGAATGATTGAGGTGTCAAAGGTTCCAAGAACTAAATCTCCATCATCTAGCCAGCAACAATGTTGCAAAACAATAAATTTTCTTCTTTTTATCTATTTCTAATTCTAATTCAAATAAATATATTTATTTATTATTGTTAACTTAAAATCATAAATTATTTGTATGTTTCTACATTGTAGGTAGAGTACTTCACTTTGTTTTTAATAATGATTGCAAAAGTGTTGCCATACCACTGACAATTTAAAAATGATAGCAGATTTTTATTTTAAATCAAAGTTGAAATTTAGAGACAGTATAAGATATGTATATGTTTTTTTTTTTTAAATAGTTCTTGCTACCAAAACTATAAAAATTGTATTTAAGTGCTTTTTTGCATTTTAACTTTTTGAAATAACTTAACCAATTTAGCTGCATCCAATTTCCTATTTGATTTATTTGTTTAATAATCAAAATCATACAAAGCAATATAGCGTATATCAATACAAATGTTGCCTTTTTTAATTCTAAAATTTATCGTGACCATTGTATACTCAAATTATTTAAAAAAAATGTTTGTGTGATAAAGTGAGAACACTGATTGTAAGCTTTTCACTCAGCTTTCCATACTAAATCAATTGTTTTTTTTTTTTTATTTCTTAAATGAATAATCAACACCACTTCAACTCAGCTTGACTTTAATTCCAATAATGGAAATCATTAGTTATCTACTTTGTGTGTTGCGTGATGACGAGCTGCAATTAGTCTACCCCTTTCCGTTCATCAAGTCTGCTCATACAAGGGGGAGCACCTGACAAATCATTACAAATCGCTTGACTCTTAATGCAAATTACAGTTCTTTTCTTTATTCAAATTAATTAACCAATTTAATTTCTACCATACGGCACACCTCATAAAAAACATTATCGCAGCAATTAGATACTCGATTCTTATAATTTTTCACACGCTCCCCACCGCTGACTGTGGATGTATGGCTATGGCCGTCACTGGTCTCCACTGCTGCAGCCAGTTAATTAATATTGATCCCCGAGCGAGTGCACTTTGGAAAATGCAGATAATCCATTATATGCCGCCCACATCCCCATGTAAGGAGCGAACACCAACCAGCACCCTTCGCCTCTGTCCAACTGACAAAACTGCTCCACCCACTCGTTCAATCAGCATAGAATCGAATTAAAATTACAAATTCAAATTATAAAGCTCTGTTCGCACTGTGAATGGCGACTAATTATAAACTTACTTTGGCTTTGGCTTACCTACTGCTGTTTGCTGCAGCCAGGCTAGCCTGGCTAATTGATGCCCAGCCAACAGGCAGTGATCCGATGTCATAACACAGTTGCGGAAAAAAACCAACCAATAGACCGCCAGACTACTGTCAATCAAACCTCATGGTTCGCTAGACGCTTCCTCTTCTTCTTCATAGTCGCGGTCGTCAGCGTCATCACGCGGTGCGGCCGCGGTCAGCACAGTGGAACTGTCAAAACATTACCGAGTCAAAAAGTATGCACTTTGGAACGCCTCGGCATGCGTTCACTCTCAAGCTACGTCTAATGAATATTCAAGCGTGTGACTGAAGCTTGACTCCTGAATTACGGGCTACGCCTCGCAGAGCTCCAACTATCGCAATTTTGCAAACATTACGCAACATGGGTTTTATGTTTTGACAGGTAGGCAGTGTGTGTGTAGATATTAGTTCTTACTTACCAACTGTCAGTGCTAACGACAGAAAACTGCATGACACAATTCACGAAGAGAGTATTATGCTTAACAAACAATGTCAAAGACAAGAGTCTCGAGAACAAAAGACCAAGTCGTGTTAGCAAAACAATCTGAAAGGATAAACTTCGTTATTTAATTAGCAGCATCGAAGGGCGAACAAATCGATTGACATTCAATTGACAGCTCATCGCGGCTTTGACATGGCGGGCGGTAGCAGGTAATCGACAACCGAGAATGTGTGCGAGAAAATTAATTCGAATGATTTTCTTTGAACTATGGTCTACAGACGTTGACTCGACATAGACTAGTTACCGTGAGGCACAGATACATTGCGACCGTGAACGGACTTCGCCACTGCCGCTGCCGCCGACGACGACTCTCTGACGGACGGCTATAATTACAATTGAGATGGATTTGGTTCTTTGTGTGGTCTCTGCTGGTCTATCAATTCAAATTGAAGTTGGTAATTCTTTTTGAGATTCATGAAGTCAAGACCCGCTCAGAAGCTGCACTTCGCAGTGATTTGCAGTAAATAAATTAAGCTGACATTCGAAGAATAAAAAAAATCGATGCCAACAAGACAATGGCAGTCGATAATTCATTCAATAAATAATTACATAGTTCTATGATCATTTGATTCTAGGTTTTAAGTGAAACTTAACTTCTCGCTTTTGTATCTAATGCCTAACCCAGGTTTGGTTTATCAAAAGCTCAAATTCAATAGAAAATAAATCAAATGTTAAAAATAAGTGGTTAAACCGAAGTGAGGGAAAAAATTACAAGATCTTGAAAGTGTTAAAATCGAAACAATACAAAAGGTAATAGTACTATTCATAATTTTTGTGACATATTAACGTCACGAAAATTATATTAAGCCAAAGAGTTGAGAGTTTCAGAAATGTTCGCAATCAGAATTATATGTTGCGAAGATAAATACCGGGTCATTGAATTCGTGGTACGGATGTGTCATACCAGTTTTAATTACAGACGTCAAATCGAAGTTATTTTGAAGATTCTGCATTTTATAATATGGACCGTTTAACAATCGCTAAACGTGTTAAACTTGTGAAAACTTACTAGAAAAATAATGATTCTGTAGCTAACAGCATAGGAAAAACTGTACACAAATTGGAAGGGACTAGCTATGCTACAAAAGTCTTAAGGCCGATCAATCGTCTATATATAAGATCTACAGAAAATATTGCTGACAATGTTCGAGTGAAATACCCAGTTGCATGCCCATCAGCAAGGGTAGCTTACCCAGTAAAGTTTAGAGATTCTTTCCGTACCCGCACTACACGAATATGGAATGGTTTACCAGGACCATGATTATTCAGACATTCAAATAAATATGCACTAACATATCCTTTTAAATCCTCTCCAGCTTTCCTAGACACATGCACTGCGCTCAAGAAATTTATGGGTAGTCACAATGCCTCTTTGGGGCCGCAAAATTAAATAAAATGCACGACTGGGTCGCACGAACTTGCTCCTATGTAATACACTAGGAATTTTAAAAACGAATGTTATTAGAGAAAACTGTTCATTAAGATAAAACTAATTTTTTAAATTCTTTTAGTAGTAAGAGATAAAAACAGAATGCTATGCAAATATGAATTTATGCAAGAACAAAAATTATAAGTTCTTGTAGTGGTTTCTTAGAAAAAAATAAGCTTTTTTATACAAAATCTTTAAAAAATTGTTAAGAAAAAAATATGGTACGCCAGCTTTAAGTTTTTATCACTGTTCGAATGGAAATTAAACTATTAAGTTAATTAAAAAATGTAAAAATATTGAGGCGTTTTTCCCAAAAATTAAAAAAAGTTTTTTCTTAAGTTTTGAAATGCAATATTTTTTTAAATTTTTGGAAGCATCTCTATAAAAAATTTCATTACGATCCGTTATGTCGATAATGAGAAATTCAAAATTCGAAAAAATGGTTCTATGGTAGGTACAAGCTGTAATATCTTAATTTCAATTTTTTTTCTTACATCTTGTAGATTTTATTGAGAAACTTTTATTTATGACGTTTAAAAAAATCTAGCATTGTGTTTTCGAGTTTTGAAAAAGAAATTTGAAGTTTTTTTTAAAAAATCCAATAATAGATACATAATTTATTGATGAATATGCAATTCTATGCACATTTTTGGGGAGCTTTAGCAAAAAAAAAAATGATCAAAATCGGTTGTACCGTTTTTGAGAAAATCAAAAACAAAAAAAATGGTTCCATGGGGGGTACACTCAATAAACAATTTTCGGAATTTTTTTTTCAACCATTACCCAGCTTTAACTAAATGAATTTTTTTCTGTGTTTTTATTTTAAATCTGTCGAACAGTTTTTAACAAAAAAAAAATATTAATAAAATTTCAATAAATAAAATGCACGACTGGTCGCACGAACTTGCTCCTATGTAATAGACAAGGAATTTTAAAAACGGATGTTATTAAAGAAAACTGTTCATAAGGATAAAATGAATTTTTTAAATTCTTTTAGTAGTAAGAGATAAAAACAGAATGCTATGCAAATATGAATTTATGCAGGAACAAAAATTATAAGTCGTTGTAGTGGTTCCTTAAAAAAATAAGCTTTTATGTACAAAATGTTTAAAACATTTTTAAGAAAAAATTTTGGTACGCCAACCCTAAGTTTTTATTACTGTACGAATAAAAGTCTAATTTCCAAAAAAAAAACACTAAGCCGTTCTTGAGATATCGAATTTTTCAAAAAAAAATTACTTTTTTTTTTTCTAAAAATTGAAAAAATATTTTTTCTTAAGTTTTTAAATGCAATGTTTTTTAAACTTTTTGGGACCTTCTTTATAAAAAATTTCGTTGAAATCCGTTATGCCGATAATGAGTAATTCAAAATTCGAAAAAATCTTTCTATGGTAGGTACAGTTAGTAATATCTAGATTTCAAATTTTTTTTTATTAAAATATAGATCGTAAAGATTGATCAAAAGAAAAAAAATTTAGTAAAATTCTCGGAACCGTTTTCGAGAAAAATACGATTTTCGAAAACCATTTTTTAAAATTTGTATGGAAGGTACCGTTAGTTTTAGATAAAACAAATTTTTTTTCTCAAATCTTGTAGATTATGTTAAAAAACTTTGATTTATTAAGTTTTGAAAAAAATCGAGCATGGGGTTTTCGAAATATTGAGTTTCCAAAAAAATATTTTGAATTTTTTTTAAAAAATCCAAAAAATAAAAAATTGAAAATTTGAATATGTAATAATATTCAAACTTTGGAGGAGCTTTGGCATATAAATAATGATTTTAATCGGTTGTACCGTTTTGGAGCAAATCAAAAACAAAAAAAAATGGACCCAGGGGGGCTACCAAAAATAACAATTTTTGTAAAATTTTTTTTAACCATTAGCTAGTTTTAACCAAATGAAATTTTTCAATTTTATTTTAGAAAATTCTGTGGGACAGTTTTTGAGAAAAAAAAATATTTATAAAATTTTGAAAAAAAAATCGTATGGCAGGTACCGTTATTTTTGGTCTTAAAAAAAAAACAGAAAAAAACGTCCGGGAGGGGGGGGGGGAAATTAAAACCCATATCTACCAAGTTTGAAGAAAATCGGCCGAACCGTTTAGACTGTAGTCGAACCGACAGACAGACAGAGAGACAGAATTGCGAGACCCACTTTTTTGGTCTTCGCTATCATCGTAATGTCAACTTTGATCAAAATCTCGAGTTCGATTTTTTTTTCCGAATGCATAACTTGCCTTATAGTACCTATAAGTCGCAAGTAAAAACAGTGTTGAAGCAAATCCAAACGTACCGATTTCACGGGGAACATTGCTAGTGGGCATGTTTTACGACCTTTAAAAGTGCAATTCACGGAAGGAATGGGCAAAACATACGCCGAATGCTTGCTTGAACATCAGCGTTTAAATGACAAAAATTTTACACAAAATTTTCTTCAGCGATTAAGCTCATGTTTCACTCGGTGGAATGTTTTATAAAGTGAAATGAAAATCCGAAAGAAAATTTGCTTCCACAAGAAGTCACTTTATGGTGTGCAAATTGGTCCGCTGGAGTTATTCGCCCATACTTCTTTAAAACTGAATTTGGTGTTATTGTCACCGTCAATTTCCATTGTCATAACCAAATTTTAAACGAATTTATTTCACTAAAAATGTGTATGTGGAAGATATGTGGTTTCCAATCCAACACGACCCATTTTGGTTTTGTTGCAAGACAAAGTTCTTGGTTTCAAAAATTTCAACTTATTTCACGTTTTGCTGTAGCGCCATTGGACTTCTCTTAAGGGCCGAGTCACAATCGAACGCTGCAAGAACTCCCGTCCAGAACATTTGAATGATAATTTATTGCATTCATCGAAATCATATACTTAAATGTGTTTACTTAAATTTACGGAACCAAAATGTACTAAATGCAGGTAGATAGGTAGATTTCTGCCTACCTATACCATAAGCAGTCTTACTCAGTCACCTAATTTAAGCTGGAGTGCAACATTTTGATACCATAAACTCGTTTTCACCGCGGATCCCCTCAACATAAAATTTGCTAGCTCGCGTATTTAAGACCGGGAATTACCTGTTACAGTATTAGTTTAAGTTCGACTAAGAGTCATTTCATTACGTTAAGAAAAGAAATCAAGTCGTTTATCTTCAGTGGAGATAGTTCGTTAAGGTCGTTAAAGTTCCGAATTATTGTGCTCTCATTTTGGCCATTAACAGAGGAAATGAATGACTGTTTCCTTTTCCTGCTTATAAGCACAACTACGATATTGAATACGAGTATTATAAGGAACGCCCAGCTTCAGTGCATATTTTCTTAGTGACCATTGTTCAGTGCATGTAACAACTACCCTGGCTATGTTTTGCCTGAGTCTGTATATTAGTTTATTTGCTCGGGACTTATTACAAAATGTTGCTCTTTAAATTCAAAAGGAATGTTAACTCTTTCCGCAAGTGAGCTTTGAAGTGCTGATCCTGGCCAACTATTCACTCTATTCAATTCCCTCAATTCCATTGCAATCAGGAAGCCAGGTAACCTTGAGTTGTTGTTCAGGCTCACAAGCTTATCCCGAAATTGCTTGACTGGTTTAGAGGATGAAAAAAACGAATGAATGGCTTCAACAGCCAACTGGATGTCGTTGAAAATCGCCTCATTGTGTTTCTAATTTAATTGTTGCTCGAGCAGTTTCTATATTTCCCTTTTTGCCAGTAATTCTGCTTTGACATTGACATTAAAAAAATCAGGTAGCCGAAAATACCTATAGACAGTTAAAGACTCAAATAAAGCTCCTGGCCGACATTATATCTATTTTTGCACCATCAGAAAATTTTTTTCATGAATAAAGCCATAGAATAGGGGACAGAACACCATAATATAGTCTTCTTCACTGAAGTCAATGAGTGATTCTTGAATGGATTCAGTTAGAATATTCTACGTCTAAGAAGGCAGTAAGAGTTTATTTTTTGAAGTGGATTGTTTTCTCAATTGTTAGCAATACCACATGAAGGGTCATCTTCGTAGACTTACTATGCTGAGAGTTCTCAAGATCTAAGATCTCTCTAATATGGATGTGCAGAATGCGCGCATTTGCTGAAACATTTACAGCTCACCCAATTTAACAGCATTATAGAGCAAACTGTACGTTTCCATTTCCATTGAGGCACGTTTTGTCAAGTGTTCAAGGTGAAATTGTCCCCTTTGCTCTCGAACTCGATAATTTGATCAGAATTGACATTACGATGATAGGAAAGAAGAAAAAAGTGCATTTCGCATTCTGTATGTGTGTTGGGTCTATTCGACTACAGCTTAAACGGCGGCGTGGACAAATTTCTTTTTTCTCAAAAACAGATTCACGTGTCTGAATAATTGTTTCAAAATTGTGGTGAGTGACCAACAAACAAATCTCTGTATTTAACGGTACGTCCGAAATTAGACTCAAGGGTGAACTGGTGAGTATTCCAAATAAAGGGATATCACGGATGAATTGAATTATAGGGGGAATGCAACTGGATACTTCGAGTGAGTAATGCTGGTGAAAAAAGTGATTAAACAAGGAAAGGTATGAAAGATTCCGTCGATGGTCAAAATATGGGAATGATTCTATAATAGTTCTGTTTTTGATCAGTTTTCACGTTATGTTCTGGATTCTATGCAATGAAGAGAAATTTGGGCAGCACCTACCCAAGGATGCGAGTTGTACTCGAGATTTGACATCTTGAATCCTAAGCATTAGGCGGCGTTTTTGGCAGTCTCGATAATGTAGTCACTCCAACAAAGGTTTTCGCTTTTTTGGATGTAAATATGTCATTTCATAGGGGTTACATTTTGCCTCAATGACAATAGATGGAATTGAGTTTTACAAGCGTGAAATTCCACACGATTTTGATACCCCATCAAACAATGCTGTAAAGATCGGAGTTTGATGAATTTATCATAACATACCGTGGCAATTTCACTTCCGAAGGAGTTGGAGTTCGAAGTTGAAAAACTTTGATAAGCCCGAAGATGGAGTGAACTTCCGAAACACGTCGCTTTTTCTTTTAATTTAATCAATGTTGTAAAATTTGAAAATAAAATATTTAAAACTAGCGTACCCGTGCGGGAACTCCCGCAAGCAAATTTTTTTTTTCAACTGAAGTTTTTCAAAATAAATCATGTGTCTAAAAGCTTCTGTAGATTCGCTCAGTTTTTCTTGCATTGGAAATCTTGTGTGAAGTACGGAATGTTGTTTTTGGGTGTTTATTTTACTTCTGTGTGTCATCGTTGAACAGCTCTATTTGAAAAAGACGACTTACCACTGAAATAATAAACACGTTTAGCTTAGCCAAGAACTGTCACAACTTATCTCCTGTTCAACATGAGAAGTTGAAAGCGTACGAATTATTTTTATTTAACGTATGCATGTACCTAGATTAAAACAAAACAGCAAACCAACAAATCCAATCAAGTCCTTTTCTTAAAGGTAATGGAGCCAAGCGAAGGATATTTTGAAAAAAAACTAACAAACAATGAGCAAATCACATACGTTTGTAACTATCCTATAACAATATACATATGTAGTTAAACCTGTAGGCACATAAAGTTTAACTTACCTTAAAATAGTTTAAATTCAAAGACACACAAATATTTGTCAATTTTTTTTTGTTTTTAATTCGGAGAATTTTATTTTTGATTTATTTTTTTTTTTTAAATTGAGTGTTTTTATCGTTACTGCTTAGGTAAATTAATCAAACAATGCCCCTCCTCTGAGCCCGCACCACCAAAGTATGGCATTTCAATGCAACTACTTATGTATATGCACTACATTTCAGTGAAATACGAAGATAGAAGTAGAGATAAATAATTTTGGGGTGTTTCGACCACCCAATGCCCCTCCCCTGATAATAAAAAAAAAGTAGCCTATACGGTAATCAAGACTATAACTTTTTTGTGTGTTAAATTTTATCAAGATCCATTTAGTTGTTCAAGCGTTATTGAGTAACAAACATCCATACATCGTAACATTCACATTTATAATATTAGTAGGATAGGATTGTTTTACAAAACAAAAACTTATTCTTTTACTTAAATTTAATAATAAAATAAATTTAATAATAAAATAAGACCGTCCAATACAACATGTATTGAACAATTTAAAATGAATTTTTTTATAATCCAAGGAATAAGGCTTGAATTGAAACGAAACGCACACATTTTCGATAGAAGAGCCAAGTGCGAAAGTCTTTCAAATTCCTTAGAAATATCTAGCGCAATACACTTACTTTTTTGAAAACAATGTAAAGATCTATTCCACTCTTCGGTGAGACATGCCATCATATCACCAGTGAAACGATTGCTGCGAAAGGCGTATTGCCGTTCATTAAAAAGCTGTCAGTCTTCGAGATATTTCTTGAGCTGATGATTCATTTATCGATTACATGACCTTGGAAAAAGGGAACGTAAGCGAAATTTGTCAATAATTGGAGCAAGGGTCGCTTTTTTAGGAACATGCTAGACAAATACTGTTTTCCATCTTCCAAAGAATATTCAAGAACAATGGGAGCGATGACGCAAGGGTTTCGCCAGCGAGGAAGATAAATTCTTCCGAAGAATGGGGGAAATATCATCAAAACCAGCTTATTGGCTTATATCAAGAAAGATCTCGTAAGGCTCTTGCAACTGTACGAGTGCAAAAACAAACCTGTCTCATTGAACGATTTACATTCATAAGTATAGGAGGGCCAATGTTGCTTATTTATCGGGTTGTCATGAATTACAGATTTCTTGCCTAAAATTCTGGTCACGTGCGAAGCTTCTGTTTATTTTTAAAATGGCGATTTTTAAAACTCAATTTAAATAAAATTTGACAGACAAGTTTTCGTATTCTTTTGGAATAGATAAGAATTGAAACACTCCAAAAAAGAATGGTCAATGGAAGATAGCAAATTGCACTAAGAATCTGGTGAACGCTTTAGAATGTTCAACAAATCTACGAATAAATACACTGAATTCTTCTATTATACCTTGTAAAATCAACCTATAATACTTTACCTTTAGAAAATTGTAACAAAAGCAAGCCCAGTGTGAACTGACTCAAGAACTGCTGCTTAAAATATATATATCGAAAATCTCAGGAAAATATTCCACGAAAACGATGTTATTTAGCTCATTCTAATATGGCACTTACAGAAGTATGATTACATTATAACCCAAGCTTGCTTACAGCTTTTTATAATGATTTTTCAATAGATATCAGATTAAACTAAGTATCTATGGTTAGAAAGTGTAGAGGGTGGGGAAAGGAGTACTAGTTGAAATTTTACTTGCATTCGATCCCAAATCACTTTGAAAATGTATTGATCACTTGCACCAAAATAAAATTTCAATTTTAGTCTTCTCTAAACAATTTTGACGTTAGCCCTATGTATATTTTTGAAAGATTAACTTGACTAATTGAAGTTGAGACAAATATTCATAAGAAAAATGAAGTCAAGACACCACGTAAATCTAATCCCTTAACCTAATAACCATAACTCAATCAGCTTGTAAATCTATTTCTCTACCGTTTTCAAACTCAGACTCTGGCATTGTTTATGGCGATTTACAATTCGATTTGATTTATTCTTAGAAGATAATTAATTTGTTTGCCGACTTTATTTATGGCACTTGAGCATTAATTGACAGATATTGCTTTAAGAGTGACCAGACTGTAGCCCAAAGCCATTTCTTCTAATTTACCTGCACAGACTGAGACTTTGTCTGTTAAGTTAAAGATTAATTGCAACGAATGCTGAAACTGAATTTTTTACTTCTTAAATGAAATGGTATCTATCTATTTAAAGTAGGAAATTAATTGAGAAAAATTTTAAAATAGATTATTTTAATCACGAAAAACTATTTTTTAACATATTTGAAGTGAAAATAGAATAAGCCATTTAATATATCTTAAATAAAAATATATTTTGGAAACAGAATATTTAAAATGGCTTAAAGAATTCAATGAAGCTTTCGACTGTTTAATCTTGAAAAAATGTTACAAGTTTCATAAATCTTTTATTTTCACTAAATTTTTATATTTCTTTTAAAACCTTTTGTTGGATTCAATTTAAATTCAGGAAAATTTTGACAATGGCAGTTATACATTTGTATGTGTAAAGTAATTTATAATACACATTTGCTTAAGGTTCAAGAACATTTTTGTAAAAACTGTAAACTTTTGATCGGCGTAGGCAAATGGTATTAACTTCTTCTAAAAAGAAGGGTCAAACTTTTTACGTTTTCAATTTACGAACAAAAAATCTATATTAGACTCCAAAGGGGCCCAAAGAGAATTTAGTGACTTAAAACTCTACTTACAACCATTTCTGTGTGCGTGTTGTCGGCAGGAATGAAGCCGATTCTGAACGGCTAAGATGGGAAACACGTTTCATGGCAAGAGATATTCTTTGAGGATTTTTCACTTCCTCGCAGGAGTCGGCACCTAAGAAAAATATTTTCAAATCAAATTTTGGCTCACTCTTTGAAAGAGTTGGGAACGAGATAGAGTAACTCTTGAGCTGGTTTCCTTTAAGAAGTAGAGTTTCAAAAATTTTCTAAGAACATCTCTCAATCTTAGTCTTGATCAACTAACAGCCCGATTCTCCCCCTTGTGAGGAGTCACAAGTCACAAGCTCTTGTGATTATTCCTTGTGAGGATTGTTGTGACTCGATAACATTTTGGTATTCTCCCCCTAATCGTCACAAGAAAGCTCACAACGAGACTCACCACAACATGGTGAGATTTTTAAGTGTCATTATTTGAACAGCTGATTATTGAAAACGAAAAAATTACTTTATAAATGTATTGTTTTGGAGAGCGAATGGATCATTTGTATCTCTCAGAGTTTTTAAATGCCGTCGGCGCTGCAAATTTTTTGATACTATTAGTTTTTTAAAAAAATGTTTGTTTATGTAAAAATGTTACTTTTCATTTTCGTGGGAAAGATCAGCAATTATATTCACTAGAACAAAGTCCACTTCCATTTTTGTGTACTCACAATTATTCACAAATCTAGAAAATTTTCTTACAAAATGTACTGAATGTCAGTCCAAGAAACTTAAAAATTTATGAGTTGTGACCTGCTCTGAAGGAGATCACAGTTTCGATTGTTTTTGTGACTCTCACAAGTTGTGACTGAGCGGCAGAATCCGAAAAAGTCACAAAATCAATTTCACCTCTTCTTGTGACTTGTGAGGTATCACTGACTTTGGGGAGAATCGGCCTGTAAGTCTCCTTCGGTCTCAAACATATGTTTTTTATAGTGAAAATGAACAAGACCAAGGCCGAGTTTTTCCGGCGTGACTAAACTGAAATTGCAACTCTGAGTCTCGGTCCAGGTGATTATTACATTTGCACTATAAAAACCTGAAATTGGGATCCATATACAAATAAGTTAAGCGATACTAAGTCCAAAAAGTATATACATACTTTTTCTTGGAACCGAACTACGAAATCAATTCCCAATTTTAGTTGTTTAGTTTCCTTATGGGTACTATTAGGCAAGTTATAATTACTTACTTACTTAGGTCCTCAGACCTTTTATGTCCGTGGGGGACCCCTAGTGGGGCATACCTCGCCATCGTCTTCAGTTCCTGGATATGAGTCGCAACTCCCTCCAACTCTTACGTAGTTGGGCTGACTCCTTCTCGACTGTCCTTCTCCATGAGCTTCTCGGTCGTCTAGTTCTTCTTCCTTCTTGATCGGATTTCACTGCATTGCATGCGTTGCAATACAATTGTCGCCTTTTCAAGGCGAGTTTCCGATCAACTGCCACTTTCGACGTCCTATAATAGAGTCAATAGGTTCCCGACCCGTTTTCCTGAGGAGCTCTTCGTTTGATATACGATTGGGCCAGAAAATCCTAAGGATGTTTCGTAGACATCTATTAATGAACGTTTGCAGCTTCTTAGTGTTACTTTCCAAGTGCTGCAACCGTAAAGTAACACGGATTCGACGTTGGATCGAAATAGCCGTAGCTTTGTTCTTAAGCTTAGAGAGTTATTGCTCCATATATTTCTAAGCATACCGAAAGCAGCCTTTACCTTCCCGATTCGACTGCTGATGTTCTGTTCCTTCCAAGGTATTGGAAGCTCTGTACTTTCTCTACCAGTTGTTGAGAAATATTTATAAGAGAAGAGGACTGGGTTCCTAGGCCAATCATCTTTATTTTGCTGAAGTTGATTTTCAGCCACACGATTTTTGCTTCTCTCCACCCTTGTTGTCATTTGGTAGAGATCCATGATCCTATGAGAGAGCAAGCATACGTCGGTCCGCATACTCAAGATGTTTCAGGTGAGACGTCAGAGTCCATCGAATTCCTCCGTTTCCCGGCAAGGCCGCTCGCAGGGCATCGCTCATCAACAAACAGAAACAATATTGGTGACAGAATGCAGCCCTGTCTGACTCCACCTTGTACTTCAAACTCTTGTAATAGCCTCCGTTCGTGCAAAATGTGACATTTGGATCCATCATAAGTTGCCCTAATAATAGCTATTAATTTATCCGGGATACCCCTCCTGCGTAAAGCATGCCAAATAAATTCTCTATTGACACTATCGAAAGCCTTCTTAAAGTCAATAAATAGCAGGTGAAGTGGTGATGGATATTCGATATATTGATATGATCAATGTATGAGGATCCAGTGCGGAAACCTGCTTGTTCGGCATCGAATGTAGCTTCTAGATGTACCCTGATGCGTTCCAGTACTATTTTCGCTAATATTTTGGCAACGGCAGGCAAATCACCGCCCCCCCCCCCCGAGTTTTCGCACTGTGTTAGGTCTCCTTTTTTAGGGACCTTGACCCTATTTCCACTGATTCGGAAATCCTTCGGAGACCCAAGCTTTCTTTATGAGTGGATGCAGGAGTTCACTCGATGTCGTTGGCGCCGCTTGTAGGAGATTTATAATTTAATAAAAACAATTGAACCATAGAACCTTTTTTTTGTAATTTTGAATGTCTCATTATAGGCATACAAAATTTAAATCAAATTTTTTTATAGAGAAGCTTCTAATAAAGTTTGAAAAACATTGCATTTCCAAACTTAATCAAAATATTTTTTTGAATAAAAAAAAAAAAAACATTTTTTTTGGAAAATTCGATATCTCTAAAACGGCTCAATATTTTTTTTCGAAATTTAGTTTTTATTCGTACAGTAATAAAAACTTAAAGTTGGCGTATCAACATTTTTTCTTAAAAACATTTTAAAATTTTTTTATATAAAAGCTTATTTCTTTAAGAAACCACTACAAGTACAGATAATTTTTATTCATACATAAACTAATATTTGCTAGAATCACATGGTATCCTGTTTTTAGCTCCAACTACAAAAGGAGTTGTTTTAGTAATTTAAAAAATGAATTTTATACTTATGAACAGTTTTTTTCTAATAACATTTATTTTTGAAAGTCTTACATAAGAGCAAGTTCGTGGGACCTAGTCGTGCATTTTATTTCTTTTTGCTCGTGAAGAAAAATAGTAAAAGTTTTTAAATAGTGTATTTCTCGAAACTGAAATACCTTTGTGTGTTCATACATACATGATGTTCCCTAAATCATCAAGGATAATTGGATATAATTTTCAAGTATATTTTAAGAAAAAATTAGTTCCATGATAAGGGCATATTTCCAGGGTTAACATTATTTATCGGGGATTTAAGAAAAGGATTACTTTAGTCTACCCTGACTTGTGTTAACATAAATTGATTTCGAAATATTAATTTTAGAAACTTTGTTTGGGACTTTGGTTTTAGACTACGTGACTGCATTCAACTACTGTTGATATCTTGTTGGAGTTTTAAGCAACTTCTAAGCATGTTAATTATTTTCTTTTCCTCTATAATTTCTGACTTTCTGTAAAAGTTATCAAATTTCTAGATTGATATACTTATTTCATTATGTATGTGTTATTAAAATTTATTAAAACCTCAAATTCTTGAAAAATAAATTCAAAAAACTGAAGGAGTTTTCGTTAAATGACGATAGTAATTATAAATGTATGTAATAAATAATAAAAACAGAGTGATATATTACGACACGATAAAGCTTTTTAATATGAATTAGTCAAGCATTTATTAACTCTGAATTTAAAATTACATTTTCGTTCTCCTACAATGTAATTAAGTACGAATTTCGATCTGCAAATTTGGTTTTACATATTTGAGCCAAAATGGCAAAACAGAAACACACCTTCTCTTTATGGCCTTAAGTAAACCATAAAATCAAGTTTCCATTGATTCTGATTTAAAGAGTTCGACCTAAAAAGCCCAAATATATACAAATTAAAAAAAAATAAATACAAAAACACACGCAGCCTCTCAACTAATTACCTGACACCATGCAGCGAGAGTTGAAATTAAATTGCTACAAAATAATATTAAAAATTTGTAAAAAAAAAAAACAACAACAACAACAACTATAGAAACGCACTTTACCTGCATTTTCGATTTTCTCAAAAATACTTGCGCAAAAATTCCTTGCCAAAGAAAAAGAAAAAAAAAAAAAACTTAAAGAGGCCACGCATGCCCAGATGCGTGCAGGTCATACAAACGACTTAAAATGATTTCCAGCCTATAGCTCTCGATACAAATTAACTTTCTTCGTCCTGACTTCGGTCCATCGATGTACTTATTTAATCGACTTTCAGTTGAAGAAATCTACACCACCGCGCATTTACAATGTATCGGGGACGGACGATAGAATAACCGCGCCCCGCCTAAATTCCGCACTTAATTATGTCTGATCGTTCGGTGACCATAGCAACTTGAATTACGCACTATAATTGTCAATAAATTGCGGCCTAATCGCGTGTACGTATGGAGTGTGTGCTTAAACACTTGATTTAGCCGGGATATTCCAACTTCCAAGGCGGATGGAGGGGTCAGAGCGGTAGATTTTAACAGTGGGACAAGCTTATTTAGCAGAGTCGAATGAAATACAAAATCTTTATTATATCAAAAATCAAACTTTAAAAAGTTCATCAAAACGCCACCGGCTTGTTGGAATAGATCAATGATTCAACGTAGCCCCATACAAAATTCTAGAGGTGTTAAATCAAACGATCTAGGCGGCTAATTGACACAGCCATTTCTCGATATAGAACGGTCATCAAATTTTGTTTACAATAAGTAGAATATTACAACCGCTCTGTGGCTTAGGCCACCATCTTGTTTAAACCACATATCATATATGTCTACTCTATGTAGTTGACCAAAGAAATATCGTTCTAACATGTCTCTGTCAGGTTCTTCATTGACTGTAACTTGTCGGTTATTTTCACCAATGTAAAAAATTGTCCCAGTGGCACCACTGGCATGAAAACCACACCATACAGCTATTTTTTGTAGATGAAGTGGTGTTTCTTGAAGCACATGAGAAGTTCCACGTGACCAATAACGCATATTTTATTTGTTGACGAAGCTGCTTAGCCAAAAATGCGCTTCATCAGTGAAGATTATTTTGCGATGAAATTGGTTATTTCTTTAAACATTTCTAGAGCCCAATCCCAGAACGTACGTCGCTTCATATGAACGAGTGGTTTTATTTCTAGAGTTAACTTTATCCAATAAGGTACCAGGCCATCATCATTTCGCAAATTCGCCATAGTCTAGAGGTCTAACGCGATGCCCAATTCTTGAAAACGCAATATAATTGACTGTTTTGGTTCGTTTGTGACGGAAGGTTGAACGGCAGCAATATTCACGGTACTTCACCCAAATCGTTATCTCACTGGCACGACAACCTACAGCAGCAACAATTTGGCTACATTTTTTCACCAGACTATGAATTATTTATCTACTGGAACGAGAATTACGACGAAAAAATTTGACGTTATGGCTCCTAAAGTATCCATCACCTACTTTAAATTATTTGTAAGCGTTCTTCCTCTGTTGATCGTTTAAGAAAATGTTGTTTTTAGTGAATGTTTTCTTATTGAGCGTTTTGACATTGGCTCAAAAGTGAGCTTACAGTAAACATTCAAAGTTGTAAATTCATTGAAAAAATATTCATATTTCGTACAAAAATGTTTTATATGTCTTCTGAATTGGAAACATAATTATATATCCCAAGCCTACCCTTTTTTAATGTTTTTATGTGGGATTCATATTTTCAGAATTAAAGCTCCGAAAATATTTCTTTTATGTCCGACTGAGTTGTTCATGGCATTATTTTTAAGTCTTAGGTTTAAAAAAAAAGGAAAAATATGTTCATAAGCATAAAATTATATTTTTAAATTACAAAAAAAAAAACTCCTTAAGGAGGTGGAGCTAAAAACAAAATGTCATGGGATTTTTCAATCAAATATCAGTTTATAAAGGTAAAACTTATAAATCGTTGTAGCAGTTTACTTAAAATATAAGTTTTTATATATAAAAGCCTTAAGACATTTTTAAGAAAAAATTTGTCAAACCAATTTTAATGTTTCATAATATACAGATAAAACTTAAAGCTTAAAAAATATTATTGGTTCACATTTAAAAAAAAATTAAATTTGTTTGAATAAAACTCAATGTTTCGAAAATCCTATCTACAATTTCCTTAAAACTTGACAGTTAAAAGTTTCTCAATACAATCTACAAGATTTCATTTTATCTAAAATAACGGTGCCCACCATATAAATGTTAAAAAATGGTTTTCAAAAATCGTATTTTTCTCGAAAACGGTTTCTAGAATTTTGCTTAAATTTTTCAATAAAAAAAAATTTAATCAAAACATTTCTCACTGTACCTACCAGAGAACCATTTTTTCGAATTCTGAATTTCTCACTATCGACATAACGGATTTTAATGTAATTTTTAACAGATATTCTTCTAAAAACTTTAAAAAAAAATAAAATACACGACCGGGTTGCACGAACTTGCTCTTATGTAAACGACTAAGAATTTCAAAAATTAATGTTTTTGGAGAAAAACTGTTCATAAGCATAAAATTCATTTTTAAAAGACTAAAACAACTCCTTTATTAGTTGGAGCTAAGAACAGGATGCTATGGGATTCAAGCAAATATTAGCTTATGCAAGAACAAAAATTATAAGTCTGTACTGATTTCTTAAAAAAATAAGCTTGTATATACAAAATTTTTAAAACGTTTTTAAGAAAAAATTTTGGTACCCTAATTTAAAATTTTTATTATTGTTCGAATAAAAATTAAATTTACAAACAAAAATATTAAGCCGATTCTGAGATATTGAATTTTCCAAAAAAAAAATTGATTTTTTTTTTTTCAAAAATTCAAAAATTATTTTTTCTTAAGTTTTGAAATGCTATCTTTCTTAAGCTTTTTGGAAGCTTCTCTATAAAAAAATTTCATTAAAATTCATTTTGTCGATAATCAGAAAGTCTAAATTTGAAAAAAAGTGTTCTATGGCAGGTACAGTCAGTAACATCTTGATTTTAAATTTTTTTATTAGATTATAGATCGTAAAAATTAATCAACAGAAAAAAAAAAATGTTAGCAAAATTCTCGGAACTGTTTTCGAGAAAAATACGATTTTCGAAAATCATTTTTTAACATTTGTATTGAGGGTACCGTTAGTTTTAGGTAAAATATTGTTTTTTTTATTTATCAAGTTTTAAATAAATCGAGCAAGGGGTTTTTGAAATATTGAGTTTTAAAAAAAAAATTAAAATTTTTTTAAGAATCAGAAAAATTTTTTTGAAAAATTTTAAAACAAAATAATAGATATTTTAACTGCTGGGGAGCTTTCGCATAAAACAAATTATCAACATCGGAAGTACCTTTTTTGAGAAAATAAAAAAACAAAAAAATGGTTCTAAGGGGAGTACCAAAAATAACCAATTTTTGGAAAAAAAAATTTCAACCATTTCCTAGCTTTAACTAAATAATTTTTTTTTTGAATTTTGTAAAAAAAAATCTGTGGGACAGTTTTTGAGAAAAAAAATATTTATAAAATTTCGAAAAAAAATCGTACGGCAGGTACCGTTATTTTCGGTCTTAATAACAAAAAGAAAAAACGCGTGGGGGGGGGGGTGGTTAATTAAAAATACTATCTACTAAGCTTAAAGAAAATCGGCCGAGCCGTTTAGGCTGTAGTCGAAAAGACAGACAGTTTAAGTCTTCGCTATCATCGTAATGTCAACTTTGATCAAAATCTCGAGTTCGATTTTTTCCCGAATGCATAACTTACCATATAGTCTACCGCGAAACTTTACAAACTATGGGAAAAATGATCCAATAACTAATTCATGTCAATGCTTTAACTCGGTCTGCGATGTAGTCGACTTGTATGTCAGCAGAGACAGATTTAAAAACACTTTAAGAAATTTATTATAAGAATTTTGTACTTTATTTTGTGTTTTGAATTGTATAGCTTAATTTACATTGTTTTTTTTTTTTGTATCATTGTATTTAATTTCCACTACGTATGTATTTGTATAATAATCAAATTGTGATAAATTGTTCAAATTGTTAAAGGTATCATATTCTAAGAGAATTAAGTTTCGATAGAAGAAATACGATCCGCTGAGGATGTATTTAATCAGATAAACAAATAGGGAGAAAATCAGCAAGACCCACTTTTCCGTCTGGCCCATTATCGTTTGTCAAGTTTTATCAACATTTTTAGTTTTTTTTTTTTTTTTTAAACTATTGAAAGGGGCCCAAATATTGCGGGCAGAAATCGATTAATAAAGAACCTCAGCATTATTTTCCCGAAAGGAGACTCTTGGATATGCACCAACTACAGACATTAGAATCCTTAACATCGCCTTAAAGATCTTTTATCTCTTATAGTAAGAGCATTTAAAGCTGTTCGTCTAAAACTTCATAGTCGTGTGGCCATATCGGTGTGGCCTTAAGCTAAGGCTAGTCGCGCACTGGCAACTGTAATCGAAATCGAAATCAATCGAATTGATTTTAGGCAATCGTTTAGTTTGTGTCAAAACACAAACTTTTTAGTTGCTCGAATCGAGTTGCTCTAAGTGCGCGGTGTCCCATATAAGCCCATATATGTGCGCGCCTGGCCTAAGAACATCCACCATCGACAAAAATTCCATCAGACACCACTTTTATTATCGATTTCAAGTAAAGTTGTATATCACAGCGCCTAGAGACGTGCTATTTAAGGCAAATTAGAGTTTTGGTATCACTTTTAAACACGCCCGATTGTTTCCTTAGATGTCACAAAAGGTAACAGGCGCACTTGTTTGACAAGGTTCTTGAAAAAATAGTGCAAAACTATCGCATCTACACTAGACTGACACTTTTTGCATCTCTGTCGAGCAACTTAAGTGTACCTTTATAGAAAACTTATCATCCCCGTTCTTTATAGTGCTGAGGCAAGTACCTTGTCATGAGAACAGAAATTTTAGTATTTGGGGCTCCTTCAGAGAGGATACGTGTCGGTCTCTCATAACTGGTATCGACTTAGATAGTTTGTCCTTTAGTGCCTGAGTGGACATCATTTCTCTAGCATGTGCTCTGGTTTTTCCTATCTACCTATACATGTGGCACTTCTAACTACAGCAACTAAACCTTTGTTTCTTCTAACTTTGCAGTATCCAGCGAGAATACCTGTTATTGTTCTTAAGTGTTAAGCTGATGTAGTTTTTAAAATATTTTTGGTTGTAATAGCCCAGTAGTAGTTTCGCTTACCTAAGCGTTGGAAGCTCCTTCTAGATTTCGGATCTTCTTGTTTGATTTGTTTTGGATTACGTTTCCTCGTGTTCCACAATAGGGCTCAAGCCCTGTTAAAGGTGTTGATACGCATATTTTTGCTACTCCTCGTTTCAATACTGACGACGTGACTAAGTACCCAATGAAGTGTCACCCTGTTCTGTTTTCCAATTTCGTTTAGCCTGTTTATGCATTCACACATCCCACATTAGTTTAGTTCTGGTTACGATAGTTTCTTTTGATATAACAATACAGGATATTCCCTATAATGTGTACTTCCTTTAGAAAAAGTATAAAAGTTTGTTTTTAACCCAAGGATTCCTCCACCACTCTCCTTGCTTGTTCTCGAATTATCAGTATTTTTCGAGGGGGACCCTTGGAGGACTTTTACAGAAAATATACATATATGATATGATTTGATCACAAAATGACTTCAATGGCTGAAGGCACCAATAACCGGTATTTACAAATACAGGGAAATTGGGATGCGTTCAACCGCGAAGGAATTAATACAACAGGTGAGGCGCGTTGAATACTAGGTTCATTTGAAACTAAAATATTAATTACTAGCGTACCCGTGCGGGAACTCCCGCAATCAATTTTTTTTTTTCAACTGAAGTTTTTCAAAATAAATCATGTGTCTAAAAGTTTCTGTAGATTCGCTCAGTTTTTCTTGCATTGAAAATCTTGTGTAAATGGAAATCTTGTGTGAAGTACGGAATGTTGTTTTTGGGTGTTTATTTTACTTCTGTGTGTCATCGTTGAACTGCTCTATTTGAAAAAGACGGCTTACCACTGAAATAATAAACACGTTTAGCTTAGCCAAGAACTGTCACAACTGATCTCCTGTTCAACATGAGAAGTTGAAAGCGTACGAATTATTTTTATTTAACGTATGCATGTACCTGGAAAAAATTGAATTGAAATTGAAATTAATGGAGCCAAGCGAAGGTTATTTTGAAAAAACTAACAAACTATCCTATAACAATGTATGTAGTTAAGCCTGTAGGCACATAAAGTTTAACTTACCTTAAAATAGTTTAAATTCAAAGACACACAAATATTTGTCAAATTTTTTTTGTTTTTAATTCGGAGAATTTTATTTTTGTTTTATTTTTTTTTTAAAACTTTTTTGAGTGTTTTTATACTGCTTAGGCAAATTAATCAAACAATGCCCCTCCTCTGGGTCCGCACCACCAAAGTATGGCATTTCAATGCAACTACTTATGTATGTATATGTACTACATTTCAGTGCAATACGAAGATAGAAGTAGATATAAATAATTTTGGGGTGTTTCGACCGCTAACTGTCCCTCCCTGATAATAAAAAAAAGTAGCCTATACGGTAATCCAGACTATAACTTTTTTGTGTGTTAAATTTTATCAAGATCCATTCAGTTGTTCAAGCGTTATTGAGTAACAAACATCCATACATCGTAACATTCACATTTATAATATTAGTAGGAAGTAGGATAGTAGGATAAGTATTCCAATTTTTTAATAAAATTTTTTAAATTTAAAAATTAAATAATTACAAAGATGGGCACACCTCTGGGACCTTGGATGCTTGAAACTTCAAAGATTTTATTTGAATATATGCAGTCTTGTCATTATGAATTCTAACTGGTAGATTAATTCTCATTTGGGTGATTTAGTTCCAGTTTTGGGCCATTTTTGGACCAATGTGTATAGGTGAGACGAGGGACGTTTACAACAACGCATTAATAGAGCGTTCCGAAGCCGGTTCCACATTTGGCGAGGGGACACAGCGGCACGCTGCGCCGCGTCCGATGCACTATGCGTCTCGATTTCACTTGACACTGCACGCGAATTTTTGTTTTGGTTTTTTTGCAGTGCGTTGATTATTTGGTTCAGTGCGTGCTGCATGCGTGCGGACTGATTACCGAGCTGGTTTTAATCAAAGTCTACTGCTATTTTGCCCACCTGGTGCGTTTGTTGGGCTGTGGAGTTTTTATTTTTTTTTTATTTTTTGTGGGTCGATTTGAAATTTCATTGCGTGTGCTTACCTACGTACCACCAGCCCTTCCCCACCATATTCCGCGCTATAGGAAAAGTCTTTTCATTAAAATTCAATTAAAACCTAAATTTACGATAAACCGCGGCAGTCTGGCTACAAAATTTGACCATCAGACAGGCACAGGTTAACAAGCACAGGTTCACTTATTGGCGTTTGGCATATACATAATAATGCGACCGGCCATGCCAGTTGGGTTAGCCATTTATTGCGGTGACTGACACATGTGTAATTAAAATTGGGAACCAGGGAGGTGAATGCAATCAGAGATGGAACAAATAGACGTCAAATGCATTTGGAAATTTTCATCTGCCACCACACTGCTGCTACTGGTTTTGCGGCTTTAATTTATCGCGCGAGCAAAAGGTGCGATTCTTTGTAGTTTTTTCATAATTTATTGCGCGAGTTGTTGCAAATTTGCTGTCAAGAAACGTTTATAATTTGCACTGCCATTTGTTTGTTTTTAATTCATTCAACGGCGAATGGGAAAGAGAGAAGGCGTGAATGTCTAGTTAATTCATTAGATTTGGGGGTTTTTCGGTTGGTTTCTGCTAAATTGGATAAGACACTTAACGAATTGGCGATTGGAGTCGTGTGGAGAAATCTGATCGGGGGTTGTTAACATTTCGAAAGGAATCCTTTCGAATTTAAATTCGATATGTTAGTTTAAAATGTAATTGGTGCACGAACGCTAACAAGGAATCACTTTAGATGATAAATATTACTTAGATAATTTATGCAGGACACACTGTGCATAATATGATAATATAATTAGGGTAAACTTCAGCCAAATAAATATCATCTTACAACAAATATATATTAATTATCTCGCTCTTGATCCTCTTTAAGCTCCAAAAGTAGTGGATTTAACCAATCGGTTTCCCGGGAAGGCAATATCCAGTTAGGCTTTGCTCTTCCAAACAGTAGATTGCAAGAACATTGAAACGGTCAAAAAGTATTAAACTATAGGAATGATTCAATAAAGTTTCGGAAAATGATGAGTTGTAGGATTCCATATGTAAATGTTCCACTTAAAACCGGTAATTCATGTTTATACAACAAAAGTCTTAAAAATGTTCTCGGGGACCTTTGTTCTCATATTAATAATTCACATAATATTCCTTATTAATAAGAATGCATAATTTAATAAAGAAGTACTGAATTTTTAGAACTCAAAATACTTTGTATTGCGTAACGGGGGTGAGCCTGATTTCTAGTGAGGGTGCTTTCCAGTTCCATGAACTAATTCCATTATTAATTAACATACAAAATATCCACTAGAATTGTATTAATCTCCCATGTTTTCTTGAAACTTTTTCTGCATACCATATAAATGACCATATATTTGAGCTGAAGTATTTGCCAGCAAGCAGGTGGACAACCGACATTTGACTACGTAGAATTTGAATTTTTAACCAAGTACATCAGTCTAGGCGCGAAACAATTAACTTAAAGTAATATTAAAGAAATATTATAAAATGTATGTAGTAGAGTTTTTCAACAATCTTAATCGAAAAATTGTAATTTATAAGGAAATTTACTCTGTTAAGCGATGGTACACTGTGACGTATGAGTACTTTTTTTGTAAATTTGTTCGATATTACCTTTACGGTTTTTTGTCTTTACGTCTTTTATTTTCAAATTTAAGTTTATTGCTTCAAACCAATTAATAATTAATTAAAAGAGATGATAATTTTTTTTTCATATCAACAGAACGATTGCTGTATTGATTTCTGTTACACCATTAGACATTTAGCTCTCACTACCGCCTAGCATAAACTTATGATTTTGTTCAATGATAAATTTTCTTATATGTTTGCTAGCTTTAAAGGTAAATATTATATATTAATCTCCCTGACTAAGGGCTTTGGCACTTTACTGTTTGAAATTGAAAAAGTATCCTAAAACAAAAATTCATTCATATCATTAAAGAATATAGCCGCAAACTAACAACACAGTTTTAACTAATAATTTTAAGTATAAAAATGGCTAATTTGGTAAAATCAAATTGCATGGGTAACCTAAAAAAAACGATAGGTACGACACGGTGGCACTAACTAAATCTAATATTTAAAAGACTTAGAATTTTAAAAATGAATGTTATTAGAAATAAAATGTACGACTCGATATCGCACAAATTTGCTCTTATGAAAAAAGTTTCTAAAGAAAAATGTCCATACAAAATTCTTTTTTTAAATGACTAAAACAACTCCTTTAGTAGTTGGAGCTAAAAACAGGATGTCATGTGATTTCTCAAGCAAGTATTAGTTTATGCAAAAACAAAAATTATAAACCATTGTAGCGATACAAAATTTTTAAAATATTTTGGAGAATTTTTATAATTGTACGAATAAAAATTTAATTTCAAAAAAAATATTGACCCCTTAATGAGATGTTGAATTTTCAAAAAAAATAATTGTTTTTTTTTTTCGAAGCTTTCTCTACAAAAAATTTCATTAAATTACGTTATGCCGATAGTGAGAAATTCAAAATTCCCAAAAATGGCTCTGTGGAGTAAAAAAATGCAGTCAGTAATACTCGTATCTTGATTTAAATAAAAATAAAAAAATACCGAAATTCTGGGTGCCGTTTTCGAGAAAATATTTTCGAAAACCATTTTTTAACACTTGTATGGTAGGTATTTTATTTTTAGATAAAATATTTTATTTCTCACATCTTGCAGATTGTATGGAAATTTTTTTATTATTATTTAATTATTATTTTTTTTTTATGCTTCCTCGGTAGTGATGTAGATTCCAGTGCAGATATGGTCTCAAATCTGATTCTCTACGGTATGAGAAATTTTATTCCGAATAGGACAAAATCTATCAAACCGAAAGAAAATTCCTGGTTTGATTCGAGCTGTAAAGAAGCTATCAAGGTAAAAGAAGTAAGTTTCCGTTGTTTTAAAGGCAATCCCACTGAGGAAAACCGGAAGAAGTACAAACGAGCTAGAAAGATCTGCAACATTCATATCCGACGAACAAAATTTTTACACGATCAAAAATTACGGCAAAAAATACTATTATGTCCCAAAGGTAGTAAAAATTTTTGGTCATTTGTAAAAAACATACAAAACACTACGTCATCCTCAGTTCCAACGCTCGTCTTTAATGACATTCCTGTTGTAAGTTCGATAGATAAAGCCAATTTGCTTGCAGCACAGTTTGCTGTTAATTCGACGCTACCAGGGAGTGACATGACTCCTCCTGTACTTGAGAGCGTAAACGATTATATGGGACGAATCTTCTTTCGCACTCGTGCAGTTGCTAGAGTACTAAAAGATCTTGACATTCACAAATCCGCTGGGCCGGATAGTATCCCTGCTATTGTTCTGAAGAGGTGTTCTTCAACGCTGGCAAAACCTCTGCGTAAGCTTTTCCATCTGTCCTACTCTTCGGGTCTCTTTCCGAGTAGATGGAAAACAGCATTTGTTTAGCCTGTCCCTAAAAAAGGCGAATCCTCCTCCTCCTCTAACTATCGTCCAATTGCACTTACGTCCCTTCTTTCCAAGGTCATGGAAACGCTGATCAATTTTCAGCTTAAGAAATATCTTAAAGAACGAAAGCTCCTTAATGACCGGCAGTATGGCTTTCGTAGCAATAGGTCCACTGGTGATCTGATGGTATATCTCACCGAAAAGTGGAACAAATCTTTACATCGTTTTGGAGAAAGTAAGATTATTGCACTTGATATTTCAAAGGCATTTGATAGAGTTTGGCATCAAGCTCTCTTATCGAAAATGCGTGCATTTGGTATCGACGAATCTCTTCTTCGTTGGATTAGAAATTACCTTTCGGACCGTTCTCTTCAAGTAGTATTGGACGGTTTCAAATCTGATATCCACAAAATAAACGCTGGTGTGCCACAGGGCTCCGTTTTGTCTCCGACACTCTTCCTTATATTCATAAATGATCTTTTGTCTGAAACTTCTAATCCACTTAATTGTTTCGCTGACGACAGTACCCTCAGCTTTTCATATTCGTTTTTAGATTCACATCCTTGTCCTTCAGATGTGGACTTCCAACGGCAGCGTATGATAAGCTCATTAAATTCTGATCTTGACAGCATTGTCCAATGGGGAATCAAAAACCGTTTAGAATTTAATGCTTCAAGAACTCAATGCTGTTTACTGTCGTTAAAGCGCAACCCTCCCCTAATGCCACTTTCTATGAACGGCACTTGCATCGAGGAGACTGATCAGCTTTCAGTTCTCGGTATGTGCATCACAGACCATCTTTTATGGAGTGATCACATATTTGACGTTGCCAAAAACGCTGCTAAGTGTTTAGGTTTTCCCCGCCGATGCAAGAAGTATTTTACCCCTTCTGATCTGGTTGTTATATATAAAGTCTTTATTCTTCCGAAGCTCGAGTATAATTCCCATATATGGGCAGGTGCTCCAAAAACCCACTTGAGTCTCTTGGACAGAATTCAAAAGAGAGCTATAAAAATGATAGGCGACCGTTGTCTAACTGAAACACTTGTATCTCTCGAGCACCGCCGCAATGTTTCATGTCTATCATTATTTTACCGCTATTTCCATAAACAGTGCTCTAGTGAAATAGCCAGTTGCATTCCTCCCCTTAAACAATTCAACCGTAATACCCGTACTTCTAGGAATGCCCATCAGTTTACCCTTGAGCCCAACTTCGGACGTACTGTCAAATACAGAGATTCTTTTTTTAGTCGCACTACAAGAATGTGGAATGCTTTACCTGGCTCAGTATTTCCCACTCATTTCAATGTGCACACATTCAAAACCAATGTGCATCGGAATCTCCTTTCTAATCCTATCCTAATTTCCTAATTGCTCGCACTGTGTATTTAACATTATAAGGGTAGTCATAACCCCTTGAGTGCGCGTATAATATAAAAAAAAAAAAAAATTTTTTTTTAAATATGAATACACAATAATATAAAAATTTGGTTCAAGATTTTTTTGTACCTATTACTTAGCCTTAACTAAAAGACACTTTGTGATTGTTCTTAAATCTGTGGAAGAGTCTATGAAAATAATAAATATTTTATAAAATTTTGAAAAAAAAAAATCGAATGGCAGGTACCTTAATTTTTGATTGAACAGATAGATAGAATTGCGAAATCCACTTTTTCGTCTTCACTATCATCGTACTGTCAACTGTGAGCAAAATCTACTCACCGATGGGTTTTACCTTGTCGTAGTGGGGAGGCTTAAGTCTATTACTCCGGCAATCCAGCTGGCGATTTAGGCAACTAAGAAAATCCAAAAAGTGATCAGGGGAGGTCCAGCCAAACCATAATTAAAATTAATTGAGATTTTGGCTTCAGCAATCTTGGATAAATGATGCTAAAATAATCGTTAAGTTTAAGAAAGATTGCTAATGACTATAGTTGTAGGGCGAATAAAGACTAATAAGGGGTGCACACTCCTAGTTGTTGATAACTACTTCGATCGATTGCTGGGTGTGTGAATTCTAGGGTTTACAGGCCCTGAGTTTTGCAGTAACTCATCTGGAAGTGACCTCACGGATGCGAAGCTCCACCAGAAGCTAGTGCCCAGGAGGTAGAGGGCTGTTGCATCTTGTATGCTTGGCTTGGTTTGGACCTATGCCTACCCCTCTGCCTCTGACTAGCTATGAGGTAGGCCCCCTAGTGGGCGTATCATGGTGGCATGGTTTATTCCGAATGCGGAGACACATGGTTTTCAAGCGTGCTTGAATTCAAGAGGTGTTAGATAGACCTCGCCCCCTAGCAAGAGGTGTGCACATGCTGCAACATGTCACAGCATTGCTACTGATATTGCTTCGGCTATATCAGAGCTCATGGTCAGCGCTCAATCTGACTCTGATGTGGGTATGCTCACCGTGGAATTAAGTCTTAATTGACAGGTGTCCACGTTAAACACAATACCGGTTCTGCGATCAAAATCTTGGATTCGATTTTTTTACTAATGCATAAACTTACCATTAAAGATCATTGGCTCGGCTGATTTTCTTTAAAAATGGTAGATAGGATTTTTAAATTTTTCACCACACACATTTCTTTTATATATTATAAATTTTTTTTTTTCGACACATTCCACATTCTAAAAACATCATTAAGTAATACCTTGCTAATGGTTGAAAATAAATTTCCAAAAAATGTTACCCCCAAGAAAATTTTTTGTTTTATTTTACATATTCTCAAAAACAGTACAATTGCTTAATTTTTTGTATGCAAAGACTCCTTAAAAGTTTAAATAATATTGTGTATTCAAATTTGCATTTTTTAAAACTCCATATTTCAAACCCAATAATTGATTTGTTTTTAATCTTGACAATTAACGGTTTTAAATACTATCTACAAGATGTATGAAAGAAAAATGTTTATCAAAAAACAAAAAACGGTATCCAGCAAGCAAATGTAAAAAAACGGTTTTCTAATATTTAATTTATCAAGAATTTTGATAAAAATGTTTTTCTTTAAATTAAATTTATAATTTGAAAAAAAAAAATAGTATTTAAAACATTACTGACAGTAGAACCATGAAACCATATTTTTGAATTTTGGCATTCTCATAATCGGATTTTAATTTAATTTAATTTTGTTTGGAAATGCTTGCGAACCACAACTTAAAAAAAATATTTTTGTTATATCTTTGAAAAAAAAGTCAATTTTCTTGTTTGAAAATTCAATATCTCCAAAAAGGGTTGATATTTTTTTTTTGGAAATTTAAATTTCATTTGTATTATAGTAAGAACTGGAAAGTTGTCTAAAAAAAGTCAGTAGAGGGCAAAATCCAATGTGGAAGCTCAAAAAATTCTTTTTTTGAGCTTAAGCCATACGAAAACCTATATCCCAAAAACCTACATATATATCAAGAAATTGACAACAATTTAAGTTGAATCCTTTTTCCTATAGAACCTGCTATTAAAATTTCTTTTTCCTTTTGTAAACATCGCTTAGTTCATAAACTTACTGTTATTGATCTTCCACGATGGATTTTCCCCTCTACTGTAAAACCAAGATTTTGAGTTTTATACGAGTATGTATTTACATGTACATGTGAGTGAGAGTGAGTGAGAGTGAGTGAGTGAGAAAGAGAGAGGTTCGCCGCAGTGTAAGACGTGATAAGTGTAATCACATCAACGCTTTGGCCCAGCAAGCAGAAGATGCTGCTAACAGATGCGACAGTAGAACCGTCTACAGCATTACAAAGGAACTGGTTGGAGCTCGCAGTTCCAAACAACACCTCGTAAAAGACTCAGACGGCTCGGTACTAAGTTCGGATGAGGATCAGCTGAGAAGGTGGAAGGACCATTTTGCGTCGGTATTAAACCGAGTTACCGACAGCAATGCGCAACTGATACCTGCTGAGCCGACAGGAACAACAAATTCCCGAATCCGCACTGCACCCCCCAGTAGAGATGAAATCCGCAACGCAATCAAAGCACTGAAGACCAACAAAGCGGTAGGACTTGATGGCATTCCTGCAGAGCTTCTACAAGCGGCGCCAACGACATCGAGCGAACTCCTGCATCCACTCATAAAGAAAGCTTGGGTCTCCGAAGGATTTCCGAATGAGTGGAAAAAGTCAAGCTCCCTAAAAAAGAAGACTTAACAGAGTGCGAAAACTGGAGGGGGATTTTCGTCCTGCCTGCCGTTGCAAAAATATTAGCGAAAATAGTACTGGAACGCATCAGGGAACATCTAGAAGCCACACTCGATGCCGAACAAGCAGGTTTCCGCACTGGATCCTCATGCATTGATCATATCAATACTTTAAGGATCATAATTGAGCAGTGCGTCGGCTATCGATCACCACTCCACCTGCTATTCATCGACTTTGAGAAGACTTTCGATAGCGTAAATAGAGAATTTATTTAGCATGCTTTACGCAGGAGGGGTATCCCAGATAAATTAATAGCTATTATTAAGGCAACTTATGATGGATCCAAATGTCACGTTTTGCACGAAGGGAGGCTGTCAGAAGAGTTTGAAGTCCAAAGTGGAGTCATACAGGGCTGCACTCTGTCACCAATATTGTTTCTGTTGGTGATAAGCGATGTCCTGCGAGCGGCCTTGACGGGAAACGGAGGAATTCGATGGACTCTGACGTCTCACCTGAAACATCTTGACTATGCGGACGACGTATGCTTGCTCTCTCATAGGATCATGGATCTCCACCAAATGACAACAGGGGTGGAGAAACTCGCTTCGAAAAGGCGACAATTGTATTGCGACGCATGCAATGCAGTGGAACCTGCTCAAGAAGGAAGAAGAACTAGACGACCGAGAAGCTCATGGAGAAGGACAGTCGAGGAGGAGTCAGCCCAACTAGGCAAGAGTTAGAGGAAGTTGCGACTCATCCAGGAACCGAACACGATGGCGAGCTGGCGTTGTGGACGCCCTATGCCCCACTAGGGGTCCCCCACAGACATAAAAGGTCTGAGGACCTAAGAAAGTAAGTAAGTAGTGAACCACTGAATATGCAAATACCTCAACACCTTTTTTTTGAAACAGAATACTCTATAGCGTGACCATTAAAAACATTTATAGACCAGGGTATGTTAAATTCTTCTCAAACGTTCTAAAATGAGTTGAGACTTATATAATACTGTCGCTCCACTTAAAACAGTAAGTTGCACACATGGTGCCCGCAGCAATGAAAATACCTTGAAAATAATAGTTGGTTGATTTTTGAAGCGCCTAGGTAAAGCTTTTCAAATTTTCCAAGGAGGAGTTTAATTGGTTGAGTCTAATACAATGAATAGTCTATGCAGAAAGTATTGGCCAGTAAATAAACAGATTTTTAAACAGAGTTTCTTAAAAACTGACCAAAGGACACGGTGGTGCTCGGCCTAGTTCGCGTCATCACACCCTTTTCATAGGAAACAAACTAAGCCGATCTTAGACCCCATTCGAACCATAAAGTCACAAACGACTCAAATGCAATGTATTTTCTGAGCTAATCAAACACAGGCGCCTCACAATGTATCAACTCTTTAGAAATAGTAGTTTCTGGGAAATAGGACTTGAAAAATTGCTAAGACCGTAACTGACTGATCCACTAATATATTACCAAAATTAGATTTTAGATACCGTAGAACCTTTTAACTTAGCACAATAGTAGGTCTTGTTGTGTATACACTACTTGGAATTTTCCATTCAGGAGGCGTAGCATCCACCCACTTTCTCAAAAATTTTATAAATTTTATGGATCACTTCTGATCATTGTAGAACGATGAAAATTGGTAGAGTGGTAAGGCTTGAAGTACATACCAAGAATACAAAATTGAAAAAAATTGGATTTTTCATTAGGGTGGTGTGGCATCCACCAACTTTCTCAAAAATTCTTACCAGTTATACGGAGCATTTCCGATTGTTCTTGAATGATAGAATTCTGTAGAGACTTTTACTTTACTGATGTCATTAGAAATTTTCACCTGACAAAATGAAATCTTTGCAAAAAGGCGTGAAATAACAATTAATCAAAACATTATAATTTGTTTTTTTGTTGTGATAAATATCAACAAACTAAAATGAACAAAACTAAAAGGAATTGGTAATGCAAAAAAAAATAAATAGCGTGAACAAACTGGGCAATAACTAGTTCACGTTATCCAGGCTGTACTGTAAATGTTTGTTATTTGTTATTATAGATCTTTTCAACAGTAGATACCATTTATAATCCAACTTCTTACGAAAATTTCGTACCAACCATACGAAAATTAAATTAATTGCCGGACTATCATTTACAATTAATAATGTGGGTAATTTCCGAGTTGAACATAATCAATAGTACAATCATTTTAATTATTGACTGCAGCGCCATCAATTCAATCCACACTCTTTTGTGACATATTTCTGCAAAAACAAAATTGTGTATAACTCTAATTTGCCTAAAATGAGATTTTAGCACAATCTTAAACCCAAACTCAAACATCATACTAATTGATAGACTGGACCTCTTACAACTTATAACTTTTATAACTTATAATTATTGCTTTGACGATTGTTTTAATTCCGGCATTTCATGTCATTAAAACGGAGTTAACACAATTCTGGTTTCACAGACGATATGACTTACCTACTACATATTTTAATGAAGCTTTAAAAAAAAAGTTAATAAATCCTATCCCTATGAATCTACTATTAAAAATTAAAACAGTTATTAATCAATCTTAATCCCTCCTAAGCTACCTTGCATACAAATTTGTGCTGCTGGAGTTATCTTCAAAAGTTTATTGAACCTTTGCAGAACTACTTACTAATCAGCATATTTAAAAATAAAAACCTGTAAAGTCAATTAAAACAGTCCCAGTTATAAAAAAAAATAGGTAGTGGGTAATAAACCAAGGCAATCAAATCAACATTTAACTAATGCATTGCTAAATGTACAAATCTGGCCTTTACTCTTTGAATACGCACCCCTCAAACACACTCGCCCATCACAGTCTCTCTAACAAGTTATTTGAGCTTCCATACGATTACCCAACCAAGTGACGACGCCTGCTTCAATTTTAATCTCAGACTCTTCGTCGTCGTCGTCGTTTAGGCTTTTACAGACTTCGAGGCTTTCACAGGCTTTATTTCTGCCTTGCCATGCCCATTGCTCATGCTCACAAAACGCGTCTGAATAAATCAAATCCGCCCGAAATGCAATAAACAACTCATAACCTTACCTCCTCGCTTAGGACTTGAAGCTAGTTGTGACTTGGAATAAGTTTTCGCTTTCCACCGACTACTTCGAGGCGAAGTCGAATGTCACTCTGCTCGGTTTTGATTGATCGATTGCGAATCATGAGATTTCTTTCGCATTTAATTGATGCAAATGCTGGCAGTTTTTTGTTTAGCGACGACCACACAAATCTGTGTACTAATTATGACGACATTGTGAGTCCATTACTCATGCAACCCATTTGAATACATCAGATATGCAGCCGGTGCTTGATTGAATCAACTGCGGATGACACCCACACTGCGTGCGCCCGTGAGGAGTAAGCGATCACTAGCTCAATCAAGAGTACGCATTGATGCAGATTTGCGTTAAGAAAATATACCACGTCTGAGCTTGAGCCAGACCAGGTGGCATGCGTACTGCAAACACGTCAAGTGCTTTCGCCTCAGCTCTCCATTCTCAACTCAGTCAGAGACTAGGATTGATTCGGATTTGGATTTTGATCTGGTGTCCATGCTGGAGTCAATCAAAACGCGACCCCTAATGAGCGCACAAGACTGCTGCAGTGAAGGCGAACACGATATGGCGGTTGATATGCATTTTTTTTTTTGAGCACATGGACCACCGGCAGCTGAAGGTTGGCCCGATGGCGATAGCTGCTCTGGCATCAGCTTCAAAATCCATTCCAGCAGCCAGTTTATGTATTTCTAATTGCATTTCGATTCAGCACAACGATTTGATTGAATCATGACAGCGTCAAGTTGTGCCAGAGACACAGAGACAGCAGCGCGCACCGCATGCGCTCTGCATTGCGAATTTCCCAAATTGCGAGAAATGTGAAACAAATCGTTTGGAGATTGAAAGATGTCAGAGCATGCTTGACATGCAGCACAAATTTGGTAATTTTTTGTTTTTCTTTTTTTTTCATGGCATAAGTAGGTTTGGATTTTTGAAGTCCCAACATAGACTTGTGCTGTGTTGGTGGCTATATAACCATTGGAATTCTTTTAAAGGATTGAGGCGGAGTATTTTAAATGATTCGATTTCGTAGTTTGCTTTTTGTATTGCATTTCTCTTAATTAGACATGGGGTATCGAAGTTTTCAACTTGTTTTCTGCTAACAAGTAACTTCAAGAGGAAATTTTTTAAACTAAATTTGTCATTGCTTTCAATCCTGCTAAAATGGAAAAAGTGAAAAATTGTGATGCTTTTTTTCGAACCGAAGAAGGAATTGTTGCACTTTTTATACCACGAACGCGAAAGGGGTAGGGATTATTTATTATTATTATTTAATTAAAAAAAAATCAAAAGAAAACAAAACAAGAGGCGGCTGCGTAGCGACGACCGGTGACGCACGCAACGAATGGAACAACTCGCACTCAACCGAGTACGAACGCGACACAAAAAGAAAACAAAAAAGTGCAACTATACAGCTCGTTGACGAAGCTGTAACCGCGGCTGCTCAGCTGGGCTGGGTTCTTGTGGAAGAACTTTTCTTTTAATTGATAAACTTGATCGATTTATTAATTCGATCGAGTTGAAACGCGAAAAATGTTTTATTGCACGAACAGTGGGGTACGTCGCAATAAAAGTGGGCGCCAGGAATTTTTTTTTTGTTTAAGAAACCGAAATAGAAAATTCCAAAACTACTTATGGTAATAAGTGAAGCGATTTTAAATGAAATGGCACAAAGGTTTAATTTTAAGTAAATCTTTATTTGTTTTGGGAAACCGTGGGATTGAAGATCCCTGGATTAAAACCCAAAATGTTTTCAAAGTGAAATTTACTAAAGGAAGAAATTACAATTAAATTAACTAGAATTAACAAGGCAATTAAAACAAAGAAAATGGGATCTTAACACCGGCGATTATAACACGACACGACTTTAAAACAATGGATTTTTATCTATATATATATATATGTTTCAAAATTACGAACATATATTATATATATATCCAAGAACACCGAATCTACTTATCTGTTTTTCCTTTGCTTTTCCTCTCCTCTATCTCCTGCAACTCCTACTTTTCCACCTCGAATCCTGATCGATATTTCCTTTTTTAATTATTAATTTTCCTCGAAATTAAAAATCTCCTCCTTCCTCGATTTTTGTTTCTCCTTCTCAATATTTCTCGAAAAAAAAAACTAAAACGCTTCTGTTCGCTTGGTAAGCTCTCTACAGAGTGCCTTCCATGCTAATCCCCATCTATTGTCTTCCTCCCTCGTCCATTCCAGTCACACACATTCATACAACACAAGCATTCGTTTTCGTGATTGTCGGTCACGGCATCACGGCTTCCTGGAAGCTTAACGCTCATCAGGAAAGCCACCGTTGTTGACTCTCAGCGAAACTTTACTTTCACACACACAAACACGGTTTCAACAAGTTGTTGGATGAGTTTCCAAAACTTGCCGAAACATAATGGCCGAGTTCAGATCCCTTCCCAACTATTTTTGACTTTCGAGAAAAATTGAAAACGAAAAAAAAAATCGAGAAAAGATCCTCACTAGGCATTATCCTATTATTTTACTTTAAAACGCGGGATTCGAAATGGAAAACTAGTTTTACTATTTTAGAGGTACGGAGGGAAATATTTCTTCTTACTATAATTTTTCTAAACGCGATTTTGAAAACCTAAATTAGACGCTGTTAAAAACCCATTTTGTACATTATTAATTTAAGTTAATTTACGTTAAAATTTATAATAGGCAAAACAAAGCAAAAGTATACTACGTTAATAATAATTAATATAAATACATAATAAAAAAATTGTAATGAATATGTTGGTGTTACGTAGGGGTTCGCCTGACCTCATACTTCTTCGGCTCATCCGCCGGCATTTTCGACCTCGTCGAAAGAACTCGTTCTCGATCTCGTACACCTGTATTTGTTGCTTTTGCAAAATAAAGGCTAGGTACACCTGTGGTTGATGAGACCATGGTTGCCCTCAACTTTGCCGATATTTTGCAGCCACAACGAAGGAAAAAGAAAACGGCCAAAGGCTGATCTTTGTTGCGGTAAAATTTACCGCAACAAATCCCACCCTTACCTCCCAAGAAATGTGTTTACTTTTCAAGAAAAGCAAACCATTTCTTAAGGCTCAGCCAGGGGTAGACAACAACAACATAGGGTTACCATCATTACATTTAAAAAAGAAAAAAAAAGAAAAAAAAATCATTAGTGTGGCACATTAATTAAAACAAAAATTACATTGAACAACCAAAAAAATTACTACTACCAAAGGGACTTGACTCAAGAATCAACAAACGGTTTTAAGTCTTTAACATGCCACGTTCCTCGCTCCTTCCCGCGATCGTCTATTAAGAGGTATGTCCAAGGTGACATCCTCTTACTGACCTTGAAAGGTCCTACGAATTTGGTCGCCAACTTCGCCGCGAAATAATTTGCTGCATCGGACAGCGCGAAATTCCTACGCCAAACGAGATCACCCGGGTGATATTGCGCGTCCCTCCTACGTAAATTATAAATCTTAGCAGTCTTCTTTCCTGTTGCTTCCAACTTTCTAGATATATCCTCTCTCAGTTTCCGAAACTGCCTATCAATTTCCATTCTATCTGGGTCCCTATCGCTATCCCTGATTCTTACATCATGGCCATTAGTTACCATGTTCCTACCGAAATTTGCGAAGTATGGCGACACACCTAAAACCTCATGTTGCGAAGTTCGGATTGCATAGGCGACTTTTGCCAGTTGCAAATCCCAACTCCGCTGGTTTTCGGAGACGTACGCTCGGAGCGTAGTCTTAATTATCTGATTTATCCGTTCCGCCGGATTTGCTTGCGGGTGGTAATACGCCGTATACCTAAGTTGTGACCCGTACATGTCGCTAAGCGTTTTCAGTTCCTTGCTACGGAACTGGGGACCGTTGTCACAGACGATCCACTTTGGAACCCCGAAAAGAAGAAACACGTTTTCTTCCAACTCCCGACATACCGCTTTCGCCGTTGCAGACCGTAACGCGAACAACAAGGGGAATTTTGTGAAATAGTCGACGACCGTTAAAATATATACGAATCCTCGTGACGATTTTGGTAATGGACCCACCAAGTCCACGCAAATCATTTCCCACGGTTGGGAATTTCCTACACGTTCGGTCATTAGACCAGCTGGTTTTTCATTCACCGGTTTCACGCTTTGGCAAACTTTACAATTCCTAACATATTTCGAAATCTCTCCTCTCATTTTGGGCCAGTAATATTTTTCTGCTACCCTAGCAAAAGTTTTCTTAACGCCCATGTGTCCTGAAAGCGGAGCATCATGGCACTCGTTAAGGATTCTCGTCCTATCACTTTTTCCTAACACTAACTTCCACTCCTCACTATTATTATGAACGACTATATGGTTCAACCTAACATGTTTATAGAGCCGCCCATTCTCAACTCGCCAAGATGGGTATTCTAAAGGGCTCTTTTCTACCTGCGATTTCATTTTAATCACCCAAGGGTCCGAATCCGCCTCAGAGACACCAGCTACTTCTGGCACTCCTCGCGACAACATATCAGGAACGACATGTTCTTTGCCCTTTCTATGAATGATCTTGAAATCAAATTGTTGGAGCCGAATGGCCCAACGAGCTAATCTACCCTGCGGATCCTTAAGGTTACTAAGCCAGACCAGTGAGTGATGATCGGTTACGACTGTAAATCGAACACCTTCGAGATACGGCCGCAACTTTTCGATCGCCCAAAGGACTGCCAAACATTCCTTTTCGGTCGTAGAGTAGTTCCGTTCATTCCTATTCAATGACCGACTCAAATAACATATGGCTTTTTCGCCATCCTCAAACTCTTGCGAAAGTACGGCGCCGATACCATAATCGGACGCGTCTGTTTGGACAACAAACGGCCGAGAAAAATCCGGACATGTCAGGATCGGTGCCGTAACCAAACACTCTTTGGCTTTTCTAAAACTCTCCTCACATTCTTGGGTCCACTCAAATTTCTTACCTTTCTTTAAGAGATCGGTAAGAGGCCTAACTAAGATTGCAAAATTTGGCACGAAACGTCGATACCAAGAAATAGTCCCTACAAAACTCCTAATTTCCTTCACGTTTTTCGGTGGAGGAATCCTAATCATGCTGTCCACTTTTTCCGGGTCAACATGAAGCCCGTTCCTATCAACTACATAACCTAGAAATTTTAAAGAAGACCTACAAAAATTACACTTTTCCCTACCTACTTTTAAACCGGCTTCTCCTAACCTTTTAAAAACTTCTTTTAAAATTTCTAAGTGCCTATCGAAAGAATCGGTGACGATGATAATGTCATCCAAATACACAAAGACGAATGGTTCTAGATCAGAACCCAGAACATCGTCAATGAACCTTTGCCATGTCGCTGGTGAATTGTGTAGCCCGAATGGCATCCTACGAAATTGAAACAGACCCCTCCCTGGCACGGTAAAGGCTGTGTATTGGCGCGATTCTTCCTCCATAGGGATCTGCCAGTAAGCAGATTTTATATCTAAAGAAGACAAGTACTTCGCATTTCGAAGCTTGTCTAAAATCGCTGAAATAAAGGGTAGTGGATAAGCATCCCTATCAGTAACCTCGTTTAACTTCCTATAGTCAACACAGAACCGATAACTACCATCTTTCTTCTTAACAAGAAGAATCGGTGATGCCCAGGGACTCTTCGACTTCTCGATCACTCCAGCTTCCAACATCTCCTGAAGTTCTTGATCGATATGTTTCTGAATCGCGGGCGAAACAGGATAATATCTTTGCTTTATCGGCTCTGCAGACGTCCTAATCTTGTGCTCAACTAAATTAGTGCACCCTAAACCGTCGGTCATTGTTTTAAAAAGTTCTTCTAACACTAATTCTAACTCCCTATTTTCCGAATCGTTCAAATCCGATTTTTCCCTAATCGCTACCATGTCTGTCATCGAGGCTAAACTCTCTTGGCTTGAAAAACTCCACACCCCTGATCTCAAATCCGGGACTATGCCCGATAGTGCCCAAAAATCGGCACCTAATATCAACTGGTGTGGAAGATTCGGAATGACCAGACATTCTATCAAAATGGATTTGTTCTCCACCTCCACTGGTAGAGAAACAGATCCAGCTACACCTACACCTGCTCCATCTGCTAACGCTACTGACCCAATACTACTCTTTCCTAATTTTAAACCTAACTCTTTCAAAATTTTCCATCCGTCACCTCCTACTATAGTACGCGAAGCTCCCGAATCAAGAAGCCCTAAAAACCTAATTCCATAAATCCTAACTCCTAAATATGGTCTAGTGTCCCTACCATTTGCCGCTAACGTGAAACTCAGTTGAACTTTACCTACAAGCTGATCGTCAGCAGACGACCTTCTTAACGTCGACGGACTCCTTGTCCTGCTGACACAAGGGCCCGATCTCCATTTCCCGAACACCTACAGTCCCTACGAAAAACGCCTAGTGCCCCGCAACCAAAACAACGTTTAGCAACTGGACAAGTATGAGCGAAATGACCCTCCCTGTTACAGTTGTAACACCTAACACTTCTTCTAAAAGGGTTTTCTGCTACTGCAACAACAGCCGCGACTCGGTGCTGTCCAGACGAACTCAGTTGGTAACCGCACTCCGGTTCCAACAAATTTTTGCCTCTAGAAGGCGGGGTAAAGCTATCTACGTTAACCTTAAGGGTATCTAATTCCCTACCTAAGATGGCAAGTTCCTTAACCGTCTTTGGTTTGGAACTAGCTATCTGAACCTGGTAAAACGGATCTACATTTTTCCTCAAAATCGAAAGCATTCTTCCCTCTGACAAAGGTTCCGATAATCTTCGAAACAATGTCCTCATCGTAGTAAGATACGCGCCGAAAGTTTCTTCCTTTCCCTGCGAACGTCGATTAATCTCCTCCAATAAGAGATCATCGTAATTCGCAGGAAGGAACTCCGCTCTGAGTTCCTTGACGAGTTCCTGCCAATCCTCTAAATCTTCCCTAACCGTCCTAAACCACATAAGGGCCCTACCAGATAAAAGCTCCGAAGCGGATTTGAAAAGGTGGTTTTCAGGAACATCGTTAGCCAAACGAAGTTCCTCCACTCTTTCCAGGAATGAATTTACTGATACTCCACTTGAGTCATCAGCAAACTTCACCCCCCACTTTCCTATCCTTTCGGTGCATTTCTGTTGAACGACCATTTGTTCCACAGAAGCGTCACTCCTATCGACCCTATTCTCAGATGGGACCCTAATCGCAATATCACTGACTGGAGGATTACTAGTAACAACCCTTGGTTCCGTCAATGACCCTCCGGCCCGTCCTAACACAGACCGCACATTAGCTGGAGTCTGACCAACTTGTACCTGAAGTTGGGTTTGCAATTTAAGCGGAGTCTTTTCTTTTTCCTCTTCCTCTTCCCTATCGCAATTCTCACTATCACCAGTGAGATCTCCTAACAAGCACAAAACTTTGTTACGAAGTGAGCTAATCTCATCTTCTTCGTCTTCAGCTTCCCAAGGTGTCCTAGCTAATCTACCTATACAACATTCAATTTTAGTAACAATCTTAATGTACTCCGAAGACTTTGGATTCTTCGGAGGTACTTTAAGAAGGACCTTAATCTCCTCAATCTTTGCTTCTATTGCCTCAACATCCTCTTCATAAGTGAAGGGGTACACCGAGCTAACGTCCATCGAGTTCCTCTTATGGAGCAATCTCGATGACCTCAATGCTTTCCGCATCTCCTCCACTGTCCCTACTCTTAAACCCCTGACCTTCATCTCATAGGCCAGTTCGTCCTGTGCTAAACGCCCTATATTCATTATTTTAATCTATCCAACAAGTTAATAAGAAAAAAGAAATGTAATTTTCACGTATTAAAAAAATTAAAAATTTCCAACTACACAAAAAAACAATGTTTGAAAAATTTTGAAAATCTTTTCTAAGCAAAATCAAAATTAAAAAAACGATTTAAAAAAATTAAAACCTGCACTCGAATTTAAAAAAAAATCAACAAAAAAAAATAATCAGCACGCCACTGTACCTATATAAATTCTAATTCACTCAATTAAAATCAAAGCCTAATACACTCAAGAAAAAAAACTCAAAACAACTCAAACTCAAACTCGCACGAGAGATCTATCAATTAATTCACAAGAGAAAAAAAAAAACAAAATGCCGGTACCCAAAGTTAATGAAAATAAATTAAATGGAAATAAAAACTAAAGCCCAAAAAAAACAACGAATTATCAAAAGGAAAAATGATAATAATAAAAACGATCATTAAAAGGAATAAACACACAAAGAAAATGTTCACAACACAAAAAAAAAATACTTGCGTAAATAAAATCCTCGAAAGAAACTCTCGTATGTATGTTGATATGTATGTCACTCCTTTGCTGCCAATATATGCACTTATTTTCTCCTCTTTACTTTGTTTTAATTTAAATTGATTTGATTTAACCTAAGGAAAAGAAAAAAAGAAACGCAGGTTCAACTATTCCACAAATTTAATTAAAATAAAACAATTTCCACGACACAATTTATCACAGCAGGCGAATAGAACCACGAAAAAAAAACACAATTCTTCCACTTTCTTTGGCCCCACGTTGGGCGCCAATTTGTTGCACTTTTTATACCACGAACGCGAAAGGGGTAGGGATTATTTATTATTATTATTTAATTAAAAAAAAATCAAAAGAAAACAAAACAAGAGGCGGCTGCGTAGCGACGACCGGTGACGCACGCAACGAATGGAACAACTCGCACTCAACCGAGTACGAACGCGACACAAAAAGAAAACAAAAAAGTGCAACTATACAGCTCGTTGACGAAGCTGTAACCGCGGCTGCTCAGCTGGGCTGGGTTCTTGTGGAAGAACTTTTCTTTTAATTGATAAACTTGATCGATTTATTAATTCGATCGAGTTGAAACGCGAAAAATGTTTTATTGCACGAACAGTGGGGTACGTCGCAATAAAAGTGGGCGCCAGGAATTTTTTTTTTGTTTAAGAAACCGAAATAGAAAATTCCAAAACTACTTATGGTAATAAGTGAAGCGATTTTAAATGAAATGGCACAAAGGTTTAATTTTAAGTAAATCTTTATTTGTTTTGGGAAACCGTGGGATTGAAGATCCCTGGATTAAAACCCAAAATGTTTTCAAAGTGAAATTTACTAAAGGAAGAAATTACAATTAAATTAACTAGAATTAACAAGGCAATTAAAACAAAGAAAATGGGATCTTAACACCGGCGATTATAACACGACACGACTTTAAAACAATGGATTTTTATCTATATATATATATATGTTTCAAAATTACGAACATATATTATATATATATATATCCAAGAACACCGAATCTACTTATCTGTTTTTCCTTTGCTTTTCCTCTCCTCTATCTCCTGCAACTCCTACTTTTCCACCTCGAATCCTGATCGATATTTCCTTTTTTAATTATTAATTTTCCTCGAAATTAAAAATCTCCTCCTTCCTCGATTTTTGTTTCTCCTTCTCAATATTTCTCGAAAAAAAAAACTAAAACGCTTCTGTTCGCTTGGTAAGCTCTCTACAGAGTGCCTTCCATGCTAATCCCCATCTATTGTCTTCCTCCCTCGTCCATTCCAGTCACACACATTCATACAACACAAGCATTCGTTTTCGTGATTGTCGGTCACGGCATCACGGCTTCCTGGAAGCTTAACGCTCATCAGGAAAGCCACCGTTGTTGACTCTCAGCGAAACTTTACTTTCACACACACAAACACGGTTTCAACAAGTTGTTGGATGAGTTTCCAAAACTTGCCGAAACATAATGGCCGAGTTCAGATCCCTTCCCAACTATTTTTGACTTTCGAGAAAAATTGAAAACGAAAAAAAAAATCGAGAAAAGATCCTCACTAGGCATTATCCTATTATTTTACTTTAAAACGCGGGATTCGAAATGGAAAACTAGTTTTACTATTTTAGAGGTACGGAGGGAAATATTTCTTCTTACTATAATTTTTCTAAACGCGATTTTGAAAACCTAAATTAGACGCTGTTAAAAACCCATTTTGTACATTATTAATTTAAGTTAATTTACGTTAAAATTTATAATAGGCAAAACAAAGCAAAAGTATACTACGTTAATAATAATTAATATAAATACATAATAAAAAAATTGTAATGAATATGTTGGTGTTACGTAGGGGTTCGCCTGACCTCATACTTCTTCGGCTCATCCGCCGGCATTTTCGACCTCGTCGAAAGAACTCGTTCTCGATCTCGTACACCTGTATTTGTTGCTTTTGCAAAATAAAGGCTAGGTACACCTGTGGTTGATGAGACCATGGTTGCCCTCAACTTTGCCGATATTTTGCAGCCACAACGAAGGAAAAAGAAAACGGCCAAAGGCTGATCTTTGTTGCGGTAAAATTTACCGCAACAGAATAAGAAATCAAAGAACTGACCGGTTCTTATTAATTAGAATTTCTAGAAAATAGTGGTATAACTTTTGTTACTATTTCCTTAAAAGATATGATTCTACTTAACATTATATTTCACATATTCGATTGAATGCTGATTCAGTATAAGCTTCAGGACCAGACTTGACAATGGGCCTTTTAAAGTTTGCAGTAACAAACCTTATCGACATTCCTAGGAATGGAAGGATTACAAAATACAATTTTGTACAAAAAAATAACATGGAATTATGCTGCAAAAAATAGTGGGCAGTCGAATCAGAAAACTACCACTCAAAGCCAATGTCATTAAGTGGTACACGTATGGTTTGAGAACGACAGAAGGAACTGGTTCTAGAATTTTTGGGCCTGGAACCAAACTTTCCATACCAATGAGACAACCCACTAGCATTTTCCATACGGAAATCAATGCCATAGCGGAATGTGCAGGTTGAAATCTCGAAAGGTATCACCAAAACCAAAACATTGCCATTATGTCAAATAGCCAAGTCGCACTAAGGACACATGCCACCACGTCTAAAGTAGGTGTGGGAATGTGTAGGCAGGCTAAAAGAAACTTGACAAGAACAATAATGTCTCACCAATGAGTAACCTATACATACATGTAGGTGTCCCAGAAAAATGAGGAAGCAGACTTAATAGCGAAAATCGGCGCAAGGGCTCCTCTAATGGGGTCAGAACCCTACTGTGGAATAGGAGAAAACAGGATTAAAAACATAATCAAAATAGAAGAGGAGGCCAAAAGGTCTAACAACTGGAAAGAATTCCCAAAACTGAAGCAGGCCAAACTACTTCTTGGTAACTGTAACCCAGATCGTTTCTAGAACTGTATCAGCTTAAGTAAGAACAATCTACGAATAGTAACTTGACACCTGAGTATTATTGGTCTAGTGAAAATCCCCCACATTTTTACTTGCGATATAGGTACTATAGGGCAAGTTCTGCATTTGAAAAAAAATCGAACTCGAGATTTTGATTAAAGTTGATATTACGATGATAGAGAGGACGAATAAAGTGGATCCCGCAATTCCGTCCGTCTGTCTGTATGTCTGTATGTCTGTACCTCGAACTACAGCCTAAACTACCGGAGGTTATTTCTTCAAACTCGGTAGTTAAGGGTCTTCGGTGATTCCCTAGAGGAGAAATTGAAATTTCTTTTTTAGCTCCAAAACTAACGATACCCCCATACACTTTCTCATCAATGGCTCTAACGATTTTAACCAAACATTTTCAGCAAGAGCCCCCTTAAGTTTAAAATAATATTGTTTATAAAAATATCCGAAAAATTTTTTTTTTCGGATTTTTGAAATTTTATTTTTTTAAAAACCAATATCTTTAAAACGTGTGAACGATCATTTTTTGATACTATTTCTAAAATATGTACTACTAAATACTTAATATTTGGCATCCCAAATTTTGTTCTCGAAAATTTTTAAGGAAATTTGTTATATAAAAAATTACTTTAATATTAAAAAGATTAATCAGACGGTAATTCATACATTTGAGCATTTTTATCTCATTAAATCCATGTTTTATATTTATGAAATGTATTTTAAATTCCAAAGTACTTTTACATAAGAGCAAGTTCGTGCGATCGAGTCGTGATTTTATTAAATGAAGGTAGCCAACCAATTAATAGCCTAATTAGTGGTTTGATTATACATAGTTCACATCATAGTTAAGAGTTTTTTTTATATAAACTCAAAATTCGTTCAGGTATGCAAATGTTTTCTTTTTTCATTCATGTTACCGTAAACATAACATAGAGTACCAAATCGAGCACTCTATACTTCATCCAACAAAAATATGCAGTACACGTCTTATGGGATAGCTTTTTAAAAATCAGTAGCGTTCTATATTTTTGCACCATACTAAATTGAAAGAACTTCTCCATAAAAACGTGTTTGTGCGCCCATTAATTGAATTGCTGTGGTCTATGGCTGTTGGTGCTATTCAATTTCAACCCCCATTAAATATTGATGTGCGTTCAGAGTTACCCTTATTCATTTCGTAACTTGTTCAGTTTTTTTTCCTTGGGTTTCTGTTGAGGTGCTTTTGATTTTAGAGCTTTAAAAAGAGGGTCCATTTAAAATCAACACTACGTTAACCCTGTGAGAGCTTTAATGAAGGACAGATTTATGCAATTCACTGTAGCCAGAATGTGGGGCAAACGTCCTATCTTGCACACACTGCATATTTTTATTGGACAGAGTATAGTTCTAAGAAAAGTGATGAATTTTTAAGATGCATGTATAGTTTCAAATTGACAATAAAAAGACACTTCAAATGAAAAATCTTAGGTTTTCTATTTGTCGCTTTGAATGTACATTAAGCTATACCGCTCTACCAAATTTCATCATTCTACATCAATCGGAAGTGCTCCATATAAATTAAAAATTTTCTCAGAAAGTGGGCGGATACCACGCCCCCTGAATGAAAAACCTCAATTTTTATTTTTGGTCCTTTATATACAATTTGAGCCCTACCGTTCTACCAAATTTCATTGTTCTACGGCAATCGAAAGTGTGCCATATAATTTACACCAGTTCTGAGGAAGTGGGCGGATACCACGCCCCTGAATGGAAAAACTCAAATTTTGTATTTTTTTCTTTGTATGCAATTTAAGTCCTACCAATTTTTTTCATTTTACAGCAGTCGAAAGTGCTCCATTCAACCAACACCAATTTGAAGAAAGTGGGCGGATACCAGGCCCCCTGAATGGAATACCTCAAATTTTCGATTTTTACTTGCGATATAGGTACTATAGGGCAAGTTCTGCATTTGGAAAAAAAATCGAACTCGAGATTTTGATCAAAGTTGACATTACGATGATAGCGAAGACGAAAAAAGTGGGTCCGACAATTCCGTCTGTCTGTCTGTATGTCTGTACCTCGAACTACAGCCTAAACTACCGGAGGTATTTTCTTCAAACTTGGTAGTTAAGGGTCTTCGGTGATTCCCTAGAGGAGAAATTGAATTTTTTTTTTTAGCTCCAAAACTAAGGGTACCCCTGAAATAACCCAAATACCCGTGCTTCCTGACTTTCAGGGAAGAGTGTATATGGGGAGAATTTAGTTTATTAAATAAAAGATAAAAATGATTAAAAAATGAAAGATTTATTAAAGTTTAAATGTTTTTTTATTGTTGTTCTCGCAAGGCCCGCTGTCTCAATGCGTAGGCTGCAACCTTCGAGTTTAATGTGTGGCTAAATTCTCGTTTTCCCTAATCATCCTTTGCTTATTTATACTGATTTAAAAGAACCAATTTCCATCCCCACCATTCAACCACTTGATAATGAAATTCGGCATTTCCATATGAAAATGCATTCTTACGCAACCTCATATGAAAAGAGCATTTTCATCATAATTCCCAACATCCGTTGCCAACATGCATTGACACCAAATCAATATTGCATTATTATTATTGCCTAAGAGTTCAATGGATCATATTTCATTTATACTGGCCCAATACAAAACATATCCAATAGATACACGTATCCATTGTAGTTCCAGATACACACAGTCAATATAGTGACCTAGTGTATTGAAGTGCCATATGATGTCCATAGAACCCAAAAACAATGCATGTGCATAATTGTCATTCTTACTTTGCCTTACTTTTGGAACCTTCGTTCGTACCGGCTCATGTTATAGTCGTAGCTATAGTTATGACACAGAGCTGGCGACAATTAATTAATTGCCGTGGTGTTAGGTTTCACCAAGTGGGCTCTCGAAGATGACACATTAATGTGCCGCAGTGTTGTGGATCGGTTGCGCGAATTACAAAGAAAGATGATACCGTACAAGATCGTGTGTGGTATCTTGGGAATGGAAATGAATATTTATATGATATAAGGCTGTCAGAGTGGTCGCATGTAGTGGATCACTACATCCCGCTCCCCTTGAAGAAAGAAAATTATACCTTGAAGAGGTTAATGTGCCGCAGTGTTGTGGATCGGTTGCGCGAATTACAAAGAAAGATGATACCGTACAAGATCGTGTGTGGTATCTTGGGAATGGAAATGAATATTTATATGATATAAGGCTGTCAGAGTGGTCGCATGTAGTGGATCACTACATCCCGCTCCCCTTGAAGAAAGAAAATTATACCTTGAAGAGGTTAATTTTCTGTAAGGTTGCGAAAGGATGATAAGGTTACATTTTTGGTATAATTTTGATATGGTTTAAATAATATTTTTATAGTTTTTTTTTTTTTTTTTTTTTTTTTTTTTTTTTTTTTTTTTTTTAAATTTCTTTTTGTTTGACATTTAAATTTTAAAATATTTATGTCTTAATTAATAACATAAAGTTTTATATTTGAAGTTTAAGCATTTTTTTTTTTTATATAATTTTTTTTTTTATAGATTCTTAAGTTTTACTTACATAATTTTTTTTTTTTTTTTTTTTTTTTTATTAAAAAATTTTCATTTGTTTCTTAAATTTTTAGATATGATTTTGAGTATGTTTAAATATATATTTTTTTTTTTGTACAGTAACATAATAATAAGTTTTTGTTCTTAAAGGTAGCTAAACTATAATTTGTAAATATTTGTTTCTTCAATTTTTAGAAATAATTTTATAATGTTTAAGTATATGGATATGCTATTTTTTTTTTTTTTTTTTTTTTTTGTTTAAATAAAATATATATATATTTCTTTGTTTTTAATTGGGTTTAATTGGACCTAGGACAAATTTTGGAGAGGGTTCGGGTTTTGAATTAAAATTTGTTTCTACTATGGTATCTTTAGGTGAGGAGGTTTCATTAGGAAAATTGTCATGGGTCTGTAAGTCTGTTTGTATTTTGTCATTTCTGATTGTTTCTGTTTTTGTTTCTGTTTCCGACGGAATTGGTTTCAGTTTAATTTTATATTTGAGGATATAGATAAGAATGATGAGTAAGGCAGTTGCCATGCTGTAGATAAGAGTGTAATGATGTATGTCGTGTTTGTTTAGTGGTTGTAATTTTTTGTTTTCTTCCCTTTTTAGGTTATCAATTTGTTGTGATAACTCTGTAAGACTATTATCGTCTTCATACTTAAGTAATTTTAATTGTTTCTTATTTGATAACTTTGGTGGGGGAGAGGAATTTAACAGACTTATATTGATTGGGGGAATAAATGAATTTTTCAGTATAGTATTTTCTGAATGTTGACCAAAAATTGTTAAATCTTTGCTACGAAGGTAGCATTTTCCAGTAAATTCTATTAATCCTGTTCCCTTAAATTTATGGGTAGTTATTTGTCTGTCGCACACTTCGTCCATTACATACTCATCTTTTACTGATAATAACCATTTACCAGGTTGAGATAGTTGTATCCAGACAATAGATAGATGCGATTCTTTGATTTCACATGAGGAAGGTTGAGTTTCTCTGCGCAATAATTGTATTTCACAATGGTCTTGGTTAGAATTGAAGTCATAAAGGGGGTGTGTGATAGGACACAATAATGAGTCGATTTGGGTGGTGCATTTATTAAGTTCTAAAATTGAAAGGTCATAAAAGTATTTCTTATCGAAATCAACGATGATAAAATTAATTTTAGGTTGAATGTAAAGAAATTTATCCTGAACTTTGGTAGGAAAAGGCAGGATTTTATATAATTGGTAATTATCTGTGAAGGGTAAAGGAAATTTGATTTCATAGATGATTCTTTTAGATTGGATTGTTGTATAAGCTTGTTTGTTTGACAGGATTTACATTGGAGTATGTAGTTTTTTATGTCTGAGTTCATGGTTGGCCAAAAATATTTTTTTTTTATTTTTTTCGTAGTTCTTGTTATACCTTGATGACCTCCGAGTGGGGAGTCGTGGAAATCATATAATACCGTTTTAATAGACTCGATATCATCCAAAAATATCTTTTCATTGGTAAAAATGTGAATGATTTTATTTTGTTTTTGAAAAATACCTGTAAGAAGTGTTTTAATTTTAATTTTTGATTCATTATCCATGCAGGGCAATGAGAATGCAATCGACTGTTCATTGATATTTAAGTTGCTAACCGAAGTGAGACATTTTTTTATTAGTTCCATATCTTTGTATGTTCTAATTGGGATAGGTAAAGTGATTATAAAAAATGTTTCTTTATTATGTGGGAATGTTGTGAGTTCTCCTATATCAGGTTTAATATAGTTTGGACATTTATTTTGTAGGTATTCCTCATCTGTTGATTCGATAATTGGAACTATTAATACTTTTATTTTAACTATTTTGTTTTCAAAGATTGATCCTTTATCTTCCAAAAGACTGAATGTTGATAGGTGTTCTATACTATCTTCTCCGTTATCTTGCACAGTTTTGTGGTTATTCTGGTTTCTTGCTTGATTACGAGTTGTCACTAGGACTTTACTTTCATTGTCAAGCTTTACTCTACTGAGGGCGTCTGCAATAACATTGCATTTGCCTTGCTTGTGGATGATATTGAAGTCGTATTCTTCCATCAATATACGCCAACGTAATAATCTAGATGTGGGGTTCTTTTGCCCAATCAACCATAAGAGATTGTTGTGATCAGTATAAATGGTGAACTTTCGCCCATAAATATACGGTCGAAATTGTTTGAGAGCGTACACTATTGCTAGTAGCTCTTTTTCTGATGTGGTGTATCTGGTTTCTTGGTCATTTAGCGTGCGGCTTATAAAAGATATTGGCCTGTCTTGTCCAATTTGACCTTGGGAAAGAACTGCGCCTAATGCTAGATCGCTGGCGTCGGTAGTGACAATAAATTCTGCTGTGAAATCAGGGTAAGAGAGTATTGGAGGTTCTATAATTTTTTGTTTAAGATTTCTAAAAGATTCATCACAAAATGCATCCCATTTGAAAATAACATCTTTCCTTAAAAGTTTTGTCAATGGCTTGGCTAGATGAGCAAAGTTAGGAATAAATTTCCGATAATATCCTACGAAGCCTAGAAATGACTTAACATCTTTTGGTTTCTTAGGAATGGGAAAGGTTCTTACTGCCTTGATTTTTTCGGGATCGGGTTTGATTCCATCTTCCGAAATAATATGTCCTAAGTAAATTAATTCCTTTTTTAGAAAATTGCATTTATCTGGCTGGAGTTTTAGGTTATGTTCCCGTAGACGTTTTAATACAGTGATGAGTTTTCCATTGTGATTGTCAAGATCATACCCATAGATAACTATGTCATCTACGTAAACAAAACATTCTAGGCCTTGTAGACCCATAAGGACGTTATTCATAAGTCGTTGGAACGTAGCAGGGGCGTTTTTCAACCCAAAAGGCATACGATTATACTCGTAGTGGCCAAATGGTGTACTAAAAGCAGTTTTTTCTTTGTCGGCGTCTGCCACCAATATTTGGTGAAACCCTTTAGCTAAATCCAAGGTACTAAAATATTTTGCTTTACCTAATTGGTCGAAAATGTCTGTGATATTCGGCAGAGGATATGCATCTCCGATTGTTTGTTCGTTAAGTTTTCTAAAGTCTACAACAACTCTCCATCTCTTTTCACCAGAAATGCCAGACTTTTTCGGAACTAAAAGAAGAGGTGAATTCCAAGGACTAAAACTAGGTCTGATTATTGAATCATTCAACATTTCTTTCACTTGCTTGTGAATTTCATTTTTCTGACTCTCGGGGAGTCTATAAGGTTTCAGAAATAATGGGGGATTAGTGTTATTTGTTATTATTTTGTGTTGTATTGTATTCGTGTGGGTGAGGTGGTCGCCCTTTAAAAAGAACAGATCATTGAATTCTCTACAGATTTTTAGTATGGACTTTTGTTCTTCTCGATTACAGTGGTCTAATTCTATCACGGCTTTCAAGTCTGAAAGTCTTTCCTGTAAACGATCTTGGTGACCATTAGGTGAAATAATATTATAATCGTTAAGGGTATCCCATTCTATATTTAAGTCATTATAGTTTAAAGTTTTCTCTTCATCCAAAATGTTCATTAAGAGTATTTTTATTCTGTTATTTTTAGGTGTTACTATTGATTCGCCCAGATATATTCCAGGGGTAATTTCCTTCTTTCTTATTATTATATCTTGTGAGTTTAAAAGTTTGTTCTCAAAAGGGATTTCTACCAATTTTTGACTACGTTGCTCAAGAGTAATGTTTATAATTTTCTTATTTTTTTCTTGCCCAGTCTTATTTTTTGCTGAGATGTCTTTTATCTCAGTCTTACTTTCTGCTGGTTTAAATGTATTTTCTGCTATGGTTTCTTTTACCATAGGCTTATTGTAAATTATTTTGCCTTTGACCTTCTTCGAATGAAGTTTTTTGCTAGCAACTTTATCGAAGTCTTTTTGTGGCGAATCTCCTGACCCGACCCGAAGGCAAGCGGTATCATTCAACGATTCCCATACCTTTTCTGTACTTCCTGCGTTGATGTCTGTAAGACACTGAGGGGAGTCAGAGTCAGTATTTTTAGACCCTTCCGTCGTGCAATCTTCTTGAAGGTTTGTTTTGGCTTTATTTTTGTATTTTTTCTTGAGCATTGTAGTTTGAGCTAAAATTTCAGATTTAGGTATGAAATGGATTTCTTGATTTGCTTCTGACACATAAGTTTTGTGATCAGGAATAGTACTCAGTACTTTCCCAAAACTATGCACCATGGCAGTAGAGTGGTTATCAATAAAAGGGAATATCTTTATAAAATTTTCATCGTAGTTAACTATACATGAATATTTCTTCAAAAAATCGTTACCGATGATGCCGTCAAAATCCATGTCAGTGCTTGTGTCTAGAATATGAAAGGGGTGAGTAATTTTTATTTTATCTTCATCAGAACCGATCAATAGACTCTCATGGGCAATTCCAGTACTTATTACCTTATGGCCGCCCATGGTTGAAATTGTCATATTTGTTTTTTCGTTTTTCATGGGTTGGGTGGTAGGTTTTTTTATGATACTGATTTCTGCGCCAGTGTCGATAACGAGATTTCTATTTTGACCGTCTGTGAAGGGAATTCGGATGATTGTTAGGTCGTTATAGGGAAGCAGTTCGATGACTACGCTTGCCACTATTCTTGTGTTTGGTGGATTTCGGCTTGAATGTGTTGTCGGGATGGATAGCCGGTCTGATCGTCCCGACAGTTTTCGTTTCCCGTACCGTTGACAGAAAAATGGCTTTCGGGTAATACGTGGTGGAAATTCACCTGTCGCTTTTCGCCATTTTTATTCCTGTCATTATTTTGGGTACCTGTAAAGAGGTTCTGCCTGAAAGGATTTTGGGGGTTTATTTGGTTTGATTGTGAGTGTATTTTTCGCAGTCTACACTCACTTTCCGTGTGATAATTTTTTTTGCAATAGTTGCATTTAACTATTTCTGTTTTAGGAGTAATATTAGGTAGGGTCTTATTGCGGTAACAGGTTTGGGCAGAATGTCCCAAGATCCCGCAAATTTGACAGGTGGGTCGGGAAGAAAAGTTTGAGGGTGAGTTTTGCTGGGTTTGTGTTTTATTTCTAAACGACGACATTTGTCTTTCCACTCTTGCAGCATGGTTTTCTGCAAACTCGATTGCTTTTTTTAGATTGGTTTCCCCATGGGCTTGAACCATTAACCTTAAATTATGGCTACTGAGGCCATCCTCAAAAGTTTGAAGAGCCAATTTTTCATTTTCTTCCACCAAATAGCTTCTGACGGATTCGTCGTTAGTATTAGCGAACGTCGCTGAGTTGAGGGAGGTTAAGAGTTGACAAACTTTGTCCCCGAATTCTTTGACCGACTCTCTAGCAGTTTGCCTAGCTAAGAGCAACTCATTTTGCGCGACGGTACGAGTTTTAGTTACTTTAAACTCATCCTCTAGTTTTGTAACCAGATCGCTCCATTTAGTGAATGAGTTGAACTGTATGAGTTCGAAAGCCGGACCTTGTAGCCTCGTTTTTACTATTTCGAGGAACGTACTATGTTCCTCTTTTTTACATGACGAGAACAGTATGTTCCCGCATGCGATAAATTTATTTAGGTCAGTGGGGTTACCGTTAAAAGTGGGAATGATATTGAAAATATCACTTATATTAATACGGAACTCCATTATATCGGATTCGGATTCAGAAAAAAAAGGTAGTTGAAAAAAAAGATCTAGTCTTTGTCGGTCTTGTCGTGTGGAGACAATTTTGGAAAAATTTTTTTATATATTTTTTTTCTTAAGGGAGGGATAAGGCAGAAATATATATATACAAATTTCAAAAAAATAATTTCTTACTTTTAGGTTGTTGTTATTATTGCTGTTGTTTTGTGGTTGATGCCGCTGATGTTGTTATTATTGCTGTTATTGTTGTAGTCGATGCCGTTATTGTTGTTATTATTGCTCCAGATGCTGTGGTTGTTGTTGTTGTTGCTGCTGCTTATGTTGCCGTTGCAGTTGTTGTTCTTTGTTGCCAGGCAGGCTTCACGCCCTAAAGTTGAGGATTACGGCCTGGTCTTTTATCACTACCTACTGTCTGCCAAATGCTTAAGCTCTAAAGCTAGCAAGGTCTTACGCTCGTAGGATTTCTAACACTTTAATCACAAAAGCAAAAAAAAATTTTCACTTCACTTTTTAACGTTTTTTTCTGGTGTGTAGCCCCAGAACGCATCAAGAGAGAGGTCTCTTGTATTGGCAAGGCTAAATAACTATGGTAGGGGATTTTAAAAGAATCCCACCGCTGCCACCATGAAATAACCCAAATACCCGTGCTTCCTGACTTTCAGGGAAGAGTGTATATGGGGAGAATTTAGTTTATTAAATAAAAGATAAAAATGATTAAAAAATGAAAGATTTATTAAAGTTTAAATGTTTTTTTATTGTTGTTCTCGCAAGGCCCGCTGTCTCAATGCGTAGGCTGCAACCTTCGAGTTTAATGTGTGGCTAAATTCTCGTTTTCCCTAATCATCCTTTGCTTATTTATACTGATTTAAAAGAACCAATTTCCATCCCCACCATTCAACCACTTGATAATGAAATTCGGCATTTCCATATGAAAATGCATTCTTACGCAACCTCATATGAAAAGAGCATTTTCATCATAATTCCCAACATCCGTTGCCAACATGCATTGACACCAAATCAATATTGCATTATTATTATTGCCTAAGAGTTCAATGGATCATATTTCATTTATACTGGCCCAATACAAAACATATCCAATAGATACACGTATCCATTGTAGTTCCAGATACACACAGTCAATATAGTGACCTAGTGTATTGAAGTGCCATATGATGTCCATAGAACCCAAAAACAATGCATGTGCATAATTGTCATTCTTACTTTGCCTTACTTTTGGAACCTTCGTTCGTACCGGCTCATGTTATAGTCGTAGCTATAGTTATGACACAGAGCTGGCGACAATTAATTAATTGCCGTGGTGTTAGGTTTCACCAAGTGGGCTCTCGAAGATGACACATTAATGTGCCGCAGTGTTGTGGATCGGTTGCGCGAATTACAAAGAAAGATGATACCGTACAAGATCGTGTGTGGTATCTTGGGAATGGAAATGAATATTTATATGATATAAGGCTGTCAGAGTGGTCGCATGTAGTGGATCACTACACCCCCCATACACCCGTAATGCAAAATCTTATTTATCTCGAAAACGGCTCTAACGATTTCGATAAAAAAAATTAAGTGTGATATCATGGACATGGACTACATTTTGGTCAAAAAAAATTTTGGGGGAAATGTTATTAGGGGTACCTGCCATAGACCCGTTTTTTTTTATTTTCGACTTTCTCATTAACGGCTCTAAGGATTTTAACCCAAAATTTTCAGCAGGAGTCCACTGAAGTTTAAAATAATATTGTAGATATATAAAAATATTCGAAAAAATATTTGTTGGGTTTTTTTGAAAAAAATTTGTTTGAAAAATCAATATCTTCAAAACCTATGACCGATTATTTTTTGAAATTATTTTCTCAAATCAATATTATTAAATACTTAAAATTTACATCCCACATTTTTTTCTTGAAAAATTTTAGAGACATTTCTTATATAAAAAATGTATTTAATAATAAAGCGATTTTTAAGGTTTATTTGCATAAATTCCGGAAACCAGACGGCAATTTTATGCATTTGAACATTATTATCTCATTAAATCCATGTTTTATATTTATGAAATGTATTTTAAATTCCAAAGTACTTTTACATAAGAGCAAGTTCGTGCGATCCAGTCGTGCATTTTATTTCCTCTGCTTGCATGACAATACCTATCGTTGTGCAAAATTACAAGATTCTACGATGTCGGGAAGTGCTCCATAATTTTTTTGATCAGTCAGTCAGTCAGTTAGTCAGTTACGGTTTTTTGTGAATTTCGAGGCCTTATATCTCAGGAACCGCTGCTGCTAGAAAATTGAAATTTGGTGAGGCGTATGTGCTTAGCTTAGCAAATATTCCGAATTTTTAGTTTCTGACTTCATTGGTACTGAAGATAGGGAGGGGTCAAAAATCGCCTGAGTTTGTTCCTGTAAAAAGGGTGTAGTGCCAGAACTTGGCTGGGCACTACCGTGCCGTTTGATTTAATTAATTAATTAATTAAAAATTGATCATCTATTTTTACTTGCGATATAGGTACTATAGGGCAAGTTCTGCATTTGGAAAAAAAATCGAACTCGAGATTTTGATCAAAGTTGACATTACAATGATAGCGAAGACGAAAAAAGTGGGTCTGACAATTCCGTCTGTCTGTCTGTATGTCTGTATGTCTGTACCTCGAACTACAGCCTAACCTACCGGACGTATTTTCTTCAAACTCGGTAGTTAAGGGTCTTCGGTGATTCCCTAGAGGAAAAATTGAAATTTTTTTTTAGCTCCAAAACTAAGGGTACCCCCCATACACCCGTAATGCAAAATCTTATTTATCTCGAAAACGGCTCTAACGATTTTGATAAAAAAAATTAGGTGTGATATTATGGACATAGACTATATTTTTGTGAAAAAAAAATTTGGGGGGAAATGTTATTAGGGGTACCTGTCATAGAACGGTTTTTTTGATTTTCGAATTTCTCACCAACGGCTCTAACGATTTTAACCAAAATTTTTACGCAGGAGCTGCTTTGCATTTAAAAAAATATAAACTAAAAAATTTTTCGAAAAAATAGTTTTTGGATTTTTAAAAAAATAATACAATTTTTTTTTTGAAAATTCGATATCTTGAAAACCGATACACGATTAAATTTTTAAATTACGTTTTAAAATGTATTTTATTAAATACTAACAAGTTGCATATCAATTTTTTTTTATAAAAATTTTAAGGAAAATTTAGTACACAAAAAACATGTTTCAGTGTGTCTGTATGTCTGTACCTCTCACTACAGCCTAAACCCTTGGACCTATTTCTTTCAAACTCGGTAGTTAAGGGTTTTCGGTGATTCCCTAGAGGAGAAATTGAAATTTTTTTTTTAGCTCCAAAACTAAGGGTACCCCCCATACACCCGTAATGCAAAATCTTATTTATCTCGAAAACGGCTCTAACGATTTTGATAAAAAAAATTAAGTGTGATATTATGGACATGGACTACATTTTGGTCAAAAAAAATTTTGGGGCAAAATGTTATTAGGGGTACCTGCCATAGACCCGTTTATTTTGATTTTCGACTTTCTCATTAACGGCTCTAAGGATCTTAACCCAAAATTTTTAGCAGGAGTCCCCTTAAGTTTAAAATAATATTGTATATAAAAATATTCGAAAAATATTTATTGGGTTTTTTAAAAAAAAAAAAAAATTTTTTAAATCAATATCTTCAAAACCTATGAACGATTATTTTTTGAAATTATTTCCTAAAACCAATATTATTAAATACTTAAAATTCGCATCCCACATTTTTTTCTTGAAAAATTTTAGAGAAATTTCTTATATAAAAAATGTATTTAATAATAAAATGATTTTTAAGGTTTATTTGCATAAATTCATACTTTTCCGGAAACCAGACGGCAATTTTATGCATTTGAACATTATTATCTCATTAAATCCATGTTTTATATTTATAAAATGTATCTTAAATTCCAAAGTACTTTTACATAAGAGCAAGTTCGTGCGATCCAGTCGTGCATTTTATTATTTTAAGCTGTGTGAAAGATCAGTAGTATTTTCCCTTAACATTTTTTTTTTCTCTAAATATCACGTAAACAAGAAATTGATGTCCCCTTTTAACATCAAGATGGACGGTCAAAGTCCATATTGTTTAAAATTATAATAAAATACAAATTCAAAGTTTTGGATTGCCAATAGACTGGCTCCAATACTAAATAACTTAAAGCCTAATTTCGAGATTTTAGTGTGAATTTGAATACTATTTCATGGGCTCAGTAAATTCAGAGACAAATATTTGATCTTGTTCAACTTAAAAATCAATTTACTAGCACTAGTATGCTCCAACACCATTCAACATAAAGTTAAGTATTTGGTAAACAAAATATCGAATACATGTATTTTATATTTATTTTACAACTAATCGGATATTCAAAAAATAATCCTTTAAGACATTGACAAATTGATTGTGATTTTGACATCTTTTAAGTTACATTCACTTCTAGCTCTTGGAAAAATATATTTCCAATAAAACTAGCTCTGGTGAAAAAATTATTTAAACAGAAATCAATCAAGCATCAGAGCTCCTACTGAATTCCTTTCAGATTCCTACAGCACGATGTCACTCTTTCGGACTTTGATCGCTTTCTTCTAAGCGAATACGCACGCCTATAAAACCAGGGCGGTCTCTTGCATGAATACAAATTAGTTTTGTGCAAATCGAATCTCAATTGATGTGGTTTCACATTTTGTGCACATTAATCATGAAGTGATTCAATTCGACTTCGGCTTCACCTCTCCATCTCCATCTCTAGCTCATCAACCTCAATAATAATGTCCAATTCCAATGTTCATGCAATTTCGCTCCACTGAACAAAGTCGCTACAATTTTGTTTTCTTCATATCAAAATTAATACATCAATGTCTATCCACGGATCCGTAATTTGCTGCTGCCGGTGGACAGGACAGGGACACTGATGTATACCTACTGCCTACTCAGCTCTCCCGCTTTTGCCGTTGCCCCTGCCAAAACCCTGCTCGTCCTCATCATCGTCATCATATCCATCGACGACCAACAAAAACAAATTAATTTTTCTCATGAAAATCAGACGACCGACCGACCGAACGTATCTATAGAAATGAAAAGGCGAGGAAAAGGCATGAAAATCGTTTGCCAAAACTTGTTTCGTGCTGGGAAAATAATTCATTTGATTTGCATGACTTATGCAACATTTGCAGAGTGTGAATTTAATGCAGTATGTTAGACTGTTTGTTTATACGTGATTGCAATAACTTACGGCAAGCAAGCAGTACCTAAAGATCGTAGACTATTTTCTTTTGAAAGCACTTTTGTTTACACAAACACTTTTGCCTACTCATGGAAATTGGGACAGCTATTCTGTCTGGATAAACGGGGACTATTGCGTAAATTCCTTTTATAGTATGTATTAGCCTTGGCACCGTGACTGATGATGGGTATCTAGACTGTGTATTGGAATCCTTGCTTGGCTTGTTGCTGATTTCAAAACTGCTAAGATTTGTCCCCACCATAATCAGAACTCTATTACACACGGTCTGATCAATCAATATCTGGATTAACAAATTGGTTTGAATCAAGCTCTGAGATAAGACGAGCAACAGAAAGACCTCAACTCAGGTGGCCCACGCAAGTTGGATAAGGTCAGTCTGGTGTTCGATACTAAAAACATTTATTCAGAGACCGAATTGAATGGAAGAATCCAGGTTGAAGCCTCTAGTTCCACAGCGGTAGGTAAGTTATACGAGTAAAATGCTAACCAACTCTGGAGGTGCGCAAATCATCAAAGAATGTAGTAATTCTTCGAAACTAATAGCTTATATGTAGTTCTAAGTATAGTCTATTTAATTTTCCACTGAGCCAAAATGCCTTACTCAAAATTAATTTCACAAATTCCGATCTGGCAATCATATCTACACTCAAAACTAGCTTATCTCTAATTAGTAATAATAATTTTCACCTTTCTGTTCAAATCTGCTTTTTGCAGGCCGGCCTTATCATTGCTTAGCAAATTCAACTACTATGGGCTATCAGCATTTAAACTGATATCTCTAGCTATCAGTTTTGTTTCGTTGTCACATACAACAAGTTGTGAATCAAAAAAAAAATATAAATAAATAATTGTTGAGGAAAACTTTGAAAAAAAATTTTTGAATAAAAAATGCTTCAGGATAATTCTGTGCGAAACTTACATTATGACAGGGAAATTCGTGTTGCCCAACAGCCGAGATTTAATCCAACAGGTAAAATATACAATTTTAACTAAATGTGTTTCGCCTCTTTTCTGACAAATGCGATAAGAAATTGAACTGCTCTTTTTAATGATTACTTCTGATATCTTATCACACCTTGGACTTGGAATTGTTATTGTTTGATATCAAAACTTATTACGAGAAAAATCCAATTTTTAAGCAATAATAATTCTAAAGTATTGATCCAAATCAAATTATTTAACTACCTTAAGCTCATGTTTGGGATGTAAAAGTATTTTTGAAAAAAAAGAAGAATATTTTCTGAAACCAAAAATAAGTCGAACTGAATTAAGTATTTTTCGTTTGGAAAAAGATATAGAATTTTATGGAGGAAACTATATTACCAGATTTGACATTGCCGCCAGTCCCAAGTGTCCCAAATGTATTCCAATAGTGTGAACTTAATTAATTAACCTGAAATGTGATGCCTTTTTGTTTCCAATTGAGGTAGGTCAGCGGGTGATATGTACAAATAAATTAACAAAGTATTCCATTATAATCTTACAATATTTACTCTTTTATAATAAGCTAGCAAAGTATTTCATATACTTTAACAAAATTATTATGATGTTTTTAAGAAAGTACATTTTTGGGCTCACTTTATATTTAAAAAGTTGCATGGTATTTTAAACAAAAACTTCATTTTTGAAGTGTTATTTAGATGTCTGGCAGGCCTTAGACCTACATTTTGGTAATCAGATTTGAAACGCAACTGGAAAAAATTAAGAATAACGAGTTCAAATGGAGCTCACATCGAATCAAAGGATATTGTGAGGTATTTGGATGTTCAGCTAGACAAATTATTGTGCTGTAATGATCACATAAATATCCAGTTAGAGAAGGCAAGAAAGGCATTTATAGCCCTCAAAAGTCTATTTTATTCCAAGTATATGAGACCCGATGTGAAGATTATTTGTTACAAAGCATTCGTTCCTCCAATTCTGACTTATGCGAGTCCAGTATGGTGGAACATTTACCCATCATATATGGAAAAGCTTCGAGTTTTCGCGCTCAAATGCCTAAGAGCTTGTATGCAGATGTATAGAAGTGAACATTCTGACTTTCCGCATTACGTTTCTAATAAAAAACTATTAGATGCTTCTGGAGTGTCTAGAATTGACAATGTCATACTAGACCTCGGGAGGAATCACTTCGCACGATCGGCAAAGTCTATAAGTTACTGACTGATACTATTATCAAAAAAAGTTTTTAGCAGAAGTCGTTATTAACATATGGCGGCTGACAATTTTGTATTTAGTCTAATGCGAAAATTAAATTGTGCAACTATTTTTAAATGGGTAAAATAATTCCGTGTTTCCTTTGTAACATTAAATAGGGTATGGATATAATTAACAAAGAGAAAAGAAAAGTGACAAACAAAAAATCAAAAGCCAGGATATAAACAATGGAAAATGAATGGTCCTGAAAATTGATCCAAGATCCAAACAAGTGGAACTTTTTGTTCGATTTCGATTTAACAAGGTTGTTCAGGAGGAATTTTCCCAGTCTAATAGTTAACGTGTTAAAAATTAATCCATATGTAGATCTGTAGATAATAAAGCACACCTAAATATTAAATTAAAAAACTGCTCTCACATTCCCATCGAAACCCTAGATGTTTGTAAATTGCATCTTGCTAAGATTGTGTTCTGTTGTTGAACTTGAAACACAACTGCAGACAATGGCTGATGAAAAACTTGAAATTTTTGATGTTGAACACCTTTTATTTTTAAGATATAAAATATTTCACGACTTAAGATATTGAATATATCTGATAAGAGATCAATCAATTTTTCCATAGCTATATCTACCAACCGTGTCAGCAGACAGTGACAAAAATTATTCTGACAGATTTGTCATAAAATGCACTGTGTGGCTGACTTCTTTTGGATAACATCTACTAACCCTGTGTACTCGAAATTATGCATTGTAATGTGATAGATCAGCAAATCCAAAATCAATATCGGCCATTTTGAATAAAAAATATCCACCCAGTTTTGGGTGAAATCTGTAATACTATTTTCACCAATACATAATGTCAATTTATTAGTCAGTTCAGTGAGTTAATAATCAGAGAAGAACAGAACTGCACATTAGAATAAGTGAGAACACTGAATTCGCATACTCCATCTGTCAAAAGAAATAAATATGTTCCACTTAGTGTTAGTTGCATTCAGCATATATAGAATGCACTTTCAGAATTCTATAGTAACTCAATTACAATAAGTAATAATTCTGATACAAAATTATAAAATTTGTTGTTGGCAGTGTAGTCAATCCTATTTTCAACAGAAGTGAATGGTTGAACAAATACGAGTATCAGAACATTGTGCGGCAAAAAAAGTTACTGAACAGATCATTGGATAGACATATTTTCAGTTTGACATGTGCACTGAACCAAATCGGTGGGTAATATAGATGAAAAAGGTCGTCAATATGATGAAAAATTCGTCAATTTTAGTCCAGTGAACCTTTTCGTCAATAAGATGAACAACAGTTCGTCAATATGATGATGGTTTTAACCGATGAATCTCGTACATCATTCATCAAATTGTTTCGTCAATATGATGAAAAAAATTTCCCCTTAAATTGTTCATCAATTGCTGAATTTGTTCTTCATATTGACTACAGCGTTCATAAATATGATGAATATTTTTGAAATTTTTTGGAAATTTTTCTTAAAAACATGATGAATTTATTCATCAATATGATGAAGAATTTTGAATTTTATGAAAAATTCATCAATATGATGAAAAAAAATTCTTCAATAATATGATTAAATTCGTTATATTGATGATCGCATTCATCAATATGATGATTTTTTTCATCAATATGATGAACAAATTTCTTCAATATGATGAATAAATTCGTCATATTGATGATCGCTTTCATCAATATGATGATTTTTTTCATCAATATGATGAACAAATTTCTTGAATATGATGAATAAATTCGTCATATTGATGATCGCTTTCATCAATATGATGATCTTTTTCATCAATATGATGAACACATTTCTTCAATATGATGACTAAATTCGTCATATTGATAATCGCATTCATCAATATGATGATTTTTTTCATCAATATGATGAACAAATTTCTTCAATATGATGAATAAATTCGTCATATTGATGATCGCTTTCATCAATATGATGATTTTTTTCATCAATATGATGAACAAATTTCTTCAATATTATGACTAAATTCGTCATATTGATGATCACATTCATCAATATGATGATTTTTTTCATCAATATGATGAACAAATTTCTTCAATATGATGACTAAATACGTCATATTGATGATCGCTTTCATCAATATAATGATTTTTTTCATCAATATGATGAACAACTTTCTTCAATATGATGACTAAATTCGTCATATTGATGATCGCTTTCATCAATATGATGATTTTTTTCATCAATATGATGAACAAATTTCTTCAATATGATAACTAAATTCGTCATATTGATAATCGCTTTCATCAATATGATGATTTTTTTCATCAATATGATGAACAAATTTCTTCAATATGATGACTAAATTCGTCATATTGATGATCGCTTTCATCAATATGATGATTTTTTTCATCAATATGATGAACAAATTTCTTCAATATAATGACCAAATTCGTCATATTGATGATCAAATTCATCAATATGATGATTTTTATTCATCAATATGATGAACATATTTCTTCAATATCATGAATAAATTCGTTATATTGATGATCGCATTCATCAAATTGGTGAAGAATATTCATCAAATTGATGAATAATATTCATGAATTTGATGAATAATATTCATCAACTTTATGAATATTATTCATCAATTTGATGAATAATATTCATCAACTTTATGAATATTATTCATCAATTTGATGAATATTATTCATCAATTTGATGAATAATATTCATCAACTTTATGAATATTATTCATCAATTTGATGAATATTGTTCTTCAATTTGATGAATATTGTTCATCAATATTGTGAATTAATTCATCGTACTAGTGATTGCATTCATTAGTATGATGATATATTAATAATCACTCTAGTGCTATATTTTTTTGTGAAAATATATCACTATAGTGATAAAAATATATCATCATATTAATGAGCGCAATCAAAAGTACGATGAATCCATTCACGTTTTGTAGCATTTATATACTTCCTGAAAAGATTTATTATTGCATTATTGAATAAAACATATTAATCTTTTATTAAAATTGTTTGTCTTGAAAAATGAAATAATTTGAAAAAAAAAAATAAAAAATCATCATTAAGATACTTACTTTATCACCACGTTAGAGCTCATCATTTGATATGATATAAATTCTTCGTACCTGCGCAATAATCTTCCCAAACAAAAGATAAAAAAAAAAAACAAATAGAATTTTATGTCGAATTTAACATTATTTATTTTTCTTTAATATACTTATACTTAACAGTTAGCTACATAACATTTTTTTGAAATGGGTAGTCCAAATCCGGAATTAAAAAATAAATAGATAAATCAATATATATTTTGAAACTTTTGGAAATATCTCAATCAATACGAGTATTTAAAAAATAAGTACATCAATAATTGCTTTAAAGTAGGAGGATTAGCCAAAGGCTTATCTAATAAAATGCACGACTGGATCGCACGAACTTGCTCTTATGTAAAAGTACTTTGGAATTTAAGATACATTTTATAATTATAAAACATGAATTTAAAATGAAATTGCCGTCTGATTTCTAGAAAAGTATGAATTTATGCAAACAAACTTTAAAAAATCGTTTTATTATTAAATAAATAAATTTTTTATATAAGAAATTTCTTTAAAATTTTTCAAGAAAAAAATGTGGGATGCAAATTTTAAGTATTTAATAATATTGATTTTTGGAAATAATTTCAAAAAATAATCGTTCATAGATTTTGAAGATATTGATTTTTCAAAAAAAAATTTTTTTTCAAAAAAACCCAACAAATAATTTTTTGAATATTTGTATATACAATATTATTTTAAACTGAGGGGGACTCCTGCTGAAAATTTTTGGTTAAAATCGTTAGAGCCGTTAATGAGAAAGTCGAAAATCAAAAAAACGGTTCTATGACAGGTACCGTTAATAACATTTTGCCCCAAATTTTCTTTTTACCAAAACGTAGTCCATGTCCATAATATCACACCTAATTTTTTTTATCAAAATCGTTAGAGCCGTTTTCGAGATAAATAAGATTTTGCATTACGGGTGTATGGGGGGTACCGTTAGTTTTAGAGCTAAAAAAAAAATTTCAATTTCCCCCCTAGGGAATCACCGAAGACCCATAACTACCGAGTTTGAAGAAAATAGGTCCAGTGGCTTAGGCTCTAGATCGAGGTACAGACATACAGACAGACAGACAGACAGACAGACAGACAGACAGACGGAATTGTCGGACCCACTTTATTCGTCTTCGCTATCATCGTAATGTCAACTTTGATCAAAATCTCGAGTTCGATTTTTTTTCCAAATGCAGAACTTGCCCTATAGTACCTATATCGCAAGTAAAAAAGAGCATTAAAATAAAATAGCATTAATAATTACAAAAAAATTACATATTAAAGCATATTGTGTTAAAAAAATTTTAATGCTAGACAATTTACATTAAAAACAGTTTTTCTTTCACTTTGCCTTGATTTTTTTCAATGCAAATAATATTTGTTAATTTATGCATTGTTTATTCCTCTTTAAGTCCATCAATAATTGTACTTAAACGAGAGGTTATATCTTTTTTTAATGGCGGAATGCCATAAAAAAAACATTGTATAAAAACCCAAAACTGCTCACAGGCAGGTGGATAGTGCAAATCAAAAACAAAAAAAATTTTGAGGCAAATATCTACTGCACGCAGTAGCTTTTTAAATTTAAATTTATATTCATTTAAGTATACCAAGTATTCCTCCTTAGAGTCATTGAAAATTGCAAGAATAAATGGTTGAATGTTGTTGTGCTGCGTACTCAAAAAATCCAAGTGGTCTTCGGCCTGTTGCACGCAATTTGCTTCAAAAATAAAGGCCTGCTGGGAGTCTTTTATGGTGAACCTTTGAAACTTCTTATTTCCAGACGTTGACTTTAAAATTAAAGGTCTGGTAGGGTAGAGGTAGTTATGTAGGCTCTTCAAAATCAGTAGAATGTCCTTTTCTATGGAGAAAAATAAAAAAAAAAGGATAGTAAGAAAATATTGATTTTCGTTTTGATAGAATTAGTTTTAAAGTTTTTAAAAACATGGTTTTGAAATGGTTTTGGTAAAAATTATGATTTCGAAAAAAATTTCAAAGCCATTTCTATATATCTATATATATATTTATCTATTTATAATTAGATTCTCTATAAAACATTTTGTAATTTTGTGCAAATCAAAATAAACATTGCTCTTGAATTGCATCAATAATTGTACTTAAACGAGACGTAATATATTTTTTTTAACGGCAGAATGATGTGTGCAGAATGTATAAAAACCTAAAACCTAATTTGTGCAGAAAATTTTTAAATTTAAATTTGTATTCATTTAAGTATACCAAACCAAGTATTCTTCCTTATAGTCATTGAAAATGGCAAGTATGAAAGGTTGAATGTTCTATCTATTTATCTATCTATGTATCAAATCAGAATTAAGAGTTAGGTTTTAGTTTACCTTCATTGAAATTAGATTCTCTATAAAAAATTTTGTAATTTTGTGCAAATCAAAATAAAAATTGCTCTTGAAGTGCATCAATAATTGTACTTAAACGAGACGTAATATCTTTTTTGTAGTAGGAGGATTAGCCAAAGGCTTATCTAAAAAAGAGCATAAATAATTATCTAAATTGATAGCATTAATAATTACAAAAAAATACTTATAAAAGCATTTTGTCTAAAAAAAAATATTTAATGCAAAACAATTTGCATTACAAACAGTTTTTCTTTCACTTTGCCTTGATTTTTTTTCAAAGCAAATAATTTTTGTTAATTTATGCAAATCCAAATAAACTAAGCATTGTTTACTCCTCCTTAAATCCATCAATAATTGTACTTAAACGAGAGGTTATGTCTTTTTTTTATGGCGGAATGCCATAAAAAAAAAACATTGTATAAAAACCCAAAACTGCTCAGAGGCAGGTGGATAGTGCAAATCAAAAACAAAAATAATTTTGAGGCAAATATCTACTGCACGCAGTAACTTTTTAAATTTAAATTTGTATTCATTTAAGTATACCAAGTATTCCTCCTTAGAGTCATTGAAAATTGCAAGAATAAATGGTTGAATATTGTTGTGCTGCGTACTCAAAAAAGTGGTCTTTGGCCTGTTGCACGCAATTTGCTTCAAAAATAAAGGCCTGCTGGGAGTTTCTTATGGTGAACCTTTGAAACTTTTTATTTTCAGACGTTGACTTTAAAATTAAAGGTCTAGTAGGGTAGAGGTAATGCAAATCATTTTTGTTATTTTATGCAAATCCAAATAAACTAAGCATTGTTTATTCCTCCTTAAGTCCATCAATAAATGTACTTAAACGAGAGGTTATATCTTTTTTCATTTAAGTATACCAAACAAAGTATGCTTCCTTAGAGTCATTGAAAATGGCAAGTATGAAAGTTTGAACGTTCTATCTATTTATCTACATATCTATGTATCAAATCAGAATTAAGAGTCAGGTTTTAGTTTACCTTTATTGAAATTAGATTCTTGAACTTCTATGAGCATGTCATTAACTTTCTTGTCTTTTAAATTCGCTAAGAGAAAGTGCTTTATTAACTTGAAATTTTTGTCCCAGTTCTCACATATGGAAAGGCTTTGGGGATATAAAGCGTTGAAATCTTTTTCAATCTAAAAAATTAAATTTAAGTTATAAGTTAATTAAAATATAACTCTTTTAGGCGTACCAAACGATATCCATTCGCATCTTTATATTGCGGCCAAGCATCAAATATTTCGGTTTGTGTTGCAAATTTTCGTATTTGTAAAAGCCGGTGTTGGGAGCAAGCCAGCCATAAACTGTCAAATTCTTCAGCAGACAGATTGTCGAAGTTCAAGCTTTTAACGCAAGACTCAGCGTCAGCCTCCGGAACTAAAATTAATACAAAAAATATATTAGAGTATAGCTAGGCAAAAATTTGCGTAAACTAATTTTGTTGTTATGCAATCGCAACAAAACGTATTCAAGCCATTTTTGTGAACATTTTATATTATTTAAGTTAAAAACGTTTTTGGCCTGAAAGTTAAAAAACGCATCAAGGGAAAAAACCAACAATTTAGTCATATATTAAACCCTCTTGAGCGCTAATTAGTAGTTGAAATGTTTCGTAATTATGCAAGGACGAATGAAGATGAAAATAAATAACTCATATTTCACAGAGCACTTTGAAATTTGTCTGTGACTTTTTACTTGTCACCATGTGACGAAAGATTCAATATAAAATATTTAAAACAGATTTTGTTTTCCATTTTTTTTAAATTGAAAAATCTAAAAATAAATACGGAACTTATTATTATTTTACCTGCTAACCTAAGTTTTTTCCGATTACGAGTTCTTTTACCGGGGAAAGTTTCTTTTTCTTGAATTGCAATGACTTGAAGGACCTTCTTATGTTGTGTAATTTTGTATATATTTTACCTCTTTTTTCAGTTCGGTAGTATTGTAACGTTTCTGTGGGAAAATGATCTAAAATTTCATTTTCTAGAGCATAGCTTTTTTTCAGTGTCATTGGGATGCTGTTTTCTTCGAAATATTCAGCGATTATAGTAATGAGTAGCTGTCGCTGTTTACTTTCAAATTTTTTATTCTTATCATAATAAGCCAACATTTCTTGGCCGTATTTTTTAGATGATAAAATAGTAGACAAACCTACACATTTGCTTTCATCTGGTTCAGGTGATGAAAATGGGGAAGAACCTCTGGAAGCGGATGGCGATGCAGAACTTTGACTAATAAATTCCACAGATGATGAAGATTCTACTAGTTGAAGAGGTATGCCAATAGAATTTCTCCACTTTTCCAATTGGTGTTCGAAAAGTATACGGTCTCCATATTTAAAATCAGATATAAGACCTTTGACGTGTCGTTCCTTAATTATTTTTAAAATGTAAACCGTTATATTCTCACCTATAAGAACAACATAGAAAGAGAAAGTAAGTACATTATAATATCTAATGTTAATTAATCTAAATGTTAATTTGTTAAGTTGTTTTTGAATTTGTTAACTTTGTTAACCAGGATTGCATGTTTTTGAAAATATAGTGAAGTAGTAAGAAAGATGAAATGATGAGTTACTATTTTTTATTAAAATTTAAAACAATTTAAAAGAAAATTCGCGCGAGTGGAACTACACTAAAAATAAATTCCTAGGTAACATTGATAAAAACGTTTTGTTGACCTTCAACAAAACAATTTTATCGTTTTGATTAAATTTTTGTCAATATGAAAGAATGAATTTGTTGATTTCACAAAATTTTTATAATTCAGCATGATTTTTTGTCAGTTTAACAAAATATGCACTACAAATAATATTGTCAGTTTAACAAACCAAGTTTTGTTAACATAACAAAATAAAACAGAGATTTTTGTCACATCTACAAACTTTTTTGTGATGTTAACAAAATGTTTGTTGTATCTACAAAAAATCTGTTTTGTTCCTAGGTTTGTCAATATCACAAAGTTTTTGTTAATTTTTTTGTCAATTTAACAAAAAATGAAAACGTTTTTATTAAAATGACAAATAATTTGTTTTGGGGTTGAGTTATTTTGTAATATTGATAAAACAATATGATCAAATAGATAAAACTATTCGGCGCGTATATTTTTTTTTTAACATAACATTTCTTTTGTGTATGATATAGTTAGCATTTGGTTTTTGTCAAAAAATCGAAGTAAGATTAACTGAACTTTACAAAAATTGCGTATAGGTATTGTCCATACGCCCTCACAGATGGTTGCATGTGAGATCGTAGGGGCGAGACACCAATTTTTGTGGAAATAAATCCCCAAAAAAAGAAACCATTTTGACACAATTAATTTTGTGGATTCAACAAAAGAAATTTGTAAAATTGACAAAATATTTTGTTGAATTGACAAAATATTTTATAAAGTTAACAAAATATGACAAAAAAATTTTGTTAATCCGATAATAATAAAAAAAAAACAAATTTTTAACATTAACAAAAAAATTTGTTAATACAACAAAAGAATTGTTAATATGACAAATTCTACGAAATTTTGTCATATTGACAAAATATTTTTGTTATTTTTTTGTTAGCATAACAAAATAATTTTGTGGATACAACAAAATATTTTTTGTTACTTCAACAAAATTCTGTAATTTTTATCAATTTGAGAAAACTTTTTGTTGGACAAAATTTTTATCAGATCAACCTACATTTTTATAATGTATACCTAGATTTTATTTTCAGTGTAGCAACAAAATTTTTCCGAAAATAGAATCATTTTACGTTCAATTTAAAAATAAATAATTGGCAGTTATATCTACAATTTTGAATAAAAGTCAAATATGTAGTAGATGGTTAGGTCTCGTTAAATTGTCTTAAATTGCTTAATTTGGTTTTTGAATTCAGATTCTTATTCTAATAAAAAAAGAAATATGTTCATATTACCATGTAAAAAGTTATACATGCTTAAGCAACCCCAAGATTTCAAAAGCTCCATAAGTTCTTCGTCATCAGTCTTCTCACTCGGAATATTATCGCTTGAGAAATTCAAATCAGGTGTTGGCAATAATGTGTAGACTGGAACTCCCTCTACTGTGTTTAATATTGTGTATTTTGAAGCTTCATCTTGCGGTCTTAAGCTTATAGATTCCGTTTCGTCTATAGGCAATATACTGTAGATATGAGCTCCCTCCTGTTTGCTTGAATTATTGACAGTAGTTACTGTTTCTTGGCAAAGTGAAGCGCTTGAAATTATATTTGGATCCCGTTCTTCATTCCAATCTTCCATGTTTAAAGATTAATTTATTCTTGAAGTATTTTGTAAAAATGTATAAAGACACAAATACAAAATACATTAAAATATTGGACATTATTGGTGAAAATGTTCTTTAAGTCTAATAAGGTATTTTCCTTTTGATGTTTTAATTAAAGTAACAGGGGGTCCAATAATTTCATTAAATCCCACAATTCTATATTCGCCCAATAATGTTGGACTAACCTCAAAAGCTCTGAAGTGAGAATTAAAATTAATGTTCGTTAAAGTCTGACAAAACATTAGTATATTTTGCTCGAACTGCACTATTATCTTAATAATGTATATCTTGTAATCGTTTGAACACCTGCCCACATAAAATCCTTTTTTATATTTCTTGCCAATGTACTCAACTTCATTGTAAAAAACTATTACATCATTTTGTTTTGAGTTTAATTTTGTCCTAATTAAGGTAGCAAATACACTGTCACATTTTTGTTTATCATCAAGTTTAAAATAATTTGAATTGCTGTTAGAGTTTAGAATTAGGCTTGCAAATTGGAACTGAAATTTTTTTGACAGAGTAAGACATATATTTTTTCTTGAAGTTATTCCGTGAGCATACACTTTGAAAGGCTTGTGTTTGGCTTCAAATTTAAAAGACCAAAAATGTCTTGCCGGCCCTGATTTCTTCAATATAGTTGGGTAATGTGTCAAAAAATGAAATTTTGGTTTCAAACTATCGTTAAATAATTTGATATACTGCTCGTTATGATGTTTGATTTTCAACTCTAATGTTGAGGTTAGTTGTTCGGTAACTTCATAGCACAACACTAAATCTGTGATATCAATAAGTTCAAGAAAAAAGAGCCATACTTCATCATCACTGGGAACCAAATCGCCGATCATTAAAGGTAAATACATGGTGAAAGTTAGCATTTCACGTGCTGTCATTTTCAGATGGCTATTTTTTAAGTGGTTAATTTTAATTTCAGTCGAAAAATTGTCCATCTCTGTTGGGCCATAATCAAAGGTTTGTTTTCTTTTATTAAGCGTTTCCAATGTTAAATATTTCATTTTATTAGTAAGGTGCAGTATTATTTTACAAAGATCATAATGGAATATACCTTCACATAGGTCATGCATTGCATCTACACAAAAATTTTCAACTACATGAAAAGAAGGTATTTTGTTAAATGTGCTTTCTGCCGCGATTCCAGTTTTTTTAGTATCACATACAGATACATCATGTTTGTAGTTGTCGATAGTTCGAATGCAATCTTGTTCTTCAACGCAAAGTATTTTTGAGCGTTCTTTGTCTAATTTACAAAATCTGCAAAACGAATTGCTCGAAAATGATTTCGAAAAATTAAGGACGGAGTTTACTCCTAAGTTATCACCTAGAAAAAGACCCATTATGAAGTAAATCGTAAGAACTTTGCCATTAACGTTAATGTCCACTCCTGTTTTTTCAAGAGATATCAACTCCTGGATAAGATAATCTAAACAATCTTCATTTCCAATATCTTTTAAATCTTTAGATTTTATAGCGGCTGCCAGAAAAATGCTCTCGAGTTTTGAACTACAAACTGGAAGACAAGGAAATGAGTAATAAAAATTACAAACGGAATGAGCTGTAGCATGAGAACCAAGTGGGTTATTTACAGAGAAATCATCACAATATAAAAAGTAGGGTATCAACTTCTTTTCTGGATACATATCACGTTTCTTTTTCCAAATCGGCCCCTGAATGAAGTTAGTGTACTTTTCATCCAAGTATAAGGAATTCATATAATCCAACATATCAAACAGTATATTTTCTTGCTCGAAATATTTTCGGAATTGAAATCGTAGCGGCAAGACACTGCCTTTGCAAAGTTTTTCTCCGTAAACTAATTCAGACCGCGCATAAAGAGGCTGTATATCACTTTTTATTGTAAACTCTTTAATGTCATCCAAACAATCTATTTGTTTGAGTGTTTTATACAAATTATAGTCTGTACCACATTGTTGAAACAGATCACGGTAGTTTGAAACCATACTTAGGAAATCGCTTTGAGTTTGAGTGTCATCCTTAAGACGATCTTGTGCAAATGCTTTGATATAATCAAGCAATGGATCTATCAAATATTTCTTGACATTTATTTGAACCTCGTATACATCCTTACGACAAAAATTATTAATCCCATGCAGGAGAGTTGTAAATTTTAATGCATCACTACGACTTCGAGTTAGGAATTCATTTTCGTTGAATTTGTTTGGGTTTTTCGTTGTCATTTGTTGAGAAATAGAAGCTTTGTTGTCACTAGCACCATACAAATTAGGGTTATTTAAAACTTCTTGTGAATAATCAACAAGCACGTCCAAATTAACACTCGTTTCTTCCATGCAAGTTAGGCTATTGCTGGGACAGTGTAATCGCAAAATATGCCGTTTATAATTGGAGAGATCTGTGAAACACTGAGCACAAGAATTGACATAACATATGAAAGTACTGTCCTGTTTTAAATCATGTTTCTTCCTAAGATGTTTGCCTAATGCAAAGACGTTATCAAAATAAATCCGGCACAAGAAGCACTGCATTTTGTATCCCAAACCGGAAAATCTGTAAGCATGGATAATGCTTTTTTAAAGGTTTTTCCTTAAAAAATATTTCGAATACATACATTAATACAAATAATGGGTATTTTTTATGACAACATGGCCACCAAAATTAATTTTATATTTCTAATGAAAAGATTGAGTAGAAAAAGATTAAAATATCGCATGGAATCAATAAATGCAATTAAAAATGTTAATTAGAGAAACGTGTGAATTAGGTTCTTAGTTATTTAAACTTTCAAACATATTTTATTTTATATGCAAATCAATATTTTGCATTCATTTATAATTATTATTATTATTATTCTTTAAATAATTGAAAGTCTTGAATAGGACGTTTTAAATTATTAAAGTTTGCAGTGACAAAATACGCTTCAAAACTATTTTACAATCTCAAATTAAGAGAAATAAAATGCACGACTGGATCGCACGAACTTGCTCTTATGTAAAAGTACTTTGGAATTTAAGATACATTTTATAATTATAAAACATGAATTTAAAATGAAATTGCCGTCTGATTTCTAGAAAAGTATGAATTTATGCAAACAAACTTTAAAAAATCGTTTTATTATTAAATAAATAAATTTTTTATATAAGAAATTTCTTTAAAATTTTTCAAGAAAAAAATGTGGGATGCAAATTTTAAGTATTTAATAATATTGATTTTTGGAAATAATTTCAAAAAATAATCGTTCATAGATTTTGAAGATATTGATTTTTCAAAAAAAAATTTTTTTTCAAAAAAACCCAACAAATAATTTTTTGAATATTTGTATATACAATATTATTTTAAACTGAGGGGGACTCCTGCTGAAAATTTTTGGTTAAAATCGTTAGAGCCGTTAATGAGAAAGTCGAAAATCAAAAAAACGGTTCTATGACAGGTACCGTTAATAACATTTTGCCCCAAATTTTCTTTTTACCAAAACGTAGTCCATGTCCATAATATCACACCTAATTTTTTTTATCAAAATCGTTAGAGCCGTTTTCGAGATAAATAAGATTTTGCATTACGGGTGTATGGGGGGTACCGTTAGTTTTAGAGCTAAAAAAAAAATTTCAATTTCCCCCCTAGGGAATCACCGAAGACCCATAACTACCGAGTTTGAAGAAAATAGGTCCAGTGGCTTAGGCTCTAGATCGAGGTACAGACATACAGACAGACAGACAGACAGACAGACAGACAGACAGACGGAATTGTCGGACCCACTTTATTCGTCTTCGCTATCATCGTAATGTCAACTTTGATCAAAATCTCGAGTTCGATTTTTTTTCCAAATGCAGAACTTGCCCTATAGTACCTATATCGCAAGTAAAAATACATATGTAAGTAAAAGAATACAAAAATTAGGCTATGATATGTATACCAAAACCAAAGAAATATTTGTTTAGTGAAGTTTTTTTCCAAAAAAATCTTAGTCATGTGGCATCGACCTCGTATTTACGAAAACAACAGATTATTTCCAATAATGGAACACAACATTCAAACTCAATTTATGAAGTTGGATAATATGTCAAGTTTGTAAATGAATTAATTAGAAAAGGTTTGAAATTAAATTCCAATAATCATTTGTCTTATGTGCAAGTATTAAAATATATTAATTTTGTAATTGAGTATTTCAAGCAGAATTGAGAAGATGACTATGTACATATAGACTCGTATTATTTGTAGTTCAAACACTAGAAAACCTAATTCGATTTTTTTGATGCTTGTTTTAGTATGAAATTTAATTAAGATGGATTTAATAATAGTATACCCAAATTTCGATGGCAAATGACAGTACGAAAAACAATATCAATTTGACTTAGGTACCTCGTTTTATAATTTTTACTTTGTTAAAGCTTTATTCAAATTTCTGTTTTTTTGTAATCGGTTCTTGTAAATTTGTGTTTCCATTGACAATAGGTATTTCCATTCACGAAACGAATATGAAAATTGAATTGATATCATCAAGACAAACTACATAAGTAATACTCGTACAATGCAAAAATTATAAGCTATCTCGAAGTCTATCGTAATCGGAAACTTTTTTTAAGAATCCCGAAGAAAGCTACCACCAAATCCGTTCGTAATGACAATTTGTATGAGATTTTCCACTACGATGGATTGGGTGATAGTTTTTTTCGAATTTTTAATTCGTGATAGGGCTGATTATTTCCAATAATGGAACACAACATTAAAACTCAATTTATGACGTTCGATACTATGTCAAGTTTGTAAATGAATTAATCAAGCTTCGAAATTAAATTCCAATAATCATTTGTCTTATGTGCAAGTATTAAAATATATTAATTTTGTAATTGAGTATTTCAAGCTGAATTGAGAAGATGACTATGTACATACATATATACTCGTATTATTTGTCGTTCAAACACACTAGAAAACCTAATTCGATTTTGTTGATGCTCGTTTTATTATGAAATTTAAATCAAAATTAAGATGGATTCAATAATAGTATACCCAAATTTCCAATACAAATGACAATATCAATTTAACTTACCACGTTTTATAATTTTTAGTTGGTTGCAGCTTTCTTCAAATTTCTGTTTTTTTTTTTGTAATTGGCTTTTGTAATTTCGTGTTTCCATTGACATTAGGTATGTCCATTCACAAAACGAATATGAAAATTGAATTGATATCATCAAGAAAAAATACGTACTTAAGTAATACAATGCAAAAATTAAGCTATGATATGTATACCAAAACCAAATGTATACAACAGATTCAGCCCTATCTCGAATTCTATCATAATCGGAAACTTTTAAGAATCCCGAAAAAAGCTACCACCAAATCCGTTCGTAATGACAATTTGTATGAGATTTTCCACTACGATGGATTTGGTGATAGTTTTTTTCGGGATTCGTAACAAGTTTTCGATTACGATGGAATTCGTGATAGGGCTGATTATTTCCAATAATGGAACACAACATTAAAACTCAATTTATGACGTTCGATACTATGTCAAGTTTGTAAATGAATTGATCAAGCTTCGAAATTAAATTAAAATAATCATTTGTCTTATGTGCAAGTATTAAAATATATTAATTTTGTAATTGAGTATTTCAAGCAGAATTGAGAAGATGACTATGTACATATGTACTCGTATTATTTGTCGTTCAAACACACTAGAAAACCTAATTCGATTTTGTTGATGCTCGTTTTATTATGAAATTTAAATCAAAATTAAGATGGATTCAATAATAGTATACCCAAATTTCCAATACAAATGACAATATCAATTTAACTTACCACGTTTTATAATTTTTACTTGGTTGCAGCTTTCTTCAAATTTCTGTTTTTTTTTGTAATTGGCTTTTGTAATTTCGTGTTTCCATTGACATTAGGTATGTCCATTCACAAAACGAATATGAAAATTGAAAGAAAAATAACAAAATTATAAATTTTCAAATATATAGATTATTTGTTGCTAGGTACTTTCTTAAATTTATCTTGTGCATGCTTTTGGAAAAATAACCTATGAAACTTTAAAAGTCATTATCAATATGCGTTTTAAGTCATTAATTTATTATCTTCGTAGAATAATTGTTTTAAGAAATTTTGTATGAAGAGTGCTTTCTTTTGATTTAAGAAACTGTACCATTGCCACACCTGGCACGCACGCTGGCTTTGGCGGCGTCATGGCGGCGTCGCCGTCGTGGCGGTCTGTCTTTGGCGGCGTACATATCTTGATGGTATACATGATGTAAAATAATGCGTTAACGATTTTATCATATTAATGGCAATTTACATGATTTTAGTTAATCATTTGATAATGAAATGATAAATTTAAGAAAGTGCCTACCTACATTTTCAATATAAAATATAATATATATATATATATATATATATATATATGATATTAAGAGGCGTCGCCGTCGTGGCGGTCTGGCTTTGGCGGCGTACATATCTTGATAGTATACATGATGTAAAATAATGCGTTAACAATTTTGTCATATTAATGGCAATTTACATGATTTTAGTTAATCATTTGATAATGAAATGATAAATTTAAGAAAGTACCTACCTACATTTTCAATATAAAATATAATATATATATATATGTATATGATATTAAGAGTACCTACTTACCTTCTTTTATTATTTTTTCTTCTTTATTTTTTAAACTTGATTTTTCTTATTTTATTTTGTTTTATTTTATTCTATTTTATTTTTAATTTTCACTTGAAATTTTGATTTTTCCCCGAAAACTTTAAACTTTTCTCAGCGAACAGAGAAGCAGACCAACGAACGACGACAAAAGGGGGGTTCACATTCTCAAATATGTTTGACAAATATGGTTTGATGAATATTTGACGGATTGAAAGCATTTGCGTTCACATTCGTCAAATATGCTATCAAACATCACTTCTCATTAGAATTCTTACCATGGCGGACCAACTCAGAGCATAGATGAAATATTAGTTGAGCAAATTTACTACCATTTTTATATTTAAAAATCTGCAGAAAACTTATATTAATCTAATAAAATCCACCTGAATTACTTCTATTGCATATATGACTCATTTTGAAATATTTTCTTACGATATGCACAGCTCGAGAACTTCATTGAAAATGAAATTTGCTTGTTGCTTGACGAGCATGCGTTCACATTCTCAAATATGCTTGTCAAATCATCAAAATATCAAAATATTTTGATATCATCAAGCATGTTTGACAATCCATTTGATGAAGCGTTCACATTTTCAAATTCGAGTCAATCAAACAGCATTTGTCAAACATATTTGAGAATGTGAACCCCCCTAAAGACAAACTAATACTGAATGGTTTACCGAGCGAGAATCGATATATAGATGTGGCTCCTTTTAACGCGCGTCAAAATCAGTGCTGTATTCTGTCAATGATCACTTTTTGGAAAAGGTAGTAAAAGTAGTAAGGTTTCCTAAATGATCAAAAACATTATTATATTCTTTAGTAACAAAATATTTTTGCTAAATAAAAGAGAAACTTTAATATTTGTATAGCTAAATATTATTTTTGGACACAAATGAAGAATAGTAGCATTATGTTTTTATCTGAAAATAATGGAATTATTAAAAGCAAAATACTTATTTAAGGCCCCAGTTATAGCTATCATTGAAATGCATCTTTTAAATCCACATTTATGATTTCACTGATAGAAATCAATTTCAATGAACAGCTGATTTTCGTTTCTTTAATATGGAACACAATCGTTCCACTGAATGTGTTCGATTCTCTTTCTATTCTCAAATGTCAGATTTCCTTTCAATTTCAATTCCATTGACAGGATCTTTTACTGAAACCAATTTTTCAATGATTGCTATAAATGGCTTGTCAAAAAAATGAACTCAGCATTCCACTGATTTGTTCCAATGATGCATTTCAATGAGAGCTATAACTGGGGCCTTAAGGTCAGGTTTCTATGATTTTTGCGGGAATGTTTTGAAAAATTGTGGTTTGTAGATGGTAATAAATAGAAGGCGTATGATGGGTGAAACGGTGACAGTTCATATTTTTCGTTCGTAATTGCTTAAATGATAATTTCATACTTTTTTTTAAGTTCTGTGAATGTTTTTCGATTGCACAAATGATTTTTAGTAGAAGGAAATTGACAAAAAAAAAAACGCTCCCATTGTATTAGAAGACCGAACTGGTAAAACTCTCTTTGATCATTTACTTTGTTTTAAATCAATTGTCAATATGATGAATTTCATCAATGTGATGAAATCAAAGCTAAAGCATTCATAAAAATGATGAATTTCATAAATGTGATGAAATCAAATGTGAATGTATTCATCAATATGATGAATTTGAAATATGTAAAAAAAATGGTGGCAAATACATTCATCAATATGATGAACTTCATAAATGTGAAGAAATTAGTCATCAATATGATGAAATTTGCACATGATGTTCAAATATAATCAAGGGGATAGACTTTTTGCATTCCGTTAGAATGCCAAGTGTTACCACTTAAAAAAGTAATATACTTTATTGTTAGTTAAAGTAGATTGAATAATTATGAAATTATAATCCTGAATCTTATTATGAAACTAAACTTGTAATATTTATGTTTCGTTTATATTAATGATTGCTTTATTTACTTCGTACCGCACAATAATGTGCTTTTCACTACATATTTTATTCAAAATAAGAAAAATTGAATTTTCTGCTGAAGGAAAGACAAACATCGATTTTTTTCGAAATTGTATTTTTGATGGAAATTGATTCTGAATCTATCAAAATAATAACAATGGTAGTAATATAGGATATGAAAACATGTTTTGCTTTTTTCTATAGGATTTTCTTACTGATTTTTTTAAAAATTGTTCTGTCCAAAATCTCGAATTTCGATTTATAAATTGAATGCTGCGTGTATTTCTAGCAAAAAGTAGCAGTCCTCGCGTTCACCTCTTCGTTTGAATGAAAAGTTAATTTTTTTGCTTTTTTTTGTTAAAAATTGACACAAAGTGGAAAAACAATTTACTAAACCATTGAAAGCACCTAAAAAGATGTGTAATATTATTTTCAAAAGCTATAAGTACGTAAAAATTTGCTGCAAGTTATTTCGAATAATATGTTTTGAGAAAATGGGTTTCAAAGTCATCATTACGAGATATCCAAATGATAGTAGGAGTAAGGAAAATTATACAGCATTTTTGAAACGCTATATTTAGCAATACTGATCTGATAGGGGTGTACTGTTTTTGTTAATAAACTCAGAACCAAAAGTCCTTCTTTTCCTCTATAAATCATATATCGAAAAAATGAGTAATCAGAGTTTTTTAATTCAATTTGGCCTTTTCCTACAACTTTTGAAAAAAGTATCAGAAGTTAGTATTGCTAAAAATCTGTGTGAATCATTTCCCGCCTACCTACACAAGCATTTGTCAATACGATGAATTTCATAAATGTGATGAAATAAAAGGTGAATGTATTCATCAATATGATGAATTTGAAATATTTAAAAAAAATGGTGGCAAATACATTCATCAATATGATGAACTTCATAAATGTGAAGAAATCAGTCATCAATATGATGAAATTTGCACATGATGTTCAAATATAATCAAGGGGATAGACTTTTTGCATTCCGTTAGAATGCCAAGTGTTACCACTTAAAAAAGTAATATACTTTATTGTTAGTTAAAGTAGATTGAATAATTATGAAATTATAATCCTGAATCTTATTATGAAACTAAACTTGTAATATTTATGTTTCGTTTATATTAATGATTGCTTTATTTACTTCGTACCGCACAATAATGTGCTTTTCACTACATATTTTATTCAAAATAAGAAAAATTGAATTTTCTGCTGAAGGAAAGACAAACATCGATTTTTTTCGAAATTGTATTTTTGATGGAAATTGATTCTGAATCTATCAAAATAATAACAATGGTAGTAATATAGGATATGAAAACATGTTTTGCTTTTTTCTATAGGATTTTCTTACTGATTTTTTTAAAAATTGTTCTGTCCAAAATCTCGAATTTCGATTTATAAATTGAATGCTGCGTGTATTTCTAGCAAAAAGTAGCAGTCCTCGCGTTCACCTCTTCGTTTGAATGAAAAGTTAATTTTTTTGTTTTTTTTGTTAAAAATTGACACAAAGTGAAAAAACAATTTACTAAACCATTGAAAGCACCTAAAAAGATGTGTAATATTATTTTCAAAAGCTATAAGTACGTAAAAATTTGCTGCAAGTTATTTCGAATAATATGTTTTGAGAAAATGGGTTTCAAAGTCATCATTACGAGATATCCAAATGATAGTAGGAGTAAGGAAAATTATACAGCATTTTTGAAACGCTATATTTAGCAATACTGATCTGATAGGGGTGTACTGTTTTTGTTAATAAACTCAGAACCAAAAGTCCTTCTTTTCCTCTATAAATCATATATCGAAAAAATGAGTAATCAGAGTTTTTTAATTCAATTTGGCCTTTTCCTACAACTTTTGAAAAAAGTATCAGAAGTTAGTATTGCTAAAAATCTGTGTGAATCATTTCCCGCCTACCTACACAAGCATTTGTCAATACGATGAATTTCATAAATGTGATGAAATAAAAGGTGAATGTATTCATCAATATGATGAATTTGAAATATTTAAAAAAAATGGTGGCAAATACATTCATCAATATGATGAACTTCATAAATGTGAAGAAATCAGTCATCAATATGATGAAATTTGCACATGATGTTCAAATATAATCAAGGGGATAGACTTTTTGCATTCCGTTAGAATGCCAAGTGTTACCACTTAAAAAAGTAATATACTTTATTGTTAGTTAAAGTAGATTGAATAATTATGAAATTATAATCCTGAATCTTATTATGAAACTAAACTTGTAATATTTATGTTTCGTTTATATTAATGATTGCTTTATTTACTTCGTACCGCACAATAATGTGCTTTTCACTACATATTTTATTCAAAATAAGAAAAATTGAATTTTCTGCTGAAGGAAAGACAAACATCGATTTTTTTCGAAATTGTATTTTTGATGGAAATTGATTCTGAATCTATCAAAATAATAACAATGGTAGTAATATAGGATATGAAAACATGTTTTGCTTTTTTCTATAGGATTTTCTTACTGATTTTTTTAAAAATTGTTCTGTCCAAAATCTCGAATTTCGATTTATAAATTGAATGCTGCGTGTATTTCTAGCAAAAAGTAGCAGTCCTCGCGTTCACCTCTTCGTTTGAATGAAAAGTTAAGTTTTTTGTTTTTTTTGTTAAAAATTGACACAAAGTGAAAAAACAATTTACTAAACCATTGAAAGCACCTAAAAAGATGTGTAATATTATTTTCAAAAGCTATAAGTACGTAAAAATTTGCTGCAAGTTATTTCGAATAATATGTTTTGAGAAAATGGGTTTCAAAGTCATCATTACGAGATATCCAAATGATAGTAGGAGTAAGGAAAATTATACAGCATTTTTGAAACGCTATATTTAGCAATACTGATCTGATAGGGGTGTACTGTTTTTGTTAATAAACTCAGAACCAAAAGTCCTTCTTTTCCTCTATAAATCATATATCGAAAAAATGAGTAATCAGAGTTTTTTAATTCAATTTGGCCTTTTCCTACAACTTTTGAAAAAAGTATCAGAAGTTAGTATTCAAATATAATCAAGGGGATAGACTTTTTGCATTCCGTTAGAATGCCAAGTGTTACCACTTAAAAAAGTAATATACTTTATTGTTAGTTAAAGTAGATTGAATAATTATGAAATTATAATCCTGAATCTTATTATGAAACTAAACTTGTAATATTTATGTTTCGTTTATATTAATGATTGCTTTATTTACTTCGTACCGCACAATAATGTGCTTTTCACTACATATTTTATTCAAAATAAGAAAAATTGAATTTTCTGCTGAAGGAAAGACAAACATCGATTTTTTTCGAAATTGTATTTTTGATGGAAATTGATTCTGAATCTATCAAAATAATAACAATGGTAGTAATATAGGATATGAAAACATGTTTTGCTTTTTTCTATAGGATTTTCTTACTGATTTTTTTAAAAATTGTTCTGTCCAAAATCTCGAATTTCGATTTATAAATTGAATGCTGCGTGTATTTCTAGCAAAAAGTAGCAGTCCTCGCGTTCACCTCTTCGTTTGAATGAAAAGTTAATTTTTTTGTTTTTTTTGTTAAAAATTGACACAAAGTGAAAAAACAATTTACTAAACCATTGAAAGCACCTAAAAAGATGTGTAATATTATTTTCAAAAGCTATAAGTACGTAAAAATTTGCTGCAAGTTATTTCGAATAATATGTTTTGAGAAAATGGGTTTCAAAGTCATCATTACGAGATATCCAAATGATAGTAGGAGTAAGGAAAATTATACAGCATTTTTGAAACGCTATATTTAGCAATACTGATCTGATAGGGGTGTACTGTTTTTGTTAATAAACTCAGAACCAAAAGTCCTTCTTTTCCTCTATAAATCATATATCGAAAAAATGAGTAATCAGAGTTTTTTAATTCAATTTGGCCTTTTCCTACAACTTTTGAAAAAAGTATCAGAAGTTAGTATTGCTAAAAATCTGTGTGAATCATTTCCCGCCTACCTACACAAGCATTTGTCAATACGATGAATTTCATAAATGTGATGAAATAAAAGGTGAATGTATTCATCAATATGATGAATTTGAAATATTTAAAAAAAATGGTGGCAAATACATTCATCAATATGATGAACTTCATAAATGTGAAGAAATCAGTCATCAATATGATGAAATTTGCACATGATGTTCAAATATAATCAAGGGGATAGACTTTTTGCATTCCGTTAGAATGCCAAGTGTTACCACTTAAAAAAGTAATATACTTTATTGTTAGTTAAAGTAGATTGAATAATTATGAAATTATAATCCTGAATCTTATTATGAAACTAAACTTGTAATATTTATGTTTCGTTTATATTAATGATTGCTTTATTTACTTCGTACCGCACAATAATGTGCTTTTCACTACATATTTTATTCAAAATAAGAAAAATTGAATTTTCTGCTGAAGGAAAGACAAACATCGATTTTTTTCGAAATTGTATTTTTGATGGAAATTGATTCTGAATCTATCAAAATAATAACAATGGTAGTAATATAGGATATGAAAACATGTTTTGCTTTTTTCTATAGGATTTTCTTACTGATTTTTTTAAAAATTGTTCTGTCCAAAATCTCGAATTTCGATTTATAAATTGAATGCTGCGTGTATTTCTAGCAAAAAGTAGCAGTCCTCGCGTTCACCTCTTCGTTTGAATGAAAAGTTAATTTTTTTGTTTTTTTTGTTAAAAATTGACACAAAGTGAAAAAACAATTTACTAAACCATTGAAAGCACCTAAAAAGATGTGTAATATTATTTTCAAAAGCTATAAGTACGTAAAAATTTGCTGCAAGTTATTTCGAATAATATGTTTTGAGAAAATGGGTTTCAAAGTCATCATTACGAGATATCCAAATGATAGTAGGAGTAAGGAAAATTATACAGCATTTTTGAAACGCTATATTTAGCAATACTGATCTGATAGGGGTGTACTGTTTTTGTTAATAAACTCAGAACCAAAAGTCCTTCTTTTCATCTATAGGCCATATATCGAAAAAATGAGTAATACAAAGTTTTTTAATTCAATTTGGCCTTTTCTTACAACTTTTGAAAAAAGTATCAGAAAATCTTTGTAAATCATTTACCACTTACATACACAATCATTTGCCTTAAAGATGATTTTCATATGTGAAGAAACTCAAGCTTTATGAATGCGTTTATCAATATCATAAACACGTTCGTCAATATGATGATATAAATGTAAAGAAATTACTCATGAATATGTTGAATATACGAGTATTCATCAAAATTATGAACGAAATGTGAAAGAAATCATGCATAAATATTTCGATATGTAGAAATATATATAAATAAATATAATAAATTAATTCATAAATATCATGTATAAATCCATCCCTAATACTATTATTGCCTTCATCAATATGATGAATGTTATGAAATCAGTGATAAATATGATGAACACGTACGACAATATGATTATCTGAATTTGAAGAAGTCTATCATTAATATGATAAATGCATTCGTCAATTTGATGAATAAATAATTCATAAATATGATGAACGAATTCGCTAATATAATGCACTAAATTTCATGAAATCATTCATAAATATGATGAATACGTTCATTAATGTGATGATCTAATTGTCAAAAAAGTATTCATAAATATGATGATTGCTTTTATCAATATGATGAATACTAAAAAAAAAATCATAAATATGATGAACTAATTGCTAAAAAAATATTCATAAATATGATGAATGCATTCGTCAATTTGATGATCTAATTGTCAAGAAAGTATTCATAAATATGACGATTGCTTTTATCAGTATGATGAATGCTAAAAAAAATCATAAATATGATGAACTAATTGTTAGAAAATTATTCATAAATAAGATGAATGCATTCGTCAATTTGATGAATAAATAATTCATAAATATGATGAACGAATTCGCTAATATGATGCACTAAATTTTTTGAAATCATTCATAAATATGATGAATACGTTCATTAATGTGATGATCTAATTGTCAAAAAAGTATTCATAAATATGATGATTGCTTTTATCAATATGATGAATGCTAAAAAAAAATCATAAATATGATGAACTAATTGCTAAAAAATTATTCATAGATATGATGAATGCATTCGTCAATTTGATGATCTAATTGTCAAGAAAGTATTCATAAATATGACGATTGCTTTTATCAATATGATGAATGCTAAAAAAACCATAAATATGATGAACTATTTGTTAAAAAATTATTCATAAATATGATGAATGCATTCTTCAATTTGATGAATAAATAATTCATAAATATGATGAACGAATTCACTAATATAATGCACTAAATTTCATGAAATCATTCATAAATATGATGAATACGTTCATTAATGTGATGATCTAATTGTCAAAAAAGTATTCATAAATATGATGATTGCTTTTATCAATATGATGAATGCTAAAAAAAATCATAAATATGATGAACTAATTGTTAAAAAATTATTCATAAATATGATAAATACATTCGTCAATGTGATGATCTAATTGTCAAAAAAGTATTCATAAATATGATGATTGCTTTTATCAATATGATGAATGCTAATAAGAAATCATAAATATGATGAACTAATTGCTAAAAAATTATTCATAAATATGATGAATGTATTCGTCAATGTGATGATCTAATTGTCAAAGAAGTATTCGTAAATATGATGATTGCTTTTATCAATATGATGAATGCTAAAAAAAATCATAAATTTGATGAACTTATTGCTAAAAAATTATTCATAAGTATGATGAATGCATTCGTCAATTTGATGATCTAATTGTCAAGAAAGTATTCATAAATATGACGATTGCTTTTATCAATATGATGAATGCTAAAAAAAATCATAAATATGATGAACTAATTGTTAAAAAATTATTCATAAATATGATGAATGCATTCTTCAATTTGATGAATAAATAATTCATAAATATGATGAACGAATTCACTAATATAATGCACTAAATTTCATGAAATCATTCATAAATATGATGAATACGTTCATTAATGTGATGATCTAATTGTCAAAAAAGTATTCATAAATATGATGATTGCTTTTATCAATATGATGAATGCTAAAAAAAATCATAAATATGATGAACTAATTGTTAAAAAATTATTCATAAATATGATAAATACATTCGTCAATGTGATGATCTAATTGTCAAAAAAGTATTCATAAATATGATGATTGCTTTTATCAATATGATGAATGCTAATAAGAAATCATAAATATGATGAACTAATTGCTAAAAAATTATTCATAAATATGATGAATGTATTCGTCAATGTGATGATCTAATTGTCAAAGAAGTATTCGTAAATATGATGATTGCTTTTATCAATATGATGAATGCTAAAAAAAATCATAAATTTGATGAACTTATTGCTAAAAAATTATTCATAAGTATGATGAATGCATTCGTCAATTTGATGATCTAATTGTCAAGAAAGTATTCATAAATATGACGATTGCTTTTATCAATATGATGAATGCTAAAAAAAATCATAAATATGATGAACTAATTGTTAAAAAATTATTCATAAATATGATGAATGCATTCTTCAATTTGATGAATAAATAATTCATAAATATGATGAACGAATTCACTAATATAATGCACTAAATTTCATGAAATCATTCATAAATATGATGAATACGTTCATTAATGTGATGATCTAATTGTCAAAAAAGTATTCATAAATATGATGATTGCTTTTATCAATATGATGAATGCTAAAAAAAATCATAAATATGATGAACTAATTGTTAAAAAATTATTCATAAATATGATAAATACATTCGTCAATGTGATGATCTAATTGTTAAAAAATTATTCATAAATATGATGAATACGTTCATTAATGTGATGATCTAATTGTCAAGAAAGTATTCATAAATATGACGATTGCTTTTATCAATATGATGAATGCTAAAAAAATCATAAATATGATGAACTATTTGTTAAAAAATTATTCATAAATATGATGAATGCATTCTTCAATTTGATGAATAAATAATTCATAAATATGATGAACGAATTCACTAATATAATGCACTAAATTTCATGAAATCATTCATAAATATGATGAATACGTTCATTAATGTGATGATCTAATTGTCAAAAAAGTATTCATAAATATGATGATTGCTTTTATCAATATGATGAATGCTAAAAAAAATCATAAATATGATGAACTAATTGTTAAAAAATTATTCATAAATATGATAAATACATTCGTCAATGTGATGATCTAATTGTCAAAAAAGTATTCATAAATATGATGATTGCTTTTATCAATATGATGAATGCTAATAAGAAATCATAAATATGATGAACTAATTGCTAAAAAATTATTCATAAATATGATGAATGTATTCGTCAATGTGATGATCTAATTGTCAAAAAAGTATTCATAAATATGATGATTGCTTTTATCAATATGATGAATGCTAAAAAAAATCATAAATATGATGAACGCATTCGTCAATTTGATGTGAAGAAATCATTTTGATTGCCCTCAAAATTCATAAATATGAAGAAATCAGTCGTCAATATGAAGAACTAAATGTTGGTCATAAATAAGATGATTGCCTTCATAAATATGACGAATTTCATAAATGTGAAGAAATCATTCATCAATATGACGATTACATTCGTCATTATGATGAATAACTATCAGAAACTAGCGTTCATCATATACATGAAAAGTTTTGATGAACTGATGAAATTTCCCCTTTAAACATTTGTATGGAGTTGCTGGTTAAAAAGTTGATGAAATGAAATTCTTCATATTGACGAACGGTTCATCCGGCAAAATTTTTTTTCATCCAATTTCTTCATCAATGAGATGAAAAGTACATCTATATGATGATTTTCAGTTGATGAACGCCATTCATCAATATGATGACGGTTATTATTTTCAGTGTGAGTTTGACAGTTGACATTTTTTGCTTAAGATGTCATGTAGAATGGATTGTCTTCAATGAAACTGACATGAGTTGAATATTGTCAGCTTTTTGACAACTTTTTGTCAATATTGCTTGTATTTTGTATGTTCAATGATTAGCATCTACATATATAGGCTAATGGAATTGAGTTCAGTATATTTGAATGACATATACAACAAATAACCTTGGAAAAGTTCATGATATTGAGAAACATGGTCAAATCTTTGAAAACCAAAATAATTAATTAAATCAATAAAATCAACAAGCATTTTACGTAGTGAATGAGAATTCAGTTTATGATGATCTAATGAAGCTAAGTGGTAAATTAGAAGATTTTCAGTATAGTATCAACCGGTGTTAGATAAGAGAACATATAAATTGTCCAAGGACCTGACCTCCATAAATACACCCGACAGAAAGATTAATAATGTTTGACGGCGCGGCGACTTGTATTAAAACCTGGGTTTATAACATGTATCGAAAACTACATTTGAAATTGTGATAGAAAAACAGATGGTAGGTTATTGGTTTCAAATTTTTGCTTAGAAATTGCAATGGTTTGGAATTTGACCGGATTTATCGTGTGAGCCATTACACAGCAACCACTTATAAATCTTATCCAAAACTTCATTTATGCTGCAAGTTAGATCTTGCAATAAGTTGAAAGGTTTCAAGATTCAAAGTTTCATTTGAACATCATCAGTGTAGAGATGTAACATGACATTTTTGCAAACATATGTTGTAAGTCATTTATTAACATATAGAACAAAATAAGTCTTAATATGGAACCCTGCGAGGCACCAGTAATCAACCTGATTAAATCAGAAGAGTTATGGGAAACTTTAACTCGAATAAGACAAACTGATCTGTCACTGAAGCCAAAAATCAATTTATTTTCGTACACAGAAAACTGTAATAAACTCGACTTGATAATACAGAATTCGAATGTCTTCAAGGACACCACAGCAAAGCGGTGCAGAGAAAATAAGTTATAAACCCACATGCAGTTTTGAATCTTGTTAAACAAAACTTCTTTTATGATGTTAGGCAGGAAATTCAGAATACTTATGATTCGAAATTCTGATACAATTAAAGTATTGTTTTTCTTAGAAATATATCTTTACACACTGAATTGGATCTGAGAGAAAGGGCATTCAAGACCAATTCATTGTCAGAAATGACTTCAAAGTCTAAATGAATGGCTTAATTATAAGACAAGGCGACTGTATAAGTTTTTATTCATAAAGTTTTCTATCAAGGTCATTTGGATCTGTAAAATTGACACCGATTTTTTATTTCTACCAATACCAAATAAATACAGAATACTCCTAAATCTACATACGTGAGGTTTGATAATGGATTAGTTTTAAAATTAAATATATTTTCTTAGCTATGCAATTATGAAAGACAAGTGGTTACGAGCTCGACAAAAAATCTTCCAGTTTATAGGTGCTGGGTAGCGCTACCATTAAGAATAGATCTTACGATGGGTTTTTATTGAATAGAGAACCTTAGAAATGAAACAAGTGCAGTCAGTTTTTTCTTCTAATTATAACAGTTTTAAATAAAAATTGACTTTATCATCAACGTTATAGAAAGTATAACAAATAACAAATGGACAGTTTAACGCGTCTTCTTTTAATGGAAAGTTATTAATAAAATTGAAGTCTCAGAATTAAAGAGACAAAACAGCATTAAAATCCCGTACTATACTCAATTTTTGTTTCGATTTCTAATCTGTCTTTCGTTTATATAGTTTTTGATGGACCAACAAATATAACATCAGTTCATCGAGAATCCCAAGGTAATTAAGTATAATGGACTTCTTTTACTTATTACATTATGTATGGTTAAAAATATTTATTTGTTTCTTTTTTTGTATGTACTAGGAACCTTACGCACTCCACTGCCTGTATCAACCATAGAAAACCAGCCTATTAATGGAAGCCGAACCTTTATTCCTCTATCGGGCTATGATATTTTGGCTGATCTGCCATCGGTTCATATTGAGCAGACATTTGAGCTAAACGAAAGTAAGTATATTCATTTGCATTTAAATTACCAATATTTCAACTTCAAGTCAATTATAATTCAAATCCATGCAAACATACTCGTACAAATACATATACTGGGTTGGCCATCTAGTGGTTTCTTTTTAAATCATAGGTTATTTCAACACTGAGAGCTGTTTTCCGCTCGAAATATTGACTGAAAGTCGGTATGATACCTCCGCGGAATGAAATGAGTCGTTTTACGCTTGAACAACTTTGGGAAATATTGAAAACTTATTTCCAAAGTGAGTGCTGATGTGTAGCCCAAACAGTGAGTTTTTTGAAAAGAAGCTGTAAGCTTCTGCAAAAAGTTCTTAAGACTGGTATGCTAGTGGACAACACTCATGGTCCCCTTCGTCGTAAGGTGCGAGAATGTGGTTGTTGTAGCAGAGAGTTTGAGACTCAATTCATGAACACCAACTTGCCATCGATCTCAAGAACTCAACATTTTACGCACTAGCACAAAGATCTCAATCTCCAATTGACCTAGCAACTGAACGAAGTTGTGTTCCATAATTAATGGAAATGTTTGCTCTTACTAATAAAGCCATAATACATCCAAATAATTTTATTTTGTTCATTTTATTGCTTTTTTAAAATGAAACTTGTATTTGGCCCGCCCTTTACATCCCTTTGAAATTTTACACAATTTTGCCCAAATTTTTTGTAAAAACATTTTATTATATTTTGGAGCATTTGACATTAATGGACATGATACAAACGTCAAATCCAACAATGTGTTTTTTTAGTAAAATGTTTTTTTTTTTTTTAATTCCAGACACCTATCTGCTTCTAACTTTTTACTATCTTATCGGGTTCTCCTCCTACCCAAAGTGACATAATTTTTAACACACGGGCATTCATAAAAAGTGACACGATCAATAATTTTGAAACCGTTTCTTTTTTTCAAAATAAGTGTTGAATTCGCTTAAGCTTTGTACAAACAAAAAACTGCACGGAAAATCATAAATTCCAAAACTTCAACTTCAAAAAATTAGTTTTACTTTAAATTAAATAGCCAATCAAGAATTGTTTAATTGAGTTGTCTGTTCATAAGTAAGCTATTTTGCTCTATGTCTGTTATTATTTTTGTGTCTATCGGTGAAAACCATCATCTTTAAGGCTAGTCGCGCACTGGCAACTGTGATCGAAATCAAATAGTTTAATCACCAGTTGGAAGAGAACCGCGCACTGGCAACTCTTTACTCACGCTCACACTCTTTTCTCTCTTGCTCTTATAGAAAACAGCTCAAATGTTGCGAAGACAATCGTTTAGTTTGTGTCAAAACACAAACTTTTTAGTTGCTCGAATCGAGTTGCTCTAAGTGCGCGGTGTCCCATATAAGCCCTATGTTTGATTTTAGCAACTAACCAGTTGCGAAACTAATAATTGAATGTGCGCGCCTGGTCTAATTTTCGTTAATCTTTGCTGAGCACAATTGAAGAAAAATTTTGTCTTGCATATTTGTTAGTAACCAATCTGTTAAATGGAATCATGGATATTTTTTTGAATAGTTCTAGATTTGCAAATGACATATGATGTCAAAACCGATGAGTATGTTCAGGAAAATATAATTTGTTGTCAAAAATGTCTTCTTCGTTCGTTCAAAGAATTTTGGTATTCTAAATGCTTAGGTTACTGTTTTTAAAAATTTATAAGCAAAATAGAATGGATAGTGAACAACTTCTAAAATACAGAACATTTGCATATATCGATACCTATAAATACACAAAAAAAATAACTAAATGAGACCAGGGTTGCAAAAGCTTAAGCCACTTTTTAGCTTAAGCTTGGCTTTAATTCACAAGCTAGTGGGTGACTTATGAATTAAGAAAAATGTAATTCAGCAGCTACTTACTGACTTATGAATTAAAAAAATTTAATTCATAAGTCAGTTGGTGACTTGTGAATTAAAAAAATTTAAATCATAAGCTTCTTAGTGACTTATGAATTAAAAAAAATTAATTCAGAACCTACTAAGTGACTTATGAATTTAAAAAAATTTAAGTCATGAGCCAGTAAGTGACTTATGAATTAAAAAAAAAATAATTCACAACCTACCAAGTGACTTATGAATTAAAAAAATTTAAGTCATGAGCAAGTAAGCGACTTAAGAATTAAAAAAAAATTTATTCAAAAGTTACCTAGTGACTTATGAATTAAAAAAAATTTAATTCATAAGCTAATGGATTCAAAAATTATTATTTGGAAAATTTATAAGCTTGCATGATAATTTTATGACACACAAAAGCTTGAAATCTACCTTCGTTAATAATTAAATAATTATGTAGTCAAAACAAGCTTAAACATTTACAATTTACCAACTAGCTTATGAATTAAATTTTTTTTTAATTCATAAGTCACTTAGTAGCTTGAGAATTAATTTTTGTTTAATTCATAAGTCACTAACTTGCTCATGACTTAGATTTTTTAATTCATAAGTCACTTATAAATAGTGAATTATTTTTTTTTTAATTCATAAGTCACTTATAGGTACTGAATTATTGTTTTTTTAATTCATAAGTCAGTTATAGGTAGTGAATTAATTTTTTTTTAATTCATAAGCTACTAAGTGACTTATTTATTTAAATAATATTGATATATCTTCATAGGGCCTATATTTTTCAGAATCGAACCATTCGACTTTTTTGCTTCGTTTGTTAAATTTTGAAAAACAAATGAAAACCCATTTGCAATTGGAAAGGTAATGTTAAAGTTAATCTACTTGTCAATCTTTTTTCCGGTGGGAACACTTCATTGCTTTATTTGATCTAAACATCCTTTGGTGGAAATGTAGCATATGAAAATTACAGAATACGCAACTTATCTTGCCTTGAATCACTAAAACAATCTTTTTTTCATTGCAGTTACATCCTTTGAGACAAAGTAACCTAATTTTCCAGTGCACCTATTTACTTATCACTTTTTCATTGACATATTATATTATATAAATATCTATAACACTTTTTAATTTTTCTTTTTCAAACAAAGCTCTGACATCAGTGTCTTCAGAAAACCGCTATACAATACGATCACCCTTTGGAGAAGCCATATTTGCTGCATCTGAAAGTTCAACATCTAAACATCGTCTATGCTGGGGTTCAAATCGACCATTTCAAATGCATATTCTTGACAAGACTCACCAGGAGGCGCTTTCACTGCACCGAGAATTAGCTTTGGGAATGCTTTGCTGTCAGCCAAAGAATTTGGAAGTATGGGCTCCACCTGGAGACCTTTTGGGAAGAATAGTTCAAATACCATCTGTATTGGCGCCGGAATTTGTTATTGAAAACGAATTCCATGATCATCTCTATAGAATCGAAGGCCAGAGTAATGCAGGTTTTTGTTGTTTCTGCCTGCCAAAGGAGACTTACTTTAAGGTAGAAATATCTTCCATATCAATTAACAGAATCTTTCGTAGTTCTTCAATTAAATACATTTTCACAGAATTGATTCTTATTCTCAAGAAGCATTTAGAATTATGTGGAAATAATTTTCTTGCAGATTTACACTGGCAATGATATGAGAGCATCAATTCACCGAAAATGGTCACAGAGAAGCTCACAATACACCACAAATGTTTACTACAGTGATCCAAGTATGGATATTAAATCAAAGGCATTATGCTTAGGAGCAGCATTTTTAATGGTAAGCTACTAATTTTAATCTATAAGCTTTGATTACCGAACTAATATTATTTTTTCGTACACTAGGAATACCTTTATTTTCAATCAAAATTTTAGGATATGGCATTGCAGCACTTATATTTATATTTTTACACACTTGTATTTTCTTAATGTTTATGATTGATTAATAAAAAAAATGCTTTTTATTTTTTATTTTATGAGATCTCCTACACTTTCAAATTATTAATGAAATTTATTAACAACTTCTCAAAATACCGCTACAGGACATTTGAATCTACTTTTAAACACGCCTATCTAAGCTAATTTAAATTTAAGAGAGATAGTAACCGTCATTAATGGTTTCGATTCAAATTTAAGGGAACTTCCGGTTGACAGCCATTATACCACCTGTGGTAAGAAAAATTCAACTCATTTCAATGGTTCGTGTATGAACTAAAATATTTTACCGATTCCAGCAGTGTACGAGTACTTTGCTAAACTAACCGTTTGGTAACTGCCTACTTGTGGCTCAGATATGTCTAAAAGTATGCTGGTATTTATAAATATTTATATTGATTCATCGCCTATGGACCCCTACAAGAAGTTAATACTTACGGGGGAAGATTCAAAGAGGATTTTTCCTAAAGTTAAAGTTCTGATCGAAATTGGAAAGTGATAGCACACGAAAGGATTTAGTTCAAGAATGAAAACAATTTCTTAGATACACAGGCGACAGGCCCGTCGTAATAGATTCGTAGTACGAACCCCGAAAAAAGGTATCATCGCTGCCGTCGTACTAAAAAAACTTGCTACGAAATTCGGAGTTCGTGAATAACGGTTATGGTATCACTAGCCCGGAATGAATAGAAAGTTGGACAGTTTTTTCTACGAACAGATATTTTGATCGGAGCTCAACTTAAAACGAAACACAAATAAAATTAAGCGAACGAAGATAAAGGACATGCAAATAAACGCAACACAATTTTTATAATTGTTTTCATGAGAATTTGTTTATATTTTTACTTGCGATATAGATAGATACTATAGGGCAAGTTCTGCATTTGGAAAAAAAATCGAACTCGAGATTTTGATCAAAGTTGACATTACGATGATAGCGAAGTCGAAAAAATTGGGTCCGACAATTCCGTCTGTCTGTATGTCTGTACCTCGAACTACAGCCTAAACTACCGGAGGTATTTTCTTCAAACTCGGTAGTTAAGGGTCTTCGGTGATTCCCTAGAGGAGAAATTGACATTTTTTTTTAGCTCCAAAACTAACGGTACCCCCCATACACTCGTAATGCAAAATCTTATTTATCTCGAAAACGGCTCTAACGATTTTGATAAAAAAAAATTAGGTGTGATATTATGAACATAAGCTACATTTTGGCCAAACAAAATTTTGGGAAAAATGTTATTAGGGGTACCTGCCATAGACCCGTTATTTTATTTTTTTACTTTCTCATTAACGGCTCTACGGATTTTAACCCAAAATTTTCAGCAGGAGTCCCCTTAAGTTTAAAATAATACAAAAATATTCGAAAAAATATTTGTTGGATTTATTTTGAAATTTTTTTTTGTTAAATCAATATCTTCAAAACCTATGAACGATAATTTTTTGAAATTATTTCCTTAAATCAATATTATTAAATACTTAAAATTTGCATCCCACATTTTTTTTCTTAAAAAATTTTAGAGAAATTTCTTATATAAAAAATGTATTTAATAATAAAACGTTTTTTTAAAGTTTATTTGCATAAATTCATACTTTTCCGGAAACCAGACGGCAATTTTATGCATTTGAACATTATTATCTCATTAAATCCATGTTTTATATTTATAAGATGTATCTTAAATTCCAAAGTACTTTTACATAAGAGCAAGTTCGTGCGATCCAGTCGTGCATTTTATTTATTTTTTGAAAGGCAAATAAAGTATGGTAAATACAAATAAATATTAGTATCCTTCCGTAATGAATCTCGTTTTTAGTGTTTGTCTTCTTCGCGTATTTTCTACATTTATTACAAAGATTGCAACGGCAATGGTATCCATTTTTAACGACCAACAAAATTAAAATCAAATCAAAAGATGAACAACGAAAATTTATTTATTTTTTCACATTTTGACGCAAATCAACTGATTTTGAAACTCCGAAATTAGGAAAATGCTTTTTTTTTCATCTTTATCGACGAGTCGCATTTTTGGATGATTTGTCGTTTATGGGACGACACGAACATACAAGAGGTTCACAAAGTGCAAATGCATCCTTGGAAAGTTACGGTTCGGTGTGGCTTTTGGGCCGCCAATATTATTGGTCCGTACTTTTTCGAAAACGACGTTGGTGAGGAGGTTGCGTCAATAACGAATCATGATAACCAATTCCTTACGACCCAAATTGAACCATATGAACATAGACATGTGGTTTCAGCAGGCCAGCGCTACGAGCCCATGGCCGTAGGTAGAAGGGGGGGGGGGCATTAGGGGTCAATGCCCTACCTTAAAACCTCTAATGTCCTACCTTAAAAATCAACTATCGTATCGTAACTGATTCAAAAACTGGTTTTCCAAAACACGAAAAATCAATTTCCCATTACCAAGCTATGGCGATGTGGCAGGATAAATTAAATAGTCTTTAAAACTAGCACTATTGAAACGTTGATATATCAAAAATATTCCAATAGCAATACGCTATGTTAAAGATGGAATTGTCAATGAGTCGTTGCTGACAGTTACTACTACTGAAAATCTTGATGCAGCCAATTTTACTGATTTAACGTTAAAAACATAACCAGAATATAAAATAAATTGGGGCGAAAAATTCTTACGTCCACTGCTTTAACCATTGCTTGCATTTGGTAGTCATTAGGGTTATCTCGGAAATGACTTTCATTCGTTTATTTTTTGATCAATGCATCATGTTACATGAATTTTTTCAGCATCGAAAAATAGCTGAATTGTATGGTGAAAAAAGGATTTCCCGGCTCTTAGAACAGAGTTGATCAGGACAATTGGCCGTAACAAAAGTTGTACACGATAATTATTCATTGATTTTGACGACTTTGGATGAAGTTAGAAATGACAGATTTAAGGTTGATGATGTCGCCAAGATTGTGGACATTAAAAAAGTGATGCTCAATTTGGAATTCCAAATGGCCTTGATTGTGGCCAAAAAAATAGTATCCATGCTCCAGACTGCAGATGCAGCTTTAGAATTCCGAAGCGCAGGATTGAAAGATGCCATAACAATCATTAAACTCACCCAAAACAAAATAAGGAAACTTAGATCAGAAATGTATCATCAAATTTTGGAAGAAGCAAAGTCTATGATAAGTGACGATTCCGAAAATACGACTCATACCCAAAAGAGGCAAATCAAAAAATCGGATGGCCCTTCCTGTTCCTCTGCGAGACAAAATATAGAATATCAGAACGCTCAGTCATTTAAGTCTGAGTAGTATTTCGAAACGTTGAACATACTAATAGCTAAATTACAAAGGAGATTTTCGGACAACGACGATCTACTAAATTTAGTAGCGAGTATCATGAGAAAACAAAACTATTTGTAAAATGTACAGTTTCACCAAGCCACTTTTAATTCTAAAAGGAAAATAAACGAACCAAACTTTAAGACTTTTAGCGAAAGCCCTTAAAACGAGATGGCTCCAGAGACCACATTTGGGGTTTAAATAATACGAAAAGGGCATCGTTCTCTATGTTCTTCACTTTTCTAAGCATTATAACGATAGTCGTTTCAATAAAATTACAATTTTCATTTCTAGCGCCTTGTCGTTTTACTGGCGTTTCAGTAAAACGACTATCGGAATAAGGGTGATTATAAACCATTCAGCCCTATCACGAATTCCATCGTATTCGGAAATTTTTACGAATCCCGAAAAAAGCTATCACCAAATCCGTTCGTAATGACAATTTGTATGAGATTTTCCACTACGATGGATTTTGTGACAGTTTTTTTCGGGACTCGTAACAATTTTCCGATTACGATGGAATTCGTGATAGGGCTGATTATATAAATGAATGTTCAGCACTTATCTATCACCCTTTCCCGACAATTGAGTACCACCTTTACCAGATCAGATCATATTTCATTATCAAGTAAAATTTTTACTTCCGCCCTACATGTTATCACCTCTGGCTACGGCCCTGTACGTGCCACACAGCGGACGGCACAATAAAGTGACATTCTGCATAAATGATTTGAAGCTTAGGTTGACCGTTTTCGAAAACGTCAAATCAACGTCAATTTAATGGTCAAATGATATTCATTTTTTGAATCAGATATTGCTATCATCAAACATGCAATCGTCCTCATTGTAAAATAATCTGTTTGATTATCGTCAACTTAATTTTTTTTGAAAACGCATTTGACGTTTACGAACACGCTGCCTGGGTTTTTCAATATTTTGTTTTTGCTGCAGAGTTGCACCGCGAATGAAGTTATCGAAGATATGTATTTAGCAAACTGCGTTATCGACAGAGGTGACGTGAATGGGACACGATTTGACCCTGCTAAACAATTTTACTTGTTGGGTTTCCCAAAGTCACAGGAAGTCATGCGAATAATCCGCAATGGACTGATGCACTGAAGAACATAACACAGGCTGTTATGAACTACAATCAACATTTTTAAATTCTCAAATTAAGAATTGTATTTTTTGTCAAACAAATGTTAATTTACCCTACTTTATTTTTTTTACTAGAATTTGTTAATCTTTGCTATAATCTTACATTAATCTTACATTACTTTTGTTATCTTCTTTCGTAATCTGCTGCTGCTTGTAATGAAGGTATTATCTTCCCTTTTTAAGTCAACCTCCGAGAGAAGCAGTCGCAGCAGCAGCAGAGTTTAAATAAGTATAATTTATACAAAAAATATTACATTTATTAACAAATAAAATAATTGAAAAAACATATAAAACTACACTACGACTTTGACAATTAAATTAAAGACAAAACTAAACAATTTTACAGTCCACAAATACGATAAAAAACATTGGTCCATCGATTCGGATTAAAAGTGATATCGGTGAATTAAATCTCTAATTAAAGTAATCAAAGAAGATTAGTTAATTTTTGAGACACTTTATAATCGTATGTTCCGTTATTATGCTCATGTTTTTTTTAATGAATTCTGCACCTCGCAATAATATCTAAGCGAGTTGATGCTGTGAATTTAACAGTTCGACGCACTGCCAGTTTTTACATATAATATGTACATTTGTACATACATTATATTATATATATTATATATTCGATCACGTGTCGCAGTTTTTTAACTCCTTTTTGTATCGTAATCTGAACTTTGATACATATTTTGTGCGTGTTAAAAAACATTTATTCGCTTCTTTTGGACATTTTCGATACTCGTATTGAATTATTATGCAATTCGTCAAGGGAAAACGCGGTCGCGCAAAGGCTTCTCTGTCGATGCAATTAGTTTTTTCGGATACTATCAATGATTCCACCTCAATTTCTACATTAGAAATTCATTTGGCAAGGCTTACTGAAGCTTGGTCTGATTTTAATTCGTTTTCAGACAAGCTGTATGAATTTGTTGAAGATCCTGGGTTTGTAGATCCAGAACCAGAATTTGCGGAGTACGAAAGTAAATATTTGAAGGCCCATGCGGCAATAATCGGGGCAATTCGTACAAAAACTCCTCTTCCCGATTCTCCTCCAGTACCTAACGCTGCTTCATTAAGTGAAGCGCTTACAACGCAACAATTAGATTTTTTGCGAAAAATCGAGGCAGCGAAATCGCCAAAATCGGTTCATCTACCACAACTTGTGGTTCCAACTTTTAATGGTGATTATAAGGAATGGCCAGGCTTTAAAGATATATTTCTCGGGACAATAGATTCGAATCCTTCGCTTACTGGAACTCAAAAATTCCAGTATTTGAAATCCTTTCTAGGGAAGCAACCATCGGATTTATTTAAAAACACTCCGTGTACCGATAAAAATTATGTCGAAGCTTGGGACAAGTTGGAAGAGCGTTACGACAGAACTAATTTAATCGTCCAGTCTTTCATTGAAACGTTTCTTTCGTTACCATCAACAAAATCTGCGAATTCTACTTTTCTTCGAAGAATATTTGATCAAGCTGATGAGGTTATAAGGGGTCTTAATTCATTAGAAGCTACAACTCGAGATCCTTGGATAATTTATATTCTGCTACAGAAATTAGATTTTGAAACTAAACAGGCTTGGGCTAATGAAGCAGGATCTAGAACTGACTGCACAATTCAGGAGTTTCTTGATTTTTTACAGACCAGGTGCAATTGCCTTGAAGCTTGTTGTCCTTTACCACCTGAGTCTTCTTTTACAAAACGAACTAATAACGTTCAAAAAAGCTTCCGTTCACACATGGTTGAAACCAAGGAAGGATGTCTAATGTGTAAGAGCGATCATCAGCTTTCCACATGCAAATCTTTTTCTTCGCTAAGCTGTGAAGATCGTCGGAATTTTGCTAGGGATAATAAAATTTGTTTCAACTGTTTTCGTCCAGGCCATGCATCAAACAGGTGTCGGTCTTATTTACGCTGCAAAATGTGCAGCAAGCGGCACAATACGTTGGTTCATCCTACTGAAATCGTAGCACCAACAACTTCCACTGGTGGGGATCAGTTCAAACCCAGAACCCCTCCGTCGTCGCTTAATTCTCATTCTGCAATTGTTAACTGTCACTCACTGGAGTCGTCTCATCATTTTGCAACTATTCTTCCTACAGCGGTTGTGAGGGTTCAAGATAAGGAAGGAACTCTACACAATGTTCGCGTTTTGTTGGATACAGGATCGCAAGTCTCTTTCATTACAGAGCAGATCGTCCAACGTTTGGGACTATTGCGCAAAAGGTCACGGATTCCGATAATGGGTGTTGCATCTACATCCGCGGGTGTTACCAACGGTGTGGTTAACCTAAATTTATCTTCTCGATTTGATACAAATAACATTGACATTGACTGCTATGTCATCTCCAAATTGACGTCATTGCTTCCACCTGTCTCCATATCTCACTTCAATAATCACGCTTACCTGTCGCTTGAATTAGCTGACCCTAGTTTCAATAAGCCAGGTCCTATTGATATTCTTATAGGGGCAGACAGGGTGTTTAGCATAATCAACGGATCTACGAAACCACAAAACATAGATGTGCCTAATTGTGTTTCCACTATTTTTGGATGGGTAGTAGCAGGAAGTATTCATCAACATCATTCTTTCGTGAATCATGAAATTAAAGCATTTTGCACTCAGCTTGATTTTAGGCAGGAATTTGACCTGGAACGCTTCTGGCGCCTAGAAGAGATTCATTGTGAACCTTCTTTGTCAGTCGAAGAGCAACAAGCTGAAGAACATTTCGCTTCTACTCATTGTCGTGCAGCTGATGGACGTTACGTCGTGCAGCTGCCATTTAAAACAAACTTAACCGGAAAGCTTTGTAACTCTTTTGGAATCGCTTTTAGTCGGTTACGCGCTATGGAACGTAGATTTTTGATTAATCCCGATTTAAAAACTCAATATACTCGCTTTCTTAACGAATACAACGCATTAGGCCATATGGAGGAAATACCACAACATGAAATTGAACAAAAAGGTTGCAACTTTTATTATTTGCCTCATCACGCAGTTGTTAAAAGCGACAGTACTACCACTAAGTTGAGGGTAGTATTTGACGGTTCAGCTAAACCTCATAATTCTGAATCATCTTCTCTCAACGAGCTTCTTCTTGTTGGCCCCACTATACAACGCGACATTTTCGCTATTTGTCTTCGAAGTCGTCGCCATGCTTTTGTCATATCCGGGGATATAGAAAAGATGTTCCGTCAGATTTTGGTAGCACAGAACCACACAAACTTCCAAAGAATTATTTGGCGTTCGTCTCCAGAAGAGCCATTGAAGCATTTCAGGTTAGTAACAGTTACCTATGGTACTTCGGCAGCTCCTTTCTTATCGGTAAGGACCTTAAAGCAACTAGCACTTGATTATGCAACAACCCACTCTCGAGCGTCAAAAGTGATACTCAACGACTTCTATGTTGATGATGTTTTTTCTGGAGCAGATTCCGTGGATGATGTTATTTCTCTTAGGAATGAACTTGTAGACCTTCTTAAGTTAGGCGGATTCAACCTTAGGAAGTGGACTACGAATTGCTGGCCTCTCTTACTTTCCTTGCCAGAGGAGCAACGTGAGCTATCGCCAGTACAGTTTGAGGAGTCTACAGTGGTTAAGGTTCTTGGTCTTCAATGGTGTCCGTCTAAAGATTGCTTTTCTTATAAAGTAGTTCTTCCACAACAACCAACATGCACCAAGCGTCGTATTCTTTCCGATGCTTCACGTGTGTTCGACCCTTTAGGATTTCTTGCTCCTGTTGTTGTGGCGATCAAAATATTCTTCCAGGATATGTGGCGAGAGAAACTAAGCTGGGATGCAGACGTGCCTGAGGAACTTGCTCATCGCTGGAATATCATCCGTGATGAACTTCACTTAGTTGAAGCAATATCCATTCCAAGAGTCATTTGGTCGAACAGGAACAACTGCGAGCTTCATGCTTTTTGTGATGCATCGTTGGACGCGTATGGCGCCGTTGTATACTGCCGAAGTACAAACCAAAATGGAAACGTCGCGATATCGATTGTAGCAGCCAAGACTAGGGTTGCCCCGATAAAAGTTTTATCATTGCCAAAACTAGAGCTTTGTGGAGCGCTTCTACTAACTCGACTAATAAATAAAATTAAAAACTCTTTACAGGAAAAAGAACTTCCCGTTTTTGCATGGACAGATTCTTCAATAGTGCTGCATTGGCTATCTGCTCCTCCTAAAAAATGGTCAGTATTTGTTGCTAATCGAACTTCGGAGATCCAATCTTCAATCCCCTTTAAATGCTGGAATCATGTTCGTTCTCCGCAAAATCCAGCTGATGTTGCATCGCGAGGTATTCCACCATCACTTTTAGCATCAACAGATATCTGGTGGAATGGACCACCGTGGCTAAAAAAGGACTCTACTGAGTGGCCGGTATCGCGGTATAGTATGGATGAAATCTCTATCGAGAATTTGGAAGAACGAAAAAGTACAAAAGTTCAGGTATTTGTTTCGAATATAAACGCTGAAAACATTCTTGATAATTTAATATATAAAACATCGAGTTGGCTCAAGCTTGTTCGTATAGTGGCATACATTTATCGGTTTTATCGAAATGCTCGCTTTAAAAACAGTCGAAAGACGTGCCGCTATCTGTGTCCTCAAGAAATTGATGAAGCTAAAACTCTAGTTATAAAGAGTGCCCAATTTTCCTTATTTAACTCTGAGATTAACTTGCTTACCAAAGGTAAGGAATTGCCCTCGAAGAACAAACTTTTACCTCTAGCTCCGTTTTGTGATCAATCAAATGTGCTTCGGGTAGGTGGTCGTATAAACCAATCGGATTTATTATATAATGAAAAACATCCAATAATTTTGTGTAAATCACATCCCATCGCTGAAATGTTAGCTCGTTATATTCACATTAAGTATCTACACGCTGGTGTGACTCATATGATAGCTTTACTTAAGCAAAACTATTACATACTCGGTTGCCGAAATCTTTTAAGAAAAATTGTGTTCGGATGTAATGACTGCTTTCGACAGCGACAAACTTCATCTCAGCAGCTGATGGGTGATCTCCCAGCAGAGCGTGTTCGGTTCGCCCGCCCGTTCAGTAAGGTTGGTTGCGATTACGCTGGTCCCATAACGCTTCGCCTAGCTCGTGGACGTAATCCAAAGTTCGTTAAAGCATACATCGCGCTTTTCGTATGTTTCGTCACTAAAGGAGTTCATATTGAGTTAGTTGGGGACTTATCGACAACCGCATTTCTCTTAGCTTTAGATCGATTTGTGGCGCGCCGCGGTAAGCCAACAGAAATATGGAGCGACAACGCAACAAACTTCCATGGAGCTAAGAGAAAACTTGGTGAACTTTACGATCTACTTCTGAGTCAGCAGAGAAACACCATCATCAGTGATCATCTTTCAAAGGACCAAATCGCTTGGAAATTTATTCCACCCTCCGCACCTCATTTTGGAGGATTATGGGAGGCTGGAGTAAAATCGGTTAAAGCCCATCTCAAACGCGTTATCGGTGATCAAAGTCTGACCTACGAAGAGATGTACACCCTCTTAGCCAAAATCGAAAGCCTTCTTAACTCACGGCCTATGTGGCAAACATCTGACTTTGAACCTACTGCTTTAACTCCATCACATTTTATGATTGGAGAATCTTATTCTGCAGTTCCCTTACCTGATGTTTCTTTGCTTAATATTTCAATGCAAAATAACTGGTCTCTTTTACAGGCACTAATGCAAGGTTTTTGGAAACGCTGGCATCAGGAGTATTTGACGTCGTTGCAGAGTCGACCAAAGTGGCAAAAAGCGCAACGTAACTTAAAAATTGATGACGTCGTGCTACTAAAGGAGCCCAATCTTCCACCATCTAAATGGATTCTTGGACGTGTAACTGAAATCCATCTTGGACCAGACAGTAAATGCCGAGTCGTCACCGTCAAGACCAATAGCGGTAGCTATACTCGACCCGTGGTGAAACTTGCTCCGTTGCCGTTTACTGAAAGACCAGAGTCTTCCAGGGGGGGCTGAATGTTATGAACTACAATCAACATTTTTAAATTCTCAAATTAAGAATTGTATTTTTTGTCAAACAAATGTTAATTTACCCTACTTTATTTTTTTTACTAGAATTTGTTAATCTTTGCTATAATCTTACATTAATCTTACATTACTTTTGTTATCTTCTTTCGTAATCTGCTGCTGCTTGTAATGAAGGTATTATCTTCCCTTTTTAAGTCAACCTCCGAGAGAAGCAGTCGCAGCAGCAGCAGAGTTTAAATAAGTATAATTTATACAAAAAATATTACATTTATTAACAAATAAAATAATTGAAAAAACATATAAAACTACACTACGACTTTGACAATTAAATTAAAGACAAAACTAAACAATTTTACAGTCCACAAATACGATAAAAAACACAGGCTATGTCTCAAATATAGCCAGATCTATGCGGAAGAGCCATTGAAAATTTGAACACTCGGCTCCGCGCCACCGTAAGAGAAACTGAAGCGGGCAATTGAACGATGCCATATACCATACATTGGCCATCCAAATAAAAAAAATTATTTTGTTTATACCGCACACACAGCTTGTTTTATTCCATTTCAACATTTACCCGCCCTTATTGAAAACCCCTTTAGTACTAGGACGGAAACAAAAATAGTTTTTCGCTTTACTCATCTTTGATAGTTCTAGTCAAAATTTGGTAAGACCACAGATACCTTGGCTCAACTTTCCAAAACGTAAGCACGAATTTTCACACGCAGTTTTTTTTTATTCGATAGATACGAGTAATCACTAAAAAACACTATTTATCGCAATCTTAGAGTGAGGAAACAATTATTTCTATTTTTAATTAATTTTTAAAGTTTCACTTTTCCATACAAATTGAACACAATAATGGCTGCGATTCACATGAAAAACGTTTTTTTTTTGCTTTATTTTGACGTTTCTCCTTTCTTTCTTTGGTACAGTGATTTTATACGAGCTGTTTTTTTGGGATATTCTTGAAATTTATTGTTTTCGTTTGTATTTTTTTTTAGGAAATTATTCATTTATTTAAGGGAAATTTTGGGGAAATTTCCTTTTTTCGAATTTGAATATTTAAAAACAATAATATTTACAATATTTTGGTAGTACCAAAGAAACTTTGCAGGCACCCAACCTCGCACCTACCCCAAATCCTATAGTGAGCCCAAGCAGGGGGGTTGCAGGGGGGCAGCATGCCCCCGCATACATATCTTACTGTTTATGCGCCATAATGCTGGATGCTAGCACTGATGCGTTTTTGTAAGTAAGCAAAAACCAATAAGTAGTCTTAGTAATTTTCAATTTTCTCAAGAACTAAAAGACATAAAACCATTCGGTATTTTGTATTCGATTCAGAATTGATAGTTACATTGACTAAATAAACCAATTAAGCACTTTATTATACAATTTCGCCGAAAAATGGTCTGAGTCCACCAAAAAGTGAGGTTAAAACCGAAAAAGAAAATATTTTTTTTTAGGATTTAGGGGGGTTTCCTCACTCTAATATTTTAACCCTGTTCTATTGAGACCCATACCTAACTGTAACAAAAAAAAATCAAAACTCAACTCCTGCTTACGTTTTGGAAAGTCGCCCCTATACATTATAACCAGGATAATGTACATACATTACATACATCATTAACACCTACTTGATTCACTTGCTGTTATTAAGTTTGTCAAGTATCAATTGATATATATTGAAATTTATCAGACAAATTGACCAGCATCATTAATTATTTATTTTATGTTATAACAACGTTCAACCAACGCCAACGGTCATTTTCAATTATAAAAAGTTTTATAATTTAGGTTGTAAAATATCAAATCTCAATTCGTATCAATTTGATAGCTGACAATCTTAATACGGGGGAAGGCAGTATTAACAAAACAACATTAAAACTCACCTATTAGGAATCTTTGTTCACGTCTAATAGAAGTGTGAGAGCGCTATAACATATTCCATACGCGCTACATTGTTCCATTGTAGAATATAGTGGCTAAATAAAAAGGTCCAAAATTTAATATCTTTGATAAAATGTTTATTTAATTTTTCGTTTTGTTTTTTTTTTTAATATTTACTTTGATTTTTTTAACTTAAAATTTTTATGTTTCATAATTATTTTATGCTTTGATTTATTTTCTTACGATGTATATAGATAGATATATAAATGTAGATGTATATATATATATATATATTTATATATATTTTATGTATGTATATAATATTAAAAAATACAAATATAATGAGATTAAAATCACTTTTTAAACCTACGAAGATAGAGGAGGATTGTTTATTAAAGTTTACTCATAATATATTTCTGTTGTTGTTTTATTTTTTCTTAGATAAACTTTATTAAAAGTGTTTGATTTCTTTTTATTTACTATTTACATTAACTTATTTGATAAATTTATATTCTACGATATCGTACGATATTACACAGTTTTCATTTTGTTTCTTTGCAAAAAATGTTCGATTCTTTTTTTATATTTTCCAAATAATAAAATACAAAAGAAACTCACAAAAAAGAACTTCACAACAGTTAGTTTATGTATTTTTCTTTTTACAAGAATATAATTTTTGTATAACTCATTCTTTTTCAAAAGAACAATTGATGAAATAATAGATCGCAGCAGTTACATACATATACATGCATGTAGTTTAAACAAAACAAATTGTATTCCAAACAAAAACGCAACATTAAGAATATTTTAGTTTTCTTTTTTTTAACCTAAAAAATGAGTCTCGCAGTCTCTTAATTAAAATAAACTTAAACTTAATAACTACTATTCAAACTTATGCAACAACAACAAGCTCAAAATAAAACTAAACCAATATCTCTAAATAATTTTTATTATTAAACTAAAAAAAATTAGGCTAAGCCGAATAAAGTCACAGCACGTGAGCTTAAACTAAAAGAAAATAACACATAACATTCAATTAAAAAAAATACACGTTTTTGAAGAACGTGATATGATTGGTAGAATTGTTTTCTTAAAATTTGGCACATAATTTTCATATTTGCTTCCATAATAAGCGCCTCTTTATTTTGTATAATGGTTCAAGTTTTCAGTTTTGATTGGCTGAATTGGATCAATAGTACATCTTAAAAGAATCTTAAATTTTCTTTTGAAAAAATTCAATATCCTTGTTTGCTGAATATCATCAAAATCGTTAAAACAACGCTGAATTGGAAATTTAAAAAAAAAAAAATCAAGTTTCTAAATGGGAGCATTTTTTAACATTTAACTCATATATTCAGCAAAGTTTTTGTATATCTGGATTTTTATGATTTTCTCCATTGCAATTGGCCAAAATTTACAGCTACTAGCAAATTCAAACTTGAGTTTGTATAAACTCTGATGAATTTGCTGTTAGACAGACCACTAAAAAATTCCTTCCCGGAATCTGGTCTGCAGTAGCAGCTGAATTGTGAAAATTTCATTTTTATTTTCGGTAAAATAGAACGACATAAAATTGATTTATCATCTTAATTTTGAAGCTTGGAGATTCTTGGAATTCAGCACTTTTATTTTTTCAAATATTTGATAAAAACATTTAAAAATTTCTCCACTTTGCAATGCTTATTTTTTTATTAAATATTCTATAACTTAATCATTCTGCTGAATTTAATATTTACCAGCTGAATTGTTCATTTCATTCAGCAATTTCTTCAATTCGACGAAACTTCACTCTGGGTTCGTTGTCTCTTCTCTGGAACCATACCTTCCATTGCCTGCTGCTCTTCGTCACTACTGCTGAACGGCTGAATACGTCTCTTCAAGTTATGGTCAACATTGTTGTGAGCTGAATTTTCTTCAGCCTTACCACCTTCATCCATAGAATTTTGCACGTCGTAGCCATCTTCACTGCCACTATCTCCACCGTTTGTTGGATTCGAATGAGGTACATCGTGCATTCCCGAAGGCGATGTATAATTCCCCATTGTTGTTGGATCTTTGTCCATCAGTTTTTGGGCCAGTACTTTAAGGCTTATCAGGGAATTATCACAGTCACTTGTGTCTATTTCGGTGAGACTTATGCCAGATCGTTCGATTTCGGCATAAGTACCGAACGGCAACTTTGTCAAACATTCTAATTTCTGAACATGAGTCTTGGAGCGAAGATGTTTGGCTAGATGCCCGTGAATTCTGAAGGCAATCTTACAGTCAGTACACTCAAATGGTCGAGGGTTGGACGATGTCGGTACACCAAACGTCGAAGTCATTGTTATCTTCGTCCTGTGTCCTTCAGAACGTTCGTGCTTCTGTAAGTGCCCTTGAGTTCGAAAACTTATGCCACAAGGCTCACACTTAAACTTCCTCTCCATAAAATGGATGTTCATGTGGAGTAGCAGCTGATGCTGCTTCTGAAAGGTCTTCGAGCACATAGTGCAAACAGAACGACCATCACTGGAAATTGGAACTCTTGGAAAAACTGGTTGGATTTCATTCGACGAGCTCTTGAAACCATCTTCCCCAACAATAACTGTTCGCGTGGGAACGCTTGAAAAGTCAGAACTTGTTGTTGGAATGCTATTCGATGACGATTGCGGTGTTGAAGCAGTTGAGGTTTCGGTCCCAGCAGATTCGTGATCGGACATACTTTCATCACCACATTCTTCGGATTTTGTTGAGCTTAAGGACTTCGATTTGGACTTGGTCATTTTCAGGTATTCCGAGGCAACACTTTTAGCACTTCCGGGAGCTTTTATTTTGGGCGCTGATAATGTATCCTTGGTTGGAACCACATTTTCCACTACAGATGGAATTTCTTTTTCATGCTTTGCCAGGTCAGACTGCTTCATTGGTTCTGCTTTATGTTTCACTGGATCATCTATCGTCTCAATCGCTTTTCCTTGAATGATAATTGATGAACTCATCATGTATGTGCTGGCAGTTGTGCTCACTGCAAAGTATCGACCACTTGAAGAGTTACTCGTATATGTGTTGATTGATTCACAAGCTCCTTCAATGGAATTCCGATTCATTTGGCTTTGCTTGATTTTATGATAATGCAGAGCTTGTTCCGTGAGATACGCATTATGTAAGGCACTGCTATCTACTCTAGCCACAGAGCAATCAATTGAGGAACGAACTCGATCGGTCATATTAATCAATGACTTCATGAACATCGACTCGTTGCTCACAGCACCAATGACATCGCGAATCTGTGCAGCTGACTGATGTGGCATTTGCGGTAATGACACTTGCTTCATCTTAACATCGAGTGGCTCTGCGGAACGAGGTTTGGTCAAATCAATTGGTAACATGGTACTTTCATCCGAGCTCCGTGGAAGTTTGGGCTTCGATTCTTCAGGATTTGAGTAGTACTGCTCTTGCTTCTGATAATCAAATGGCGGTTTTGGGGATGTAAATGATACAACACGCCGCTGTTGCTGTGGTGTATGATTTTCGTTATGATGATATGTGTAGGAGTCTTTTGGCGAAATACTACTGATCGGTGGAGTCATTGAAAGTGACAAAAGACAACGCGCTGCCTCGTGTTCCTGCAAACGTGACTTGGAGTCATCAGCATCTAATGGAGAGAATTATATTAGTACACGATTTCCAAGACATACAAGAAAGATTAAACTCACCACTGCTCTCGGTTTCATTGTCCGAGAAATCATCATCACTTGATTCACCAGGCAAAGATGACGTACGCCCACCTCCTGAATTAATCGACTGTTGATCATATTCAAAGTCTGGTTCCATGAACTCTCCATCAGCGGGCATTGGTCCTGGATTGATGCCGAGTTCGATGCACTTCTTGAAATGGGTCTTTGACTGCATGTGTTTTGTAAGATTACCCTTGGTCTTGAAGCTGTAAGCAGAGATATACAAATAAAATCAAGTACAAATGGGAGTCTTCTCAGCGAAACTTACCTAAAATTGCAATGTTTGCAGGTGTACGGCCGTACGTCAGTGTGCGTCCTAATATGCTTCTTCAACATAGATGGCTTCTTACAACGAATTCCACATTCGAGGCATACAAACCGGCCTCTGCCACGTCCTCGAATGTACGTGTAATCTTCATGTGATTCATAGCCTCCCACAAGCAGTTGCTGGCTATTTGCTGTATCTTTATCAGCTGATGACTCTGAAGTCTTTGAAGACTCTTCAGATGAAGGGAATGGCAATGGCTTCAGTTGGTGGTGGTAAAACTGCCCCATATTGTTTTCAAAAGGAGTCATTACCGTGCCCTGAGAATGAACCGTTGAACAAGTCGTTTTACCACCGGCTTTTGTGTTAGCACATGACTTCTGACGGGCGTCATACAACGCCATGACAGTTTTTGGCTTGAAGCCCATCGGATGCGGGTTATTTTCGGCGCAGACCTGCCAAACGCTGTACATGGAGAGTTTATGTAGATTGGCAACGTAGGATGGCTGCGGACAATTAACGGTACAATAAAACATTTTCGTGCTGCACTTGAGACCCAGATAGGTGTAAGCATGTCCATTAAGGTACATCTGTGCAAAAGCTTTCGATTGCCTAGGTGTTTCGGGAGAGATCAAAGGCAGAGTATTTGCGTTTGGAGTGATTCCATGGTGACGCTTCGGTGTAAAAGTGCCAGGCTTTAGTGGAAGGCTTGTCGGCCTCAGGAACTTCGAACGTTTCGAGGGAGATGTTTTCTCTTCGATTGATTCAATACCAGAATCACTAGGTTCTGCACTGCGACGATAACTTGAATTCGACGTATCAACATGCAATGGTGTCATTGCGTCTTGTGATCGTGTTGAACTGATTATTTCTGATTCCTTGGGCAAATTGTCAAAATTAAAATGTCGAACTTCTTTCTCACTCTCCTGAGATTTTATGCCTTTTTGCGGGCTCACATTGTCAGCCATGCGAAGGAAATTGAAGGACTTTTTGGGAACTTCTAAGCTAGCTGGAGTAAGAGTTTGCCATCGTGCAGCTCTTTGTGCCGGTGATGGTGGAACACGATTGAATTCACTTGGTACATTACTAACACCCCCAAAAGGCGACAGATTCCTTCCTTCGGCATCCATTCGCACCGATTTGGGTTTTGGACTGAAAGCTGAGGAATCCATCGTACCAGAGAGAACAGCCGGACTTGGCACCTTTTGTCGATTCGGGCTGGGATTTCGAGAGTGGCTTGGCACCAGCAACTGTTGAGGTGGGGGTAACTGCGGAGTTAGGCAATTCGGGCCTGGTATTCCTGGAACGTAAGGAATCATCTTCTCACCGCCCCCATGTTGTAAGATTGGAAGCGTTAACGGATTGAAGGCAGTAATTGAATTAATTGGCGGAAATTGGAAATGCGTTGGCCCGGACATCTGCAAGCCTGGTGGAAGACTTGGTGTAAGAGGGGTAATGGGAATCATCATCTTGGGTGTTGTACCTCTATTTGAGGGCTGATCTCTTGGCTTGGGGGATACTTCTTGGAAACTCCCGCCAGACAAAAGTGGGGTACGAATCATTTTCGGACTCATATCCAGATCAGGACACTCGGATATAGGAACCATACAGCCACCAGAAGACATGAAACGCTTCGAAACATCCTCTTTCTTGTCCGCATTTTCCGCTGAGGCAGAGTAGTTACTGTTGTTCTTGAGCTGGTGCGATTGTGACGTGGATTGATGAAAACTCGTTGAAGGTTCTTGTTGATAACTCTTGTCATACTTTGGTCTCTTGTTAACCAATCTGAAGGACTGAGAGGTTTGATCATCGTGGACTTTCCGTATGACAATTTCTTCAGATTTTCTCTCGTTGTGGTTATAAGATTCGACCAGAGGTGTCTTGCCCAGGAGCGGTCCTGGTGAGGGCAGCGGAGCGTCAATGAAACGATTATTAATAACAACGTCTTGCAGTGGAGTGGGTGTCGATGTTGTTGATACTGAGGATGATGTTGATGGCACGGGATTGGAAGAAGAAGCTTCTGAGGCGGCTGCAGCAACTGCAGCTGCAACTGATGATGCCGTGGCAGCTATAGACGTAGATGAACTCAACGTATCAAGAACTAGATTACTGGGCTTAGTTTTCAATTGTGACCAAGCAAGTTTCACTAGAGAAAGGGGATTCTTGGAGTAAAAGAGCGATGATTTGGCCAGTTTTGCAAGAGAATTCGGGTTATTCAATTCGGGCAGGCTGACATTTATGGAATTTGACCGGAAATACTTGTAGGATGGCGACGAAACTGGGCTTATAGGAGCACTAGATGGTGTGCCCTGGCAGTATGTACTATTATGCACTTGAAGGTCTTCAGCTGTCCGGAATTCCATGGGACAAAGCGGGCAGATATAGACAGCATCTTCACCTTCACCTGTAGGGACTGCTAAGCCCCGAGCATTTAGCAGTAAGTTTTTGATGATAGAGTTACTGGGATTTTGAGGATGTAATGCAGGGCTCTTGCCCCTGCTGCTCGTGGAGCTGGTTACGACGTTGTCGGGGGCTGGTGAAGACCGCGATTCTATTGAGAGACGTTTTCGTGAAAACGAGCTTGTGCTAGGAACATCAGCTGGATCGATTACTTTGGAAAGATTCAGTGGCACATTAATGGCTCCTGCTGATGATGAATCCTTCTGCGTCGGCTGTATTGGTGATGGTGTTGAAGCTGGCACTGGTATCGGAATATGTGATATACGCGGCTGCTGCTGTTTCTGATGATTTGGTTGCTGATGATGTTGCAGATTTGTTTGCGGTGTTTGTTGCTGCTGCTGAGACATAGGAGGTATCATTATGCTTACTGCCGCAAGTTTGTGCAGGTTTTTCGACATGCCATTCATTGGATTGTTAAACGAGTTGGTTGCTAGCCTCTGGATGTGATCCTCACTAAAGCCTCTGAGGTACTGGTGGTGCTGTTGTTGTTGTTGCTGATGTTGTTGTAGTTGTTGTTGTTGTACCTGCTGTTGTTGTTGTTGAAGCTGTTGTTGTTGTTGTAGCTGTTGCTGTTGTTGCAGCTGTTGTTGTTGTTGAAGCTGTTGTTGCTGTTGCAGCTGCTGTTGTTGTTGCATTTGCTGCTGCATCTGTTGCTGTTGCAACTGTTGTTGTTGTTGTTTGTGGACAATGGCCTGCGCCAACTTTGTGTTGGCACTTTCTCCACTTGGCACTGTTGAAGTTGGGACTAGGTTGCTGTTACTGTTAGAAGCAGGACTCGGAGTATTGGCATTGGTAAAACTCCTCGAACGGTTAAGAGTTTTAGGGTATTTTTTTTGCAGGAGCAGTTCCTTGTTTTCCACAATTGCCTCGTTTTGTGATATGAGTTTGGATATGTGCTCCTGCAGGCGTTCCACATTCTGTCAAAAAAAGAACAAACATTAAAACATAGACTTGGACAGTCAATTGAAATATTTTAACTTACCAGCTGATGACCACCGCCTGGGGAAGCACTTATTGCAGTCTTATTAGCCAAAATAGAACCAGAACTGCCGCCCACAGTTTGAATTGTTTCCTTGTTGCTGCTACTACCACTTACCAGCGGCTGTATATTTGGCGAATGATTCATTCCAACTCCGCTGGCTGGTGGCGGAATTGCCACCGGCTGAGGATGAAAATTCCGGTGTGCGGGTGTTTTGCTGGCTGTGTTAGCTGCAACTTGCATTGGAGAAGCCATTATGTTAGAATGTTGCATCTGATATTGTTGTTGCTGCTGGTGCTGATATTGAGCTGGAGACACGGATACTGACATAACTTCTCGCTGATTGCCCGAGGGAGGAAGCAGACATGGTTGTTGCGGATGCTGGGAAGTATAGTAGTGATGAAGCATTCCGGGGTTGACATAGTAGCCGCCAGTTGGAGAGACATGTGGTGGCAAAGTGAGTGGCCCTTGCATTGGAATCAACTGGTGGTTGTTGTTCATATGATGATTTGAAATCTTATGGGTGTTGTTTATATGTTGCTGCAGTGGAACTTGTTGTGGCGCCTGTAGAGGGACTTGGTGATTTTGTTGAAGGAATTGCTGTTGCTGTTGATGTTGTTGATGCTGCTGCTGTTGCTGTTGTTGTTTTTGTTGTTGAAGTTGAAGTTTTGCTATCGCTGCAGATTCTTCATCTTTCAATTGATGTTGTTGCTGTTGCTGAATTTGATGCTGCTGTTGTTGCTGCATTTGGTGGTGGTGTTGGTGCTGCTGTTGTTGATGCTGTTGTTGTTGTTGTTGTTTTTGTTGTTGTGTTTGGAGTTGCTGTTCATGATGTTGTTGCTGTTGGTGGTGTTGTTGTTGTTGTTGTGTGTGTTGGTGTTGTTGTTTATGTTGCTGTTGCTGATGTTGCAATTGATGATGTTGAGGTTTGTTGGGAGAATAGAGAGCAGCATTATGGAACTTTGGTTTATAAGGTTTGTCATTGGAATATTTTTGATTTTGTTGATTGGATGTTGAAGTGGCAATTGCGGTATTTGTCGAACCATGTTGTTGCTGTGGCGGTGGTAGTTTTTGATGCTGCAACTGTTGCTGTTGATTGGCAATGGCTAATGTCCCCCCATTTGGATGTGATACCAAACTATTTGGCTGAAGGAAAGTCTTTGAATTAGGTGGCGATGACAAGGTACTAGGCTGCTGTTGTGACACTTGGGCCGAAAGAACAGCAGGTGATGATGTCCTCTCGTCAAGGGGAGAAGTTGTACGGCTTATCTATATTGGAGAAAATGTTTTGTGATAAACATAATTTGTGATAAAAGTTAGAACATTCAAACTTACCACATCCGAGCTGCTATTACTCATATCGGGATCTTGCTCTTGATCCGAAGCACCCATGGATCCTTCATCTGCATCCGTTGGTGGTTCTACACCTCTCATCCTCAACGCATGCGATCTCGATCTAGAATAAACCGAAGAGACATTGTTAGCAAAAAAGCGATCTCATTGTTCTAAGCCAGAGATTGTCTTACCTGCAATGCTTGTAGTAGTTACTTTTTGTCTTAAATGCAAAACCGCATGTATCACAGGGATATGGTCGTTCATTTGTGTGTGCACGGATATGTTTCTGTAGTACCGATGGTTTAGTACAATTTAAATTACAATAAGGACAAACATGCCTAGATAGCTGTTGTCCAGATGCATCTGTTGTACTATTACCAGCAGTTTGTTTCTGTTGTTGTGGTTGTTGTTGTTGTTGGTTTGGTGATTGTTGTGCCAGCTTTTGATTTTGTGGCACCAACACCGGGCTAATACTAGGCGTCGTTGTTGTAGACGTTGTCCTCTGGACTTGTCCACTAATATTACTACTACTATTATTACTAATGCTATTACTTAGGGCTAGATCACTGTTGTTGCTTAGATTATTACTACTACTGTTCTTGTTGTTGTTGGTTGATTTCTTTTTAATATTATCGTTGGCACTACTACTTGTTGCATCACATACAACTGCCACATGACCATTTGTCAGTGGTGGCACTCGATCTTCGGCGGCACCAAGATTTTCATTTACCACTAATGTAATTGGTGGGGATTCAGATATCGGTGATGTAGATGGAGGTGAGGATGATGTGGAAGATATCGAAGAGCCTCCTTTATCGGTAGCATCATTGTGCTCCAATTGGTTATTGTTATTGTTTGGATTGGTGGTTGTGGCGCTGGCAATGCGCTTAAATTTCTTATGCAGGTACTTAAGGTTGTTCCATGTTGTTGTGGACATCGATGATGATTCATTTACTAAGCTCTTGTTATTTTGGTTATTGTGATAACTATTGTTATTATTGTTGTTAATGTTACTACTTAAACTACTACTATCACTATTGGTGCTGCTACTACTGCTGCTGATAAGTTCTGATGTAAGCTTATTTGTTTCGCTTATGGTCATTTTGGCGTTTTGAGGGTTATTATTCTCAGATGATGAGGAAGATGAGATGTTCTTCTTTTCGGAACGGTAGGTGGTGGTCGTTATGTTTGTTGTTGTTGTTGCTGTTGTTGTTATTGATGCTGGTGGTGCAGCTGTTGCTGATGGCGAGGAAGATGACTTTGATGATACAGATGTAGTTGATTGTTTCGCACCGTTGCTTGTTGTTATTGTTCCGCCAGCGGATTGTTGTCTATGATGCTGCTGTTGCTGCTGCTTCTGCTGATTGTTGTGGTGTTTTTTGCTATTATTAGTTGTACCACTTAAGTGATTATTAGTATTAACGGTGGTTTTGTAGTGCGTTTGTGATTGTTGCTTCTTGGATGTGGTCATTTTCTTGGTATCATCCATTTTGTTTGATTTTGTGCCGCCCGGGTCATCTGAAATGAAAGGAAAAACAAATTAATTTAATTGGCTGTAGTACATTAAGAAACCTCTGCTCGAGTTAAAGGTATAAAAAAATTTATAAAAAATGCGAAAACAAAATGTGAACCTATTTGGGCGCCAGAAGCAAGATTTTAATTTTCAAAAGACGGTTAGTCGAACTTTTTTATTCATAATTTTACATGATCTAAGCATGATAGTATTTGTTTGTGTGACGATCTTTCTTTTTAAAATGTCAAAACCACGTAAGCCGATAGTCCTGAATATTGAGGAAAATGGTTTAAAGTGAAGTATACCATCGGTTAAACTACTTGTTCTACTCTATTACCCTCGTTCTGGATATGCAAATGTTTTCAGATACGAGTTGTATTTGCATGAGCTTCCTTCTTAAGGAATTACAATAACACAAATCAATCAGGACAGATTTGACTATTTAGGCACTCGATCGCATCCATTCACACAAGTTTGTATGCGAAGCATCTATATTGAAGCTGTAATCAATTTATTTATTTTATGTTAAAGCTGATCGCTCAACTTAAATGAAGGGTCTTTCTTTGGAAATTTTTTTTTTCGATATTTGAAAAGAATTGCGGATCTCATTGCTCCACCCACGTTTAGGTGATCTTTCAAGTAGGCCTTAAATCTGCCTTCATGATTTTAAAACGCCCCACACTTGGGAAGCAGCAGATACTCCATTCAACTATGGAGCAGAAAACAAGAAACACAGTCTGTATGAAAAGTGCAGCCGAAATAGTTTCGAGAAAAGAGAAAACCTGTAAACATGAACTTCAAATGCAGATCAGAAATTAAATAAATTTAAATTCAAATAACAAAAAAAAACTTCCTTCGAATCGCAAAGTTCTACCAAGCTTTAAACAAAAAAAACCCACTCTTAAACCAAAATCTATTTTCATTTCTATTCTAAAAAATTAGCATGGAATTCCTGGGACCGTTTATTTATTTTCTCTATGCGCAATTCTATTTGTTTTCAAAACTTCGAATTCCGATGAAAAATATTATGTGCATATGTTTGCTTTGTTGGAAATTCTCATTTATTTATACGTTCTATACCTACTGTTTACGATTAGTCAGATTAGTCAACATAAAGAGAAAGAGAGAGGGCAAAATATACAAATAAAAAGTTTATTTTTTTTGTTTTGGTTTTTCTCATATTTTTTTTTGCATTCTTTTAATTTTCCAACTTAGTCAGAGACACACAACACAAAGTAAAATTAAAAACAAAAATAAAAAAAAATGGAAAAATGGAAAATAGCATTCATTCATGGAATTCACCTCCAAGTTTCAACTATTTTACACACCGCGCACATAACCTAGAATTTATTTTTTTTTCTTTCTATTTATCAACACGATGATGATAATCAACACCATTTATCTATCGGTATCACAGTCAGCCAACAAGCAACAGCCCACGTCGAACTGAAACAAGCAATAATCCAATGGTCAAAGCGGGATATAAAAAATAATAAAACAAAATAAAACACACCATGTCAATCTCGAGCATTTGCATACTTTGAAGCAGGGCAGGATTTGATTTGGGGCTTCACACAAATAAAAAAAGAAAGGATTTCGAAAACGTACGACGTGCTTGAAATTTCTAGCACAATTTCGTAGCATGTGACAATTCAGTTAGGGGCAAGTTTCAATTAAAAAAAAAAGAAGAAATGGGTATGCATTTTATTTCATTGAGGTTAAGTATCACCTGGTTTCGAAAACACCAGGAAATCCATTCAATTTGATCTCAATTTCTATTCACGATTAGAATTCGAGTAAAATTTTAGATACAATCGCACGTCATCCACATAAATATAATGAGGATTTAAAGTCCTGTATCAAGTACATAATTTATAAATTTGAAAAATAGTGATGGTCCAATACCAGATCTCTGTGGCACACCGCATTTCTAACAGGCTGACAGGCAGAAGAGAACCTAAGAACCACGTTCCAAAGGGTTTTCCAATTGGAAATTTTGACAGGTTATTGCGAAACGATTGTTGAAGCTTCATCTGTCAAATTCCTGTCATTTATTTAGTATGTCTGCTAGATCAACACAAATGATGAAATTGTTTTATGAAAAAGTGTTTTCTGTTCGAACCACATTTCGGGCGAGAGAACTATTCGCACCATTGTAGATTCAGTGAACAATTCACAAAAAGCTGATGAAAATATCTCAGATTTCCCCCAAGAATGTGGAGCTGAATCCGAAGCAGTCAACACCGCAACGCGCACAAGAACTAGTTCGCAGAACACAACTTGGCAAATTTTGGGTCTTGACTTAGGCCTGCAGCCAAAGAAACTTCAACTGACCCAGGAGCTCACAGTGAACGACCATAGACAATGACCTGTGTTCGCTAATTGGGTTTTGGAGCAGATGGAATTTGATCCAAATTTCACTGAAAAAACATATTCAGCTACCAGGCACATTTCTTGGTAAAAATGTTCTTCAACAAGCAAGATTGTCGAATTTAAAACGATCACAATCCACAGAAGATTCACCAAATTACAATGCATCTAGAGAAAGTAACTGTTTTGTGTGGATCTTCGGCTGGTAGCATCATATCTTAATACTTCTTCGAGAGCGACGTTGGCTAGGCCATCAACGTCAACTCCGAGCACTATCGGTCGATGTTAACCAATTTCTTCTAGCCCGAATTGGATTGTATGGACACAGACGACATGAGGATTTAACTCGGCAGCGCTACATCCCACTTTGACCGTGCCACTATGGACATTTTGGCCTATACTGTGTTCGACAAAAATTGTCAGTACAGGAAAGATAGGAAGTTTGCCTCTCACTCTGGTTTCATTGGCTTGCATAAGTGTGTCGCTTTTTAAAGATCTCACAGGGTTTCCCTAGTTTGCATTATAAATCACCAACACTCAACATACTCATCTTCATAAAACTTGTTCCCAAAAGCTTCAAATCCCAAAAGCTCCTTGATGAAATCCACGGAATAAGCTTCTTGGTTGGAATTTAGAATGAATGAAGCGCACGATCGTATTGACTTGACAATCACCCATATTCTGAAACTCGTATTTATGACAAGTGAAGTCGGATGTTCGAATCCTGGAATAACAACATACAACTGTAGTCGAATACGAGTCATAAATATGAGTTTCAGAATATGGGTGAGTATCTATTCAGCAGTGGGATCCAACGGTCGCGTTGGGGTGTACAAATTTTTGCGAAGAATTACAACAACAATTCTTTAAGGAAGGTCAGTGGCTTGCTCTTTTTTAAGTGACATTTTTCCCAACGTAGTGTAGTAATGAGTGCATCAGGCGCCACTGCTTTGGAAAAAGCTCTCCCATAAGGCCTGTACTGACAATTTTTGTTGAACAGAGTATAGCTATTTACGAATATGGTTATCTCCCGCGGAGGCGATGTGAAATTCTTAATGGAAAATCTTTAAGTAACTAACAATTTTCATTTATTACTCTGTAAGTTTTGGCAGGAGGACTCGAGGGGGGTCTTAAAATGTCTGTGATTTTGAATTTTAATTTATTTATTCAGCTTAATTCAAGCTATAAGTATAACTTAAGAACTGCTAAGATGAGATGCATTTTTCATGAGCAGACATAATTGGAAAATTTGTCACTTCTCGTAACAAGCAGCAACCCCGAAAAAAATCATTTTTTTTTTTGGGTTTTCGATGGGAACAGCAGAGAATTTAACACTTAGATTACGCCAAGGTAGTTGGAATGGAGTATATCCCAGACGAGCACACTTTTATTAAATAGAAAAGAGGAGATTCCTAGCTGTTCAACAATCTGTATAACTCCCTCTTTGTGCTGAACCTTCGCAGTTATTCCGGTTATTTTGGACGCTGTAGAGAAAAACGAACTCTTTTGGCCACACGTCATAGACCTTATTTCTTTAAATAGATCCTTAGGACTCATATATATTTTAAGCCCCTGCGATTTAAAAAATTATTCTGCCTTTCGTCGAATTTTAGTATTTTTAGTATTTTTTTGTATTCTTACAATCAAACCTGAACCTTGGGCCTATAGGCCAAATTAATCCCAACCTGACTTAAACTATAGACAGCACCATAGACACATTCATTTGTGTAAAGTACTTGGTTAATTTTAGTCTTATAACAGCGGTTTGTTCGTTGTTTGTGCCTGTGGCATTCACTTCTGTCTGTCTGCATGAATTGCTGATTTTTTTTTTATTTCGGTGGATTCCTACACTGTTACTTTAAGACGACCGACGACGCGAACAACGACAACGAGACGCGACGACAGCAACTACGACACAAAGTTTTTGTCGACGTCGACCTTTGTATCTATGTAGCTCGAGCAGTCAGAGTCGAATCGAGAATGAGATATTTTATTTTTCTCATTCGAGAGGGTGATAGATATGTACATACATATTTAATGTTACTTGCAGATGATTTTCGAGTGATGTATTCAGTTAATGTGTGATATGTCTGTCTGAATGTTTAGATATGGATTGTTGCTTTTGTTTGGCATAAACGACCGGTGATTATAATCCGCTGACGTATTTATATTTAAATTGTTTATATCGACTTATTACAAAGAAAAAAAAAAGATACAATGAGTTGAGTTTTGTATAAATTAGTTGCTTCGATATATCGCTATGCGGTGATGCAATCCCTAATACGAGCGTCAACCGGCGGCGACTGTGTTAGGTCGAATCGATATTTTATTTTTTTTTATTAAACTTTTAGAAAACTTTGCACGGAAAAGTTTATTTATTATTCAATGAATGATTTTGGATTGTTTTTTTTTTTTTTTTGGGATTGGTGACTTAAAAAATTATGTATTCAATTTATTTCAGTTTATATTTTATGATGAACCTTAGTTATTAATTAAATAGCATTTTAATTTGAGTAAGTATAACAAGAAATAGAAAAAAAATTATTTCGTTTTTATGAATTTTATTAGCCTTTCGCTTTTCTGACAAACAACTATACCCTTATTGATTTTTTGTTAAAAGAAAACACAACACACACACTAACATAAAGAAATTTTTGTATAGCTTGAGAAAAATAAAATTACGTATACGCCATAGTGCACCGGTTGGTTAATTTGAAATAATTGTATGATATTAATGGAGTTAAGCAGATATGATGATTATTTAGATACTGTTAGTCATGCATTAACATTTAACTTTTTGTATTTTTTTTTCTAGGCAAGGTTTAAAGGTCTTTTGAGTCATGATAATTGCAGGCTTTTGTTTAGACGATGTAATGTAAGATATAATTTTATGCCGATTTAGAGATACACTCGTATGAGTTTTCAAAGTATTCAATTTGCTTTAAATGCATTATAACGTCATTTATTTCTATTTCGACAGTTCGAACTTATTAAACATTTATGAAACGAGCGTTAACATTAACTGTTGTTATTGTATAATTACATACGCCCTCTGTAGTAAGCCAAGGTTTCGCTCCATCGTAGTATTATTTATGTTATTTGAATGAAACAGCAAAAACTTGAGTTTACTTCCAACAAGTTAGCTACAGGGTGCGTGTCATGTTTCAGGTCGATTTTATGTGGTTGCCATTTTTGTGTAAGTGACATTTATCAGTTGGCATTTAACAGCCATAACCGATAATAATTTATTTTGAAACATCTAACACAGGAGCATGTTGAAATTATTAGAACATTTAACTTAAATAATTTTTTTATTTTTGACAAATATCATTACAAGCGACGAATCACATTTCAACGTGACTGGTTTTGTAAATATACAGAATAGCCGCTATAGGGCCTCTAACAATCCTAGATTGATACAGCAAATATCACTTTAGCCTCGTAGAGTAACGCGATTTGGGCCAGCGGCGTCATTGGGCTTTATTTCTTTTAGGATGACACAGAAAATGCTGTAACAGTTACTGTTGACCACTAGAGGAACATGTGGGAAAACTTTCTTGTGCCAGAATTGAATTAAAATCGTACACAACACGTGGTTCCAACACGACGATGCCACATCCAACACAGAAATTTAAAAAATAAATTTAGTGGTACAACAGCCCAAAAAGAACCAGGACCTAGTGACTTACAACTCTCAACCATTCCTGCTTGCGTGTTACCAGGAATGGAGAGGACCTACATTTTTCTGCCAATTCCGAACGGCTAATGAACAGCACTTTTCGTGACAAGAGATACTCTTAAGAGGATTTGTCAATTCCTCGCAAGAGGCAGTATACCCCAGAAAAACTATTTTTGAACGGGAACTTTTACCTGGTCTAATATTTTCAAAAAGTGGTGATACCGATGGGGTTTTACGATCTCCTGATTTGGTGCCCTTCGATTTCTTCTTACGGGGTACTTGATGTAAGAACAACAATAGAAACGAAATTGCTAAAATTACAACAGAAGTCTGCGAAATTGTTACGTAAAATGTGATTAAAAAGGTCGCCTTTGCTACACGGCTCGATACACCCACTTGACCGACAACATTTTCCATACAGAATGTTAAAGAACATATAATTAATTATGAAATTGTATTTCATTTTAAAGATTATTAAAAAAAAATATCGACCTAGAACTAAAACTCACCCTGTACAATTATTTATGAGGACAACCTGATCATTAGACTTCTTTAGTGAAGCCTTGTCTAGTATTTTAATTTTAATTTTAAAACCTCAAATAAAATGTCACCTACTTTTGGAATAAAGCCGGAAATTTTGCTTCGGTAACTTGATGCATCATCTTGTAATGCATAAGCTTTTAAACTGGTTAGTTCTAGGTTCAATTCTACCTTTACGATTAAAATTAACACGATTAAAGTAGTTTGATGATCGGATGGCCCTCATAAAATACTTGTATATGGAAATTAAAACCAATGCATTGACTTTTAGGGTGACCATCACCGACATTTTGATTGAGACTTGTTTTAAACAGGCCTGGTTTTTAATTTAAATTCACTAGTTAAAAACCGGTATGAGAACATTAACCCAACCAAAATATCGGTGATGGATTAGATTATCTATACTTTATATATACATAAATGTGAGTTGGGTGTGTCTAAAACTTTCAAAGATGTAATCTACTTATTCCAAGTCAAGTTCTTTTTATTTCACGCAAAAATTCAATATACAGGGCCAAATACAAGTTTCTTTTTAAAAATGCATTCAAACTAGCAAAATTAAATCTTATTCCATGTATTATGGCCTTATTAGTAAGAGCAAACATTCCAATTAATTATGGAATATAACATCGTTCAAGTGGCTGCCTTGGCTGGCTTCGCTCTAGCGCATTCTGTCACTCCAATTTTCCAAGAACTTGTTGATGGTTTCGGTCTGTGGCTCACGGATTGCTTGGATGATACTGGCCTTAAGCGCTTAAATCTTTTCCGGATTGTTGGCATAACATCGGTCCTTCACATTGCCTCACAAAAAAAAAAAGCCCAAAAGGGTCAAATCGCAGCTAGAAAGCGGTCAATTGACATCGCCAAGACGGCTGATAACGCGATTTTGGAATTTGGTGCGCAAAAGATCGTTTGTGACATGGGATGTGTGGCAGAGATGACCGACCAGAGGTCGTCCAAATTCACGTCTTCCATTTTAGTAAAAAAAAATGCGGTTAAAATGGCTCTGCAACGACCGTTGACCGTTGACCGAAATGTTGTTTGCGATAAAAATGCGCATCGTCAGAAAAGAGGATTTTTCGCCCAAAATCGTTGTCCAAATCAAGCAGCTGAATTAAGTCTCACATCAGCAGCCATATTATCGTTTACATGTACCATACGAAGACGGTGACCATGAGCGTTGTCCACTAGAAATACCAGTCTCACGAACTTTTTGCACAAACTTGGGTACAGCAGACACGGTGGGTGCTTCATTTCGGCCAAAACTTCTTAAAAAAAAAACGTACTGTTTGGGCTACATAGCACTCACTTTGGAAATAAGTTGTTCCAGCGTAAAGCGACTCATTTCGTTCGCGGAGGTATGACAATGATTTTATGTCAAGATTTCGAGCAGCTGTCAGTGTCAAAATAACTTGATTTTAAAACAAATCACCGCTGGTCAACCCTTTAAATATATAGCTTTACAGCCTACACTGCATTTCTATTATCATACAGAACCCCTTTAAATTTTAAAAATGTTTGTAAAAACTGGCGATAGATAAAAGTAAACTTTTACACTGCAAGGTCATACCTTTAAAGAAGTAATGCCTTGTAGCGTTTAAGTAAATTCATTTATGTTTTATCCACCTTTGAATTATCATTAAATTTCAAAATACATAAGTAGGGTTAAAACACCCTTTCATGCCATTACAATTCTGTTTGGGTCTACATGGCGTATACGTAATATTTCTTCTTTTTTTCATTCGATGTTGTCTGTTGTTGTTAATGTCTGTATTGAGATAAACAATAGACAAATATTGTATAAGAAGATATCAGAACGCTCATTACGACTGGAATGTCAATTCCCCCAATGACGATTTTAATAATAAACAATTAATCATTCTTTAGCAAATGTTATCTAAACATTACACAGAAGTCGTCTTCTTCGCACAAATATAATTATTCTGCTTGAATGGAATTAAATTCAATTCAAAAGACATATTTCACTGGCAATTTTAATGATCAATTAAAATTGAGAGGAAACAACTTAGTGACGTAACGAATGACTTAAATGGTTTGGCAAATCGGCAATCAACAACGAAAATCTGTTGTGATTGTGTGCAAAATAATTGTCGAAATAAATTTTCCAATACCAGCTGTACAGCAATTATCGCATTGAATGAGGGATTTTTTTTTATAGATTATTCATTTGAACGAAAAATGAAACAGAAGTATTCGAAGTCAATAACAAATATTATTTTTTTTTTGAAAATACAAAAGATTATTATTTATTCAAGTGGAAGTGGCAGACGCAAGCACGTATCATTTAATGACAAATATCTTTCTAGAAATAGAATAGTTTTTTCTTCTTATTCTAGATAGTACGAGTATGTGGTTATATTTTCTTATCAATTTTAAAAGATTAAATAATTCAAATGATTATGTGTGTGAAGTGTGAAATAGTTATTAATACATATGAGTTTGAGTGAGTACATTTATACTTCAATACTGAAGATAAGCCATTTAAGTTGGAGGAAAAAAATTAGAACGAAAGTCAGGAGCCCGCTGCGTAATCGTCATTTTTAACAGTCTACTTTGTCGAATAAGTGTTTTGTTTTTAAGAAATTAATTTCAATTTGATCAGCAGGTGGTTTTGACCTACGCAAACTGGTTTACGAGTATGTATGTCCAAATGTTGAAGGTGTTGTGAAGTTTGACATGCTGATAAGAACTATGCGTTTGTTTTGACTTCATGGAACTTGGCAAAATAATTCAAGGAAGATCAGCTTGCTTGCTACAAATCTCACAACAAAAAAGTTAAAATTTAGTTCAAGAAGTAGGGTTTCAGGGGAACTATCGATTTGTTTATTCTCTAACGACTTGGGGAGATTTTTCTTTCACTTTTCTTTGAAGGATTTAACATCTAAACTTGTAACTCTTTCGCCACTCTAGCAAATAATAAACCTTAAGAGCTAGCAAAAGACATCTCCTTACATTGAAAATGTGCCTATGATAATGGGAATGTTTTTTTTTTTTTAATAGTTAAGTCTTGAGCAGATTGAATATTACGAATTTATTTAAATTTTAAGATAACTGTGTTATCTCAAAAGACAAAGAATGAAGATTCTGATCGTTAAAATATAAATTTTGAATGATAATTAACTTCATCGATACTGATACATTTTTGACGATAAGTTATAGAAAGTTGGTGACGATATTTTTTTGTTTTGTCTAGTAATGATGAAGAAGATAACTCAGTTTTGTTTTATAAGCAAGCCTCCAAATACTTAGCCAGTTATTTTAACATGAAATCTTAACTCACAATGATACGCGTTTTTTTTTTGGACATTGACGTCTTTTTGATATTATGGGTGTTATTTTCGTTTGCTTATCTATCTAGTCTTGGAAAACAGTCCAAACGTACCAATGCAGCTAGAGTTGAGCTTGAATAATGAAATTGAAGTTAATGAAGAAATAGTAACTTAGGTTAAACGCTTTTCCACTAAACGTTTGAGTAAAACATACTGTGAGTGGGATGTCATTTAAATGCCATCACGGCTTCTTTAGGTGGCGTAAATCCGAAACGCCCAATTTTCCATAACTCTGGATTATAAATCTGGCTTTATTTGACCACTGCCGTCCTACTGAACCCACATGTTGTCGTTGCCTACTTTGTTTTTGTATTATTTTTTGCTTAATAAAAGAAATGATTTTGAGTTATGAAAATCTTTATTTGGACCTTTACAATTTTTCTCCTTAAGTGGAAAAGATTATATCTGTCAAGTGGCTGCTGTCAGTGTCGATACACATTTGTGCCCATCTTATCGAATTTTCCATGATTTTCCCCAAGATTTCCGGTGATAACTATTCACATTCCTGTCTGATGTTCACCCCGATGAGTTTCACCTTGTCGTGGTGGCGTAGCTTATGTCTTTTCTCCGGCTTGCTGGAGATTAGACAACTAAGAAAACTCAAACAAGACCTTTACAGCCCGATTCTCCCCCTTGTGAGGAGTCACAAGTCACAAGCTCTTGTGACTATTCCTTGTGAGGATTGTTGTGATTCGATAACATTTTGGTATTCTCCCCCTAATCGTCACAAGAAAACTCACAACGAAACTCACCACCGCATGGTGAGATTTTTAAGTGTCATTATTTGAACAGCTGATTATTCAAAACGAAGAAAATACAAAACGCAAGTTAACATTATTATATTTTATTATTATTATTATTAAATAGACTGACTATCGTGAGGCTTCAAGCTCTGATATCCCAGCATAAAGTTTTCCGAAAGCGACAAAACTTTATAAATGTATGTATTGTTTTGGAGAACGAATGGTTCATTTGTATCTCTCAAAGTTTTCAAAAGCCGTCGGTGCTGCAAACTTCTTGATACGATTAGTTTCTTAAAAAAAAATTGTTTATTTAAAAATGTTACTTTTCAGTTTCGTGGGAAAGATCAGCAATAATATTCACTAGAGCACTTCAATTTTTGTGTACTCATAATTATTCACAAATCTAGAAAATTTTCTTATAAAATATGCTGAATGACAATCCAAGAAATATTAAACATTTATGAGTTGTGACCTGTTCTGAAGGAGGTCACAGTTTCGATTGTTTTTGTGACTCTCACAAGTTGTGACTGAGCGGCAGAATTCGAAAAAGTCACAAAATCAATTTCACCTCTTCTTGTGACTTGTGAGGCATCACTGACTTTGGGGAGAATCGGGCTGTTAGTGTCACGGTCATATATAATATAAAGCGATCGAGACATCTCTTTCTTTCGATGTGAGCATAGCAATCTATGGAATTGGCGTAATAAAATAAAATAAGATTGCTAAATAATAAAAGTAAAATTTTGAAAGCGAAAGGACATCGGTTGTATTTCAAGCCATGTCCGAAAAAATATTGGTACTATATCCTATCTCAGTTATCTGAGCAACGGATCCCTTGTGCTGATTTATACAAATCTTGAACGATGTGATGTGGTAGTTGAGCGAAGGCGTCTCTCTTGCTTAGTAGTCTTGGTTAAGCAATCGTAATTTATGGTCCTTCCTGGTACTTGAAATTAAAAGATTGCGGGGAATGTCTCTATCCCTATTTGCTGTAGGGCGAAATACAAGACTAATCGAAAATTTCGGTGCAGATTGTGGTTGGCTTCGGTCAGCTGTGATCTGCACCACGGGGTTTTTACTACATTTGCTTAATTTATTAAGCGCCTGTAATATTATTGGTGGTATTTTTAAAATAACTCCATAATATTTGTAACAAGAAAAAGAACAAAATAAAGATAAAGATATCGTTTATTGATATCTATAAGATAATAAAAATAAAGATAAAGATATTACATACTATATCTATAAACTAATTAATACCACAATTGGGTACCTCGGGGACAGTGATTGCTGAATCCCCCGCTTATTATAGCCCCCATGGAGTAAGACAATAGAATCACTGTTTCTGGGAAGGCCCTCTGTAAAGAGATCTTGAGTTGGCTGTGGTTAACCAATCGAGATATTGCAATAGATAGATAAAACAATTAGATCCGTACCAAAGGCAGCACTGCCTACACAGTAGAAATTTGGAACAGTCTGGAGATGCCTGACTCGTACTTCGAAGACAAGACCAACGATGAAGCATTTAAGACCGGTGCGGAGTTGGTTTGTTTAGGAATCTAGTCTTGCAAGAGGCTGGAAGGGGGTGGCGTCCTTCCATTTAGATAAAAAGCAACTGGGACTATGTCCTGAGCCGTAAGTGCTTGGTAGGCCAAGTAGTGGGGTAAATCCGTAAAGGCAGGTATCCACTATAAATCCGATTTCAGTTCCTGTCTGATGTTGCATTGTCTGAGGCTTGTTGGCATAAGCCCGCGAGTAGCCAAGTAGCCATGCCAAATCGCCAACACGGGAGATTACGCGAACAGGAAACGCTTCCTTCACAATATCCATTGTGCTGTGTATACGGTTGCACCGTCTTCTTGTTGAAACCACATGTTCACGAAGCCCTGCTCATCGAATTCCGGCAGTAAGAAGTTATTTATCATGGCACAGTAGTGTTTGCAAGTAACGGTGACCATATTGCCGATGGTGTCCTCAAAAAAATACGGCCCAATCACTTATCCGACTTCAACGCCGCACCACACAGTAACAGTGGCTTTGAGTGGATGTAATGACTCTTCGTGTATCACACGTGGATTTTCAGTGCTTCAGAAATGGAGATTAAGCAAAATCGCTCATGATAATTTTCGACACAAAATCGTCTTCTTCGTTGTTTAGATTGAGGATGGCTTGACAGTAACTCACACGCGACGGACGGTCAGCAGCATTAACTGATGCACTGTGTGCACCTTGTACGGGAAGATGTGTAAGTTTTTCACTAAAATTCAGCTGTATTCTCCGTCTGGTGATGTCCAATAGCGTGGCGCGTCGTCATCTGCTTGATGTTTCTTCGTTCTCAGCAACATCGGCAGTTACAGCCGCGATATTCTTTACCGAATGACCACTCCAGTGGCGGCCAAGCCCTTCATTGTCTCCTGTGGTTCTAGTCTGATCGGGTCGAGTAGCTAAGCGCCGGAATGTTTGTCCAATCGACTTCGAAATTCACGCTGCGTTAACACCATCGATCGACTATTGGCCAAAGTGACACAATTATTCTACGCTCTTGCGAAGTATAGCGCTCCATTGCTTGTCTGTTTGTGTACTGCAGCTATGTAGTTCACAATTGTCAAACATGATTGACGTGCGACGCCATTTGCAAAAATTATAACATCTTCCGATAGGGTGACTTATGTTGCACCACCTTGTATATCATTCTATTAGGACCAAAAGAAATTGGGTTTCATTGAAAGATAGCACTCGACGTTGACAGTGATGGCCTGGCCAACTTCGTCGTTTAAAAATCCACACCAAACAGTGAGTTTCTCTGGATTCATTCCTAAATTCGACAATTTTGCTTTTCTTTCAACAAGAAATGTGCCCGGTCGCTGTCGTTAACACGTCAAGCTCCTGGATCAGTTATAGTTTTGTACGGGTGTAGGTCGAAACCATGAAGCAAAATTCGCTAAGTTGTAGTCTGTGAGACGCGGAGTTCTTGATGGGCGCAAGGCAGAATAGATTGCCGTATTTCGTATTATCCAGCACACACTCACGGAGAGCCGAGATATTTTTCACAGATCTTACGTTTCGTTGACATATGGGTGTTGGTGGATTGTTCACTGAACCGGTTGACTCGAATTTACCATCACATTGCGAATAGTCCGAAGTGGCCGAAATTTTGCTCGAACAAAAAGCAATTATTTAATCATTTGCATATGTTTTTGAACGCTATAATTCTCCATACTGACTTAATAAATTTGACAAATGTTGCTTCAAAAATATGGCCGCAATCACCTGTCAAAGCTGTTGGGTGTCGCACATAAGTGTTAAGCGAATTCAATTAATTTGCGTAATTGCAAAGGCCAACAAATAGTTGCTAGACTGGCTCTAGACTGTGAACGATAAACCTAACTCAATTACTTACATTAGAGAATTTGAAAGAGAAATAGAAAGTTAGTCGGTTGTGCTGGATTATTACCTAAAAAACAGAAAAATAAGGCGAACAAATTTCCAAAATATACCTAAATAGTACCCGAACAATGGCAAATTTCAAAAAATTTCTACAAAACTGAATTTTGGTGTAGAAAACATTTAGTTTTTTGTCTTTTAAATGTACTCTTTTCCAACCCATCTTTGATGATATTTTTAAATATTAAAAACATTTTTTTAACTAAACTTTTGGCACCGTTAAAGATTTAGTCTTAATGTGTCTTTGTATTTTTTTTAATACAAACAAAAATGGAATAAAATAAATACAAAATAAAATGTACGACTGGATCGCACGAACTTGCTCTTATGTAAAAGTACTTTGGAATTTAAGATACATTTTATAAATATAAAACATGGATTTAATGAGATAATAATGTTCAAATGCATAAAATTGACGTCTGGTTTCCGGAAAAGTATGAATTTATGCAAATAAACTTTAAAAAATCGGACCCACTTTTTTCGTCTTCGCTGTCATCGTAATGTCAACTTTGATCAAAATCTCGAGTTCGATTTTTTTTCCAAATGCAGAACTTGCCCTATAGTACCTATATCGCAAGTAAAAATTAAAGAACCACCAGCGTAGTTCTAATACACGTTGAAAAACTATTAAAAGAAAAATTTCATTCACTCCAACTCATTATTTGCATACAGGCCTGTAGACTTTTATTTCGAAAACATTCCGTCAATTCTGGATTTTGATATTGAAATCTGTTCAACCTCCTAGGTAAATTCGAGAAAGTGAACTAAATTTGTGAAGTATAATTCAGTTTTATTTTTTAGAAATTTATCGAAAACTCTGCTTTTTTCGTAGAAATTTCAAGAAAAATAGATTTTGAGTTCTGAAAATCGTTTTAACTATTAATATTCATACAGAACTGTGTTTAAAATTATAAATCAATTCTCTTCAACAGATATGAAAGAGGGTTGATCATATCTGCCATATCCATTCGCATGAATATTATTTGCATTCAGCTTTTTCCACCTAAGGGAAACATTTGTTTGAAAATCAAATTAAATGCATATGAATTTAGATATCAAAATAAAATTCATAACATTATACCTATTCTCTGGAGAATTTGATTTTGAAATAAATTTCATTCATTAACCGTTTACACTGAAAAGCTTAAAGCACATGAAAACAAATAATTCCAGGCAATTGGAATGAACTATTAACGTGAATCGAAAGTCTCAATCGAATCGAATAGCGGAATAGGATCGCGTTTTTTTTGTTCAACATAATCAATTATTAAATTTCTGATTAATACTCGTAGGATGGATAACTAACAGTCGTTTTTGGCCACCAGTTGCAAGACTCGTTAGAGAATTTCCACATTTAGTGTTAATCCTTTATAAATCATCAATTTAATTCCAGATTATAAGTTCAATCATCATTTGTGTCCGTTTTTTATTTCAACGATATATGTATCTACCGGCTTATTTAACAACTAACCTAACACAATTTTTAAAATATTCCAAAACGTGTGCATAAAATTTGTTTTAATTAAAAAAAAAAAAAGGAAATATAAAAAAGAAGAATAAGATTCGGAATACTATCTACCATAATCAACGAATTAGACCAGACAATCAGTCGAATATGGGTATGTTTTATTTATTTTTATTTTATTAATAAAATATTCGTACCTTATGAATAATATCGTGTTTCAATAAAATTTGATTGGTTTCTTTAGCAATATTGTTTATTAAATGGAAATACAGTCCACCCCATTTAACTGAAAATTCAATTTTCAATAATTTTTTTAATTAGACGAACTTGGCGAAGAATGAAACGCACACAGAAATGGTTGAGAGTTGTAAGTTACTGGGTTTAGGTGCTCTATGAGCCGTTATGGCCTCGTATTTTTTTAGTCGAACTGCAGTTGTGTTTGTCAATTTAAGTACATATTTCCGGAAAACTGAAAAAAAAATATTCAATATCCGCTCTAAAAGCAAAAACCAAAATATGTCAAAACAGCAGAATTGCAAGAAGTCGAATGAGATATTTCACAATAAATAACCATATCTACAATATTCTGTCAAAAATGATAGACAAGACAATGTGGTGGAGCCAAGTTATATATTTATTGCCATTACTCTGTCGACATTACGGCCTTATAATTAATGTTAGATATGATGTTGCTTGCCAGAACCTTCCTCAATTCTGATATTGTTCTAAAACGAACTTTAACTTAATGTGGCCCAAATTTGTTGTCTGCAAGCTTACCATCCATTATTGTTTCATTTCAGGGAGTCCAAATCTTGACAGCAATTCAACTCTTAATAAATTTGATGGGCTGTCTGAACCCATTTCCCGAATTGTTTCCTTGTACTCTCACATTTAAGTCGTTATTGCGAGTGTCTTAAATGTGCACAATTCAAGTTGGCTCCGCTATTTAGGACAGACAACATCCGAAGGGAAATATATTTAGATCTTTGCTGAAAGGCACCACCTTACTCAGCTTGTAAATTAGCCCAGTCGAATATCAGATGTATCTGAGCAAAACGCCTACACTCTCAACTTATTTCTAACTTTTCACCCTGATAAGTATACCATAACGGTAAACCCTTCATTTGGCACTTCGGGCCATTGAGTAATATCAGCCAATTTCCCATGTCCCAACCATGCAGTTAAAGAGAAACATCCCACTAGGATCGTTTGGCAATACGAGAAAGACCACTGAGACGGTCTAACAAACTTTTTTCGAATCTTTAACTGGACACTGTTTCTTCGATAGTGACGTTGATGTCAGTGCCGATATGATCACAGAACTGATTTTGTGGGATACGTACTTTTATCCCCAACCGAATTAAGAGTATAAAGCCTTGGTTCAATTCAAGCTGTAAAGAAGCTATCAGGTTGAGAGAAGTAAGTTTCCGCTCTAAGAAAGCCAACCCAAGTGAGGAAAATTAGAAAAAGCACAAACAATTCAAAAACCAATTCTGATATTAAAAGAACCATGTAAGAATTCAGCCCATTTTGCTGCTAGCTCTACGTTGCCTGACAGCAACATTGCCCCTCCTGTACTTGAGAACCTTAATCATTCCATGGAAAAGGTATATTTCCGCACTCGTACAGTTGCAAGAGACCTTCCAGATCTTGATATACAAAAATTCGGTGCTCCTGGTGGTATACCCCCCATTCTTCTGAAGGACACCATGGCGTTAGCTTTTCCTATCATTCTGAACTCTTCCCTAGAAGATGGAAAACAATCATTCCGACCAATTACACTTACGCCCCTTCTTTCCAAGTTCAAGGTCATGGAATCACTGATAAATAATCAGCTCAAGAAATATCTCGAAGATCAAAAGCTTCTGAGCCGGAAAAATAGTTTCCGCAGCTATCGTTCCAGTCTTGATCTTTTGGCATATCTCACCGAAGAATGGAACAGATCTTTACATTGTTTTAAAGAGAGAGTAAGATTATTGTGCTTGATATTGCTAGGGCATTTGATAGAGTTTGGCACCGATCTCTCCCATCAAAAATGTGTGCGTTTAGTATCAACGAAACCCTCATTATTTGGATTAGAAATTACCTTCTCGATCGTTCAATACATGTTGTATTGGACGGTTTCAAGTCTGATCTTTACAAAACACATAAATGCTGGTGTGCCTCAAGGCTCCGTTTTACCTCCGACTCTCTTCTTCATTTCTGTAATTGATCTTTTGTCTGAAAATTCTAATCCACTTTATGTTTTCCCGACAACTCTACTCTCAGTTTTTAATACTCGCTCTCAAATTCACTTTCATCTTCTTGGAAAGTGGAATGACAACGGTACCGTATGATAAGCTTGATAAACTCCGATCTCCGGGTAATATACAAAATCGTGAGGAGTTTAACTCTTCGAAAACTTAAACCTGATAATTGTCGTTGAAGCAAAATATACACCCAGAGAATCTATAACTGGGCTAATGAAAGCAGTCTAATGATCAATCCCGAAAATCGTCAAGAGCTAGTAGTTTCTTAAAAGCCATATAACTATGAAGATCTACTTTAGATTGTCTTAAATAGTCCTAATGTTAATTTTGTGAACTCCGTGACTAGTCGTGGCTTCAAAGTCTCTAGTAATCGTTCTTCCAGAGACCATAAAAATCCCGTCAGCAGCGGCCGTAAGAAAACTCTAGACATCTAATCTGGGTGGGTGTGTTCAAATAATTTTGTCTGCTTACATTTTGCCACTGTTTGTATGTTAGTCACAGCAAAAATCATGTTTGGGGATTTTTAAAAATTTTCTCTAATATTGATCTAAAATCTAGTTTTACCTTATAAGGAATTAATTTTTTTTTTGTTCAAATCTAGAATAACATATTCAAATCTAACCTGTTCCGTAACTTTGCAAAGTTCCACACCAACTAGTTTATGATTAGTTTCTAGTTGACCGGTTATCACCATCATTTTAGTTTTTTTTTTTTCAAAAGAACAATCAAATTAAAACAGAAAACACTTCGAACGTATTTAATTGGACTGGGAATGCAATGCAAATGAGTCATGTAGGTTTTTTATTTGCCTAGTGATTTATCACAAGTTGTTGGTTTTTTTTCAATTTTATCAGTTAGAGAAAAAAATCTGCATAGACATTTGAACATAAACAAATCAAATTGATAATTTGAAATTATTTGTGCAGTATGTCGTTGTTAGTTATAGTCTATGCTTTTATTAAGAAGTACTCGTAAGATATAATGGGTGACATAGAATGTCTCCAGTTCCAAAAAAATCATCTTTTCCACTAGCTCTATTCTCTAACCACATGTTGTTATTTCCCGAATTTCTCCCTCGATCCATTTCTGCCTCATACGATTGACAAATTTTTCATCGAAAATAAGACGAACCAAGTCAATGATGAGCACATATTATATTCCCGGCCCAGATGGTATCCCTACCATATTTCTTAAAAAATGCTCTACAAAACTCTCTCTTCTCTTCTCAAAAATGTTCGGTTTATCCCTATCTCAAGAAGAATTCCCTCAGTTTTGGAAGCCTTCTTTCATTACCCCAATACATAAAAAAGACCTAAAGTGTGAAGTTACAAGCTATCGTTCGATTGCTAAGCTTCCACATATTCCCAAAATCTATGAAAGCATTTTATACAAAATTTCAAATTTTCGTTGTAAGTTTCTCATTTCCTCTAGACAGCACGGCTTTGTCAAAGGTAGGTCTAACCTTATTAAATTCGTGTCATTTAGCCTCTCAGCCTTAGAAAACGGAAAAGAAGTCGAAGTTGTCTCAACCGATTTCAGTAAGGCCTTTGACCAAATCTCACATAAGCTTATTCTTTTCCAACTTCACTTCCACCCTTTGGCTTGAACCCATCTTCTTAAGACGGATTTTTTCTTACCTGAAAAACCGTTATAACAAAGTTCGATTTAGATCTATCTTCTCTGATGAGAAGTCCCACAAGGCAGCCACTTAGGACCTCTCCTCTTTATTATTGCTATTAACGATATTGAAATTGAGCAATAAGCCACATTCTTTTCATTCATCGACTACATTCAGGATCTAATGACTCTTAATCATTCATGTGTAGATGTAACCAGGAATGTAGCGGACCTACAATTTGACACACCATTTCTGGGTCACCCTGTACACAATGCTTTTTTTTCTATTTTTTTTGCGACTTGATTGTGTTGCACTCTTAATGATATAAATATTAACACTCTGATTTGATAAACATTTATTTATATGAGTATAATCTTATTTAATTAATTTTATTTATTTTTCTAAGTACCTACCGAAGCCTTGCTAAGAATCAATTTCACAACTGAAAATAGGCACCATACCGAACATGGAATGATTTTGAAGGACAGAAGACAAGACAAGATACATTTTTTTGGCACATTTTGATTAATTACAAAATGTATACATAGTTTGTATGTATTTAACAAATTATTGTTTGCAATTAAATAATGAATCGTTTTTCCGACAGTGACCAATCTTAACAAATCGGCCTATCAATTTGCTGATTAAACGTCATGTGATATGTCTCCATGGAACAAGTTTTTGTGGAACTAATGAGTGTCTCTGGTCTAAACTAATGAAGCCAAAATGTTAGTCATTTAATTGATTTATGGGTATAGAAGACATTGAGGGGCTTTGTCACCTACTGTTGGGGTAAAAATTAAGGGTGTTAGTCTACATTTTAGTATTCTGAGACCAATGCATTTTGCATTGAAATTTCTTTTTGAAAATTTGAAAAATCGAATTTTTAGTAAAAACAAATTTCGCTATAAATTATAAAATTGCATTTCCTTTAAAATGTATCGAACATAAACCGCACCCTGCAGTTAAGAATTTAATATCTAAATAATTTGGTTTCAAAGAATTTTTTTGACTGACAAAAACGATATACTTACAATAGGATTAAGAAATTCATAAATATGTTTACTTTTTATGCCAAAACAATGAATTTAATAAGTTAAAACTCTCTAATCAATTCCACCACAACTCTTTAACAACTGATTCTTCAATTGACTCCACTAAGGTACTAAAATGCCAATCATTTTATACTTTCATTATTAAGATAAAGCCTGAAGATTCAATATCTTTTATCAAATATATACATATGCTTCATTTAACTTCTGTCAAATATTTAAATAGTGTTTCGTCATGAAAACAAAAACGATAAACCAACGACGAATTGAGATAAATAATTTATTTTCTAACCTACGTCAGAAGCGAATCTTTTTTTTTATACATCTGGAATTTTAAGTTCGTATCTACCTACACCTATGTACATCTTGATCTTTCAAAAGATAATATATTTTAAAATAATATCGTATACGATAACCAGCCAACAGGGTTAAATCTTACTTAAAACAAAAAATAAACAATCAATATCTAATTTCACGCTCGCTAAAGTTTTAAATTAATCAATAAAAAAAAGTAAGAAAATGAAACTTTTATCTTTATCGAAATTCAGTTTAGCTTTGGGGCTACCCAAAACGATATAAAAATTCTTTAATCGTTATTTTTTGTTTATATTTATTTTTTTGTAGGGTATACCTTTCTTCGTCGATTTTGGACTTTTTTTTTACAGTACACAACGGATATAAGAAATCATATGAAAATGTGAAAAAAAATGTTCTTTACATCAGCAGGAATTATAAGAAGCTGTGGATTAAACAATTTAAATAAAATAAAGTAAGCAAAAAAGGGCAATCGGAATTCGATCAGTTTTCTGAGTTTATACATTATTGCGGAATTATGCAGGTAAAACAGCTTTAATTCTGCTTGTCATGCTATGAACAAGATTTTGGTATTATTCGTTGCTAATATTCTGCCACTGAATTCGCACTTTAGACTATATCTCATCTACATATGTATCTGGAGCGATGATCCTCAACAATGTTAAATGGGGTTCAGATACGAAGATTGAAGTGGCCAGTCTAAAACTTTTTCTGCTTTGTTTTGAAACCAATCGCGAGTGAGTCTTGCTATTACTCCATATTTGCAAGTTGGATCGTGCTGTCATTCAACCCTCTTCTTAAGTGGACACCATATCCCGGAAGAATCGTCTTTTGGTTTAACGTGAGCACCTGCCGATTATGGCTCAATCCCACGGGAGTCCTACCTCCATCAGAGTCAGATTGGGTCCTGACCATTAACCCCGACATAGCCGAAGCCATCTCGGTCGCAAAGTTGTGACATGTTGCAGGCATGAACACACCTCTTGCTTAGGAGGCGAGGTCTTTCTAACAACTCTTGAATCCAGGCACGCCTGAAAACCATAGAGCACGCACGCGACAGCTGCACCTCTCTATCCGAAGATAGAAAAGGAGAGCCAGAAGACGTACGCTATTGCCCCCAGACTCCTGGGCACTATCTCCCGTGGAACCAGAATATAGCTTCCGGTCGAGCTTCGCCACCATAAGGTCACTTACAGATGAAGTTCCTGCAAAACTTCAGGGCCTGTCAGCCCAAGATATACACACACCCAGCTATGGTCGAGGTAGAAACCATCAACCAAGAATGTGTAACCCTCTGGTGAGTTGTTATACACTCCTTAGCGGATTCCTACTTTAAGGACACCGTCCAGGATGCTCCCATCTAGTTGGTTCAGTTACTTACGTAACCTATCCACAGGCACCACGAGGAGGTCGATAGGAACCTGGAGTGCAGAATTGTCGAATAGTAGCAATACCGGCCCACCGAAGTGGACGAGCTCGTCGGAGTCAAGACCATGAACCATGCTTTTACCACCTCACCACCACCAACCAACCATGGCCTTATGCTAGCCGCCACCCATTAAGATCGTGGAATTACACATGCTGTACTCGGACAAGCATGCCACCACGCCATGCATAATCTTGGACTTACGTTCGGTGCCATGGTCCGATGTATGGTTTAGTAGCAATACAAGTCCATTGGTCAAGTCTCTCAGAGCCCCGGACATGCCTTAAACTACTACCGACTCTACACCCCCACCGGCCCCTAGCCCGGAAGAGTGCATACATCCCCATATCATTATACTACCGCCCCAAATTGTACCGTGACTTTTGCTTAACGTTTTGATAGAAGTTTCTTAGACTGCCTTCGAAACCCAGGCGATTGATTTTGGTTTTGTCTGACTATACTATATTTTCCCAGTCCCTAATAATGTAGCATGTCTCTTTTTTTGCAAACTTCAAAGGCAGCTGTCTATTGTGATCCGTCAGTAAAAGTTTTCTCATATTTGCTCTTCTTTTCATTCCAGCTTGTCTTAGATTTCTCCTTTACGATATCGATTTCTTAAGTCACTGAAGAATTTTGTTTTATTTGTACAGCATTGTCAAGTGTTCTAGTGGTTGAGGATCTAACGATAATCCGATTTTTACTGGATTCAGCTTGGATTTTCTTCAGGAGAGTCGACTTTTTGATGTATATCTAGCTTTCTGATAGTACCTACCTACGGAGCATTTAAGGTATTATAAAGAATTCTCGATGTGTACTGTATTCATCCAATAGCTTTTTGAAAAAAAACCCTCACGTTATTGTCCAGAAGCCAATGCATCCACAGAGTGACAGTTTGGTGTGGATTTTCGAGTGGTGGCATCATCAGCCAGTTGTCGTTACAGAGCCATGTTAACCGCTTTTTTTACAGTAATTGAATACATGGATTTGGACGACCTTTGACACATGTAAGATGGGGCGCCATATCACACAGCTCATGCACCAGTCGATCTTTTGCGCTCCAAATTCCCAAATTGTGGTATCAGCCGTCTTGGCGATGTAATATTTCCTTGGACTTTTTTTTTGTAGGGAACCGTAAAGGACCGATATTATGCCAACAATCGGGATACCATTCAAGTACTTAAGCACAATATCATCCAATCAATCCGTAAGCTACAGCTCGAAACTATCGACAATATCTTGTAAAATTGGAGTGACATAATGAGCTACTGCGAAGGCAGCTCAGACAACCACTTGAACGATGTTGTGTTCCATAATTAATAGGAACGTTTGTTCTTACTAATAAAGCGATAATACGTCATGAAAAAAAAAAGTAATTTTGTTAATTTTATTGCATTTTTAAAAATAAACTTGTATTTGGCCCATCCTTTACAATATTTCTGCAGTGTTTTATAGTAACGTTTTGTGAAATATTTAAAAAAAAAATGGCGCACATTTGATCGAATATGTGAGATACTGTATATATATAGTTTTGTCAACTCATCACTATACACACTGCAATGGACAAAATGGAACTGTCTTCTGTATTTTGTCTTACAATCTTACTCGAAAGGACTCTAGGGAAGTTTAACTTCTAAAAAATAGATTTAAAAAAAATAATACAATATGCTATCGGTACTATCTCTGATTTAATCCTATACTTTATTTCTAACGGCCGTAATATTTTAATTTTTATAATTTTTGAGTGGGAGGAAACTATTAAAAAAAAAATGAAAACACCATATATGCGTAAGCTACTGTACTTATACTGATATGGCTTTTTAAGTACGATGACTTTCACTAAAGTTATTCCATGCAAAGCTATAATTCACATAAAATATACAAAATTATGGATATTTTTATCAACTTAAATCCTCTGCTTAAAATGAAGGTGCCCTTGCTATCCCAAGTTCGAATCATTCACTCCTACAACAATAAAAAGTTGGGGGCTATTGAATTTAAATTCATATCATCATCATCATAACTGAATTGAAAGAATAAATAAATTAAATTAAAAAAAAAGAGAAAACACCAAAGAAAAGTAATCATCACGATGAACTCATCATGCTATTCTATATAGAATGAGCGATAAGAATTTATGTCTCATTCTAGATCCAATAAAAAAAATAAGCAGCCAACCGAGAAAAAAGCCCAGCGCTAACCAAGATTGCGTGTGCTTGATATTCTTTCTTCACTTAAAGTGTGATTCAATGTTTAGCAAAAAAAAAATAAATAACATTTTTTTCTTCTTCGAAATCAATTCAAATTGTAATAAAATAAACAATTCACAGAATCAGAATACATAAATAGAAAAAAGTATCTCACTCAAGTAGGCGCTTCAGTTTTAAATATATCTTTAAGATACAACACCTTGCACACCATCATCCCCTTTGTCTGATTGAAGAGCTTAAAAATTATTTACATACATACATACATACCTACGTTCTTCACTTTATTGCATAGAAATAACTTGACAAACAGAGAAAACCAATGACATGTAAATAAGTATCTTATATGTACATACACACATATCTATCTATCTTTTCTTATTTATTATAATGAAAAAGATACTCACAGAAATGCAAAGGAATAAAATAAAAACCTGAAAGAATTTAATTTGTCTTTACTATTGACAGACAGATGCGAAATTAGTGTTGCCAACAAAATAAATAAAAATATACAGATATTCAAAAAAAAAAAAAAAAAAAAAAACAAGACAGAAATTAAACGCCAGACTGTGAATGAAATATAAAAGAAAGAAGCAAAAACACATCAAATACACGAGGGCAATCCCGATTCACAACGAGTGCCCAAGTGAATAAACATAATAAATAATGTTTGGCAGGTATAATTACCCATCAAAGGAGAATCGATACATAAACAAAATCCACACGCACAAGTGAAAGAAATCAAAATAATTTTCGATCGTGACTAACCGCACTTCCACGTATTCCACATTCCAATGACAGCGAATTGTCAAGTGTAAAATGGCATACGCAAAACGCAATATCTCTTCCGTCGGAGTCGGAAATGTGAAACTGTGTAGAAAAATAAATTAACAATATCGTCTAAAAATTATACACGACATTTTTTTGTTTTAAGAAAAAAAAGTGTATTGTAGATAGTTTTAACTTTTGGTATGATTCTAATCGATGGAAAATGTTCAAACACCTTAAATCCCTACGAACAGTTCCTATTTTGAATAATTATTTTTTAATATTTTATTTTATGTTTTTTGAACCTTCACTAGGTGTCGCATACCAACTTTGCCTGGAGCTCCGTAATGCCCTTTCGGTATAAAATCTGTCCATTTTTTTCAGCAAAGATTGAAGAAGAAACTATTAAATGTGGATTTTCACTTCCTCATATATGCGACAATTTTATTTGTGAACGTAACCAGCGATTGCAAGACGAGCCTGAAGGAAATGTGAGAAATCTAAAAACTGATAATCAAGCACCCCTAAACTGGGCATTTTTTTTTATAATTTGCACACACTGAAGAGATTATGACTACCCTTATAGTGTTAGGGGGTAACACAGTTTGGGCGTTTATGTGAAGTGGAGGGAATTTAATAGGAGATGTCGATGCATATTGGCCTTGAAAGCTTGTTTGTATCAAGGGCCAAAATATTCCACATTCTACATAGTAGTGCGGCTATATTTCACAGTACGTCCGAGTACGTATGAAAAGCTGAGGGTGCTGTAGTCAGTGAAACAATAAAAGGGATTAGAAGTTTCAGACAAAAGATTATGGAAGAGTGTCGGAGACAAACTGGAGCCTTGAGGCACACCACAATTTATTTATCAGACTTGAAACCGACGAATACAACTTGTATTGAGAGGTCCAAAAGGTAATTTCTAAACCATGTTCCCTAGTCGGCTTATTTTGTGAGTCAAACCTTATAAGAATTACCTCACAATCTGTCGTAACGATAGAATTGGATCTTCATCAACACTTTCACTAAATCCATATTTTTGTAGAGTGTGCATTTCGATGATGGGTAGACCCTAGACATTTATAATAGAGCTAGTCTCTTCAAATTTTTGTACGGTTTCCCCTGCAGTCGCTATAAATCGGTTGGATGAACATGTCAACCATTCAAAATTTCACCATGAATTGGATGATCCTATAATTATTCGCTCATATTAATTTCACTGGTTTAAGTATAGTATCGCAGTTTTTGAAACGAACCTAAATCCGTTTTCAATTTTCGGTCGCCAGCTCAGGTTCTCGAGATATTTAAAGTTCAAAAGCAATGAAACTAACGTTATTTCGCTATTTTAATGGATAAGTACCTTCCAACGAAAGATATACACTCCGCTTCAACTGAATACGCACAAAGTTTTTTTAAGGTATATTGTTCATTTTTTTTTCAAACTTTGGGCCTTAATGTATCATTTGATGATGCTTACTGTTTGCTTGTAATGTTGAGAAAACAAATCAGAAAGAATAATTCAAAAAGTACCGTTATTTTTTCTCTCGCTCTCTTACAAAGCGTTCCATATCGAAAAATGCAGAATGTTTTTGCGTCAACTGAATAGGTCCAGACAAAATTGGAAAACTGAAGAAAAATTCTATTGGAACGATCTAAACTGAACTTTTAAAAAGAAGATTATAAACTTAAAAATGCAGAAACCGGTTTTATTTTATTTTTTTATTTTTTTACTTAAACATCCCGAAAATCTGATTTGAGAAAACGGATTTCTCCCAAAGTATGTTTAAAAAGACTTTTCTCTCTCTATATGTTTCGGTAGAGAAATTTCTAAATAAATACAAATTTCCAAGTTCTGTTTACTCAGGTACTATTTAAGAAAACACAAAGGGCTTTGTGTACACCTTTTCATTCGAGTACCCTATAAGAAGGAGTTGGAAAACGTCAAATCAGGGGATCGTGAAGACCAGTCGATATCAACACATTTTTCGGAATTATTTGCCCGGGATAAATTTCTTGTGAAATTCGCATCGTAGCACGGGCTATGTGCTATAAGGCAGCGTCTTTTTGTAACCACATATTCTGTAGGCCGATTCGGACACAATAAAGTTTCCCAAAATGCCTATGGCAGAGAAATATAGCTCAATGACGCCACTGGCCTAAATGGCGCACCATACAGTTACTCCACGAGGGCGCAATGTTATTTGGTGTATCAATGGTGTTTATTAACAAAGCCGAAAAAGTCGAAATGTATTTTGTCTCTCATAATGATTTTTTTCCATGTTCTACAATTCGTTGGTTTTCGAAAATTTCGCAATTATTTCGAACTGTCAAAATTTGAAGGTTCATCCATTTTTAATTCTTTTATGAAGTGAAATTAGACTGCGGATGAAAATGGATTTAATATTATTGGCACTTTTAAGGGAAAAAAGGAGGCGAAACACCAGAGAAAAAATTAGACGAACAATTTTGCGACGGAATTCTAACATATTAGATTTACCTGACATAGCGTAGATACCTAACTATGTATGAAGTAGTGTTCTGATGAATTGTTTATTCTTTATTTTTTTTTTTGAAAGTATTAAATGAAGCTTCAGATTAAGCAAAGATGCGTTCTTATACGTTTGAACTACGAGTATTTAAAATAGTGGACAAATTGACATACAAGGACTCAGTTTGAGATTTATCTCCACCCAAGAAACCTTTTGCAAAATAGGGATATTAGTCCATGTATTTTAGAAATGCTTTCCCTTGTCTTATTTTTGTATGTTTTTCCCTAAAATAAAAACAAATAAATACACAAAAATCCATAAATATTAATTTTGCTTTCATTTTGCACCAAACAATCATGAAACTAACTGCAACTTTGGCAATTCCACAATAATTCACAAAGCATAAACAAAGTGAATTGAATGCGTTCAGAAATCGGAATAAACCGAAATGTAGAACACCAAATTTCATTTTCGAAATTCCAATTCACAATTACGAATTGTGGAACACCCAAATTCACTTTCGCCAAGTGAATTCACAATAAGTGAATTGCAGAACATGGGCGTCAATAATTTAACCGATTCCCAGTAGCTATCACCAATAAGCAAATGCAGTTTTTATAAATGGAACTGCCTCTAGCAAGGGTGTGAAACATTCCTTACAGCCGTCTCGTGCTACATTATGTTGTTTATTTTTTCTTCAAGAAACTGGGATGATGGAGGAATCAGTCTGTGCATCTTTCCTTCTAGCTTAAAAGTAAAATCAAAAGGTCAAGGTGTAAGGGACGGATTCTGTGCAAATGAACGTACATATTTCTACTGTACATAGATCTAGGGCCTAAAAGTTTGAGGCGATTAGGTTCGAATTTAGTGAACAGCGTTTTTTTTCCAAATATCTCTTTAAGCTTAAGCGATTGTATTAAAACTGTTTTTTTTTTCCAAAATCAAGGGCATTACGTAAATGGGATTTTGATGGGCTTTGAGAACACTGTCCTATTTTTTGACCATCGTTAACAACTCGACTATACGATTTAGATCGAATTCCTAAATTATACGACATACAGCATATTTTTTTATAAAAACAAAATTTAAGAAGAAGAATTTTAGATTTTTTTACATTCTCCCGTAACAATGGATACAATCCAAAAAAGATCTTTAAAATGACGGGTGATAGGAGTATAACAGAAGTATTTGAATCTCTCGAGCATTTTTATAAACAGTATTCTAGTGAAATAGCCAGTTGCATTCCCTAAAACAATTTAACAGTAATATACGCGCTTCAGAAAATGTCCATCATTTTACCCCTGAGCCCAACTTCGGACGTACTATTAAATTCAGAGATTCTTTCTTTAGCCGCACTACGCGAATGTGTAATATTCAACACCCCCCCCCCCCCCCCCCCCAATTACGATATTCAGACATTCAAAACTATCACTATCTCCTTTAAGGTGCGTGTCCATTTGAGAGCAAAAACACTGAGAGTAGCTATCAGGCCACTCTTGAGAGTAAACTCTCAAGTGGACACAGCCTTGAGAGAAGCTAGCGGAGAGTTGACTTTTCACTCTCGACATACGAATTTTTTGAGAGTTACTCGCAAGTGGACACACTTTTTTATTACTATCGGAGATGAGCTCGCAGAATTCCAACATAGTTCGTATTTTGCGATTAGCTGTCCGAGAGTTGACATGTAAAAACATTGAACAGAAGGGGACAAACGAACTTATGAAAATGAAATCAAGAGAAAGCTTCATAATTTGCGAAACCAGGTAAAGAAAATAATTTTTGTCAATCATATTGAATCTATTATGTACATTTAATTAATAATAATGAAAATATTAACGGATGTCACAAGAATTGAAAAAAAAATAAAAAACGAAAAGTGGAGCCGGAACTGATGAAGTATAGCACTAGGTGGCCATATTTTCAGGGTTTGCAGGTTTTTATTCCATTTTTAATGGCTGCTTCAACTAAGTCAAATCTGGTACGTATTTAATTTCTTAATTACTTTCTGTGATGTTCCTGTACTGCCAAGAAACTTCACCTTATGGGCTCATAAAGTAATTTTTGAATTCATCCCTGAAATCCTTTTGAGAAGTATTATAGTTGTGCCTTCTTCCATTTTGAAGATCGGAAAATGAGTTTTCGAAATTGTTGTCTAAACGCCAGCTTCCATTCAGTACATCGTGAGTTTCTATTTTTCGGGCAAAATTATAGTTTTGCAAAAATATATCAAGTGGACACGGTTATGAAAGTACTCTCAGAAAATCATCTCCCAAAACTTAACTAGTGAACTCGCGATAGTAAAATCTCAAAAAAATTACTCTCAAATGGACAGGCACCCGAGAGCAACTCTCGAGAGTTTACTAGCGAAAGAACTCTCAAATGGACACGCACCTTTAAACTCCAACTCTCCTTAAGCGCTTGCACTGTGCTCAAACATTTTAAGGGTAGTTACGAGTATATTCCCTTTAGTGAGCGCGAAATTTAAAAACAATGGCGAAAAATTTTAAACAGCCTATTATTAAGGTATTAGTATGATACTACTTAACAATTTGCTAACTTTATAGTAGTTTACTACCTCATTCCTAATTTTAAACATTTTCTAACTAGTATCGTACTAAAAGAATTTTCTTAATAAATTGCTTCTGAACACACCTAAAGCAATGACATTTCGTGTAAAAAAGTAAGTAGGTACACGAACTCTTTTTGATGTTTGCAAATGTCAAAGAGTCATATGAAGCTAGCACGATACTAAAAAAATAAAATAGGTGTTCGATGATTTTAACTTTAATAAAAGGGTAGAGAAAGAATGATGCTATATTCGATTAAAATTTGCAAATTCGTTGTTTTAACCTAGTATCATACTAAAACAGCTTTAGCATCGTACTAATTCAATTAAAATTTTGCGCCATTTATTTTAATAAGTTAATGAAGTAAACTAAATTTAATAACTCTCATTTGAAGATATATTATAGTTAAGTACATATTTTCATTATTGTTTGTTTGATTTGAAAAACTAGTGGTGTGTCTGTGTCTTGTAAAAACTCACTTTTTACAACCGATTTTATTTTTTAGATACTTGTTCTTACTGTTTTCCAAAAAATATTAAATAATACTGACCCATTTTTGAAAAGCTATTAATTAAGATAATTTTTCTACAGAAAGATACAATATATTCTTCTGCACCAATATTTTGGATTTTTTTATTTTTTTTTTTTTGATAAAACACATCATTCAAATTATTTCAAATACCGAGTCAGCATTTAAATTACTCGTTAATTCACAAAAACAAAAAAAAAATGATGCCTACATTTAGTCATGCATACATAAATATATATGTAGTATATTTACCTACCTATAGATACTTTTGTATCTTTTCGGTATAAGTTAATGGAATTTCTGTATCTTTTCTACTCATTTCACACCAGCCAGAAGCCAAGTCATATTTATTTATCAGCTCAACTTATCAGGTTGAAGATTATTCACAATACATTGAAGTTGACACTTGTGGCAATCGTCGCGCTGTCGTCACGCTCGTCATTGCGAATTTAAGTTGTTGTTTTATTTTTTTTTGTATTTCAACCAACTTGCCTTATGGAGGAGACCGGAGGAATATAAAATCAATTGGATTGGTATTTTGTTTTATTTTGTACCATTTCTTGCTAATTCACTTATTGAGTATTGTTTCTTTGAACAGAAACTCACAAGGTTATTCCATTGAATACACACGCGCGTCTACGTCAAGAGGAACACATTAACGAAAAAAAACTTGTAGCTTCTTCTCTTTCACAAAATGTATCTTTATACACACGACAGCAATCAAAATGGAATAAAAATTTGTATCGAAATTAAATAATGTTTTTTTTTACTGAATTGAACTTGTTCGGTCGTCGTTTTGTCAACGACAATGCAAAACGATGTGAGACGGGACGACAATTCAGCTCTGACTGATTTGCTAAATTGTTATTAATAAAAACGATAGCGATAGGGACAGTGAGACTGTTGGTTTTCGTTTCGTTCGAACGGCAAGCGGCAAGTACGACGACAACGACAACGACAACGACCGCGAAACGCTAACACATCGAGTATAAAAATAAAAAATCGACGACAACAACAGTGATGATGATGATGTCGGCCGTCCGGAATGGGAATCGCAGAGTCCGGGACACAAACCTCGATAAGCATGTAAACCGAAACGAAAAGTAAATAAAACAACAGTCGATTGAACGATGAAGATGCTAGGTGGGAGGAGAGTACGGTGGGGCAGGGGGACGGCAAAGTGGGTAAAAGCAGAACAACTACGAACACACTATATAAAAAGAAGCATATTGGAAAGACCCCATAAACTGGGAACACTTACTCATAGCCAAGACGGCCGACGACGAAGACGACTACGACGACGAATGGAGCTTCCCACCCTCCCCCTGGCCCAGGCCCCGCCTGGAGATTAAATAATTTGCTTTTTTGTTTCTTCTTCATTTTTTATTTGACTTTAACTTCTGTGTTGTGGTTGTATTTGGTTTTATATGCCGACGTAATTCTCGATGAGGGAATCCACGACGGAAAAGTGACGTTGAGTTGAGTGTGCGTGAACGATTTGCCAATTACTGTAGTGGCGCAGCACAAGTTCAAAAAATACCTATACATATTATACATACATATATATATTCTTCGGTAAGTATATATGAAACTCAAAGATACATGAGAAAATGTTTCAATAATAAGTGCTAATCATTTGGATGATTATGAATTCTGACTTTAGAGAGTTTCTCTGGGTGGGCGATAGAGGGCAGGAAAAGCCCTCGAAGTGTGGAAGTGATCAAAATAAGCAAATTAAGTGCCGATACGGATATTGAGTGAGATCGCATTTTGAGAGTTGTGATGAGTTAAGAGCGTGCGTCATTTAATGTGCTACGAATGTGATTTATCAGCGAGCGAGAAAACTTGTTTTGTAGGTAGGTAGGTAGGTTTATTTATATTTGACTTAATTTTATAATAATAATTTGTTTGTTGTGTCATTTTGGACTTGGGTTCAAATTTTAATACCTAATTGAGTTGATGATAATACCTGCCTACTTTGTTTTAGTTAATGTTTATTTTGATGGAGATAATTACTAGGTGAAGGTAGGGGAAGTACAAACACAATAAATTTATTGATTAATAAGCCTGTTGATTTTGTTGCCATTTAATACATACCTAAATGTGTTCATAATTACACAGTTATTTAAATTTTGTGTCATCATTTTTATAAAAAAATATAAATTATAGAAAAATAAATTTAAAACAGTACGATCTTCAATAGAGTAGACGATCTTAACTGGGCCAACTGCAGAGACATTGGTCGCCTTAGTATCGACTTCAAGGTATTCTCTGGCTAATTGTCTGAAGCTGTTCGTCAACAACCTGATTGGTCCGTACATAGCAGTGTATCTTTAGGCCAGAAATGTGCACCATCAACGAAATATTCACACTTAGTCAGACCTTGAGAAAAACCTCAGGAACTTCAGCCGCGAATTTCTTTTTCAACGATATGAAGGACGGGTATGACAGCTTCTATAGCGATGAGCTACATATACAGGAGCAGTTTTTTTTTTTTTTGGCCTCTGCCAAGCTCGTCAATTTCTTCAGGATTGTGATGGAGAATTCTACCCTGCTCCATATCAAGATCGAAAAAAAGTCACAGTGTGATGCTTCTTTTTTCTAAGGCTGAGGTAAGCTCGCCGGACTCCAGGGTCTTCTCGAGAAAGCACGAAACTCGAGTATAGATAGTCGACCAAACTGCTCTCTCCAAATGAAAATAGATTTTTCAGATTTTATTTTATTAATCCAATAAAGCGGCTTAAGACTAAACAATATGATACCTATAGATAATAATACCTAGAGATAATACTACCTAGTATATACGAACTTAATCATACGGTCAAGAGCCCATCGACACCGGAAGGGTGAAGGGGAATAACTTAAGAATACGGCAAGAGCCCGTCGACACCGGAAGGGTGAAGGGGAATAGCTTAATAATACGGCAAGTGCCCGTCGACACCGGAAGAGTGAAGGGGAATAGCTTAATAATACGGCAAGTGCCCGTCGACATCAGAAGGATGAAGGGGAATAGCTTTAATAATACGGCAAGTGCCCGTCGACATCAGAAGGATGAAGGGGAATAGCTTAATAATACGGAAAGTGCCCGTCGACACCGGAAGGGTGAAGGGGAATAATACAATGTTTTGTTGTTACCACACAGCACGCTATGGAGCAACGGCCCATCGACTCTTAGTAGAGAAGGGGAATATCGGGGGAAACTTGTGCTTCTGTATTATAAAGTAAAAACCTTAATAACCATCGGCGAGCAAGCTTCGAATTTCTTTGGATTTCTTGGGTCCATAAGGCAATTCTCCTGCAGGAACCAACTGTGAACTCTATAACGATGAACCACAATATCGCGTATATTTTGTTTTTGTATTTCGGCTGCGTGTTGGCGTTGGTTATTTCACTTGGTGGGTATGCAGATGGAGGTTGATTGGTGTCGGTCGTTCGTAGGAGTGTGACGCTTCGTTACAACAGGTATCTATGGTGTCCAAAAAGGTGCTATCATGAGGTTTATTTTACATCGTCTTGAAAAAGAAAATTTCAGAACAATCGCATAAACACTAAAAGGGCATGATCTTTTAAACTGACTTACGCTAAGGATATTGACATTATCGCTCAAGTAAATCCATTGCTCCGCTTAGAATATGTTGAGTTCCCTTATGTGTTGCAGCGCCTAAGTTTAAGTGAAGTTGTTTCACACTAAAAAGTGTAATGAATTCTCACTCTTGGTGAGAAATATCTTCACGTACAAAAAAAAGTGACGATAAATCTCACTTGTGGTGGAGTTATTTCCTATGTGAAGTTAGTTCCCTGTACTTTTAATTATTGTATATAAAGGGTGTGCGGTAATTCGTGTGCCACACTTTGGGATGTGATTCTTGGTCATATTCTAAGAAAAAAATTGCTCTACAGTAAAGTCTGATTTTCAATTTTGACATCACTTTTTGACGATTTAAAAAAAGCCTAACTTTGGTGTACCCTGACCCATGTTAAGGTCAATTTCTCTGTCAGCACTCATTTAGACTGATTTTAGACTTTTTTTTGTAGAAATACTAACCTTTAAAACTACGTTTAAATTGAGCTTAAATGTTTTTAAGGTTGCCAGATATTAAATTTTAAATGGTTTTCAATTTTTCTTGCCCGAGCAAAATTTCGACTTTAAGGTAAATTTTTTTTTCAAAATGCGTAATAAACAAAAAAACAATAATAAAAAAAAACTCAGTAATAAGTGCACCCCAAAGCCCATACATCTTATGATACTTGGAATACAGGGTTATTCACTTTTCTGTTTCGAAGGTAAAGCTAAATAAAACACACACAACGCCGCCGTGTGAATGATCAGCACTCTTCAATTGTTGCGAAATTTAAACTTTATAAGGATAGAGATGCAAATGCAAATGAAAAATACGTACGACACGTTCAATTGCTGCGAACTGTGATCATTTTAGGGGTAGTGGAGCTCCCTCCTACTGCCCTGTCTGTCTTCTGTTTTTCTGTTATTTCTAGATCTTACCGACAGACACTAGGTAAAAAAAAAACTAAGAATAAGGCGAAAAGTGCGTAGCAAATATCGTTTTCCACACAAAAACCAAGCTTGCAAAATAGGCTATTTATCGGAAACTGGCCTATCTTTTCCCAAAATTTTCTTCAACAATTATTTCAGTACGATAGCCCAATCATAGTTAGACTATTAAAATTAAATCTTGAGCAATATTTTTTTCGTAAAAATAAATCGTAAATATAAATATACATAAGCCCCCTAAACATACCAACATACCCTTGACGCGTTCCCCAATTTGGCACCACTTTTTATGCACTGAATACACTCAATGGTTTTTGACATTTCAAATCAACCGCAACAATCTTCACTTTAATAACATTCAGTTCCTCTGTTGCTTCCAGAACTTCTATTTTTTATACGAAATTTTTGTATTGGTATTGGCCTACTATTTGGAATACTTTTTCAGCTCCAATTTTGGGCTACAAACTTTTTTTTAATTGGACTATAGTTCGATAGTACAAGACATGGCAACCCTGCTATGTACTACTAAATTTCAATTTGAGCTAAAATAAAATCTTAATTGAAATTTATTCATGAAAATTCATTAATAAAATTCAACCACCAACGAGTCTTATGCAAAGTGAATTATCGTTTCTTTTATAAATTGAAATTATCAAAAATATTAACTTAAACCAAACATCAACATCGCATCGCACCAGTCCGTCCGTCAGTCGTCTGTTGAGAACACCCTTGACCCAGTTTTTTTTTTTTTATCTTAATGTCTGCCAGAGTCATGGAGTTTTTAATCAATTCCAAAAAAAGAAAATTTATCATAAATGACCAAATTGTAAACAAAACATTAATTTCATCACATCACATCTTCACTGGATGTATTCATATTAATTAAAAAATGTATGAAACCAAAAAGCTCACTACACAATCATTGTAATAGATAGTTCTTAGATTCATGAAATAACCAACGAAAATGAAACAGACCCAGATTGACATAAAGAAGAGGACAAAAAAATAACCACCCATCAGCGCATGAAATTTAAATACAATTTATTAATTTTATGATAATTAATATCTCTATAAAAAGACAGACGTCTCGTTTCTCATCGATCATTTAACGAGCAGCAATTAAAATGACGAGTTTGCAATTATGGAGGAAAGGCTTCATAATGTCATCGTATTGCGCTGAATGGATGAAAAATTATAAATTTTACGAGACGATATTAAATTTAAGATACAATATGAGGAGTTAAGAATAAATTAATCAATTAAGTTCATCAACAAATTTATCAAAATACTCGTAGTTTTATAAAAGGTTTCCCAATTGGCTTTGGTTGATTTTGGCGGCCATGTTGTTTTTGTGACATCTGTCAAATCTGTTCTTTATTATTCAATTACTAATGCCAAATCACCATGGCAAGTTACACGATTGAACAGCACTTAAAATAAATAAATTTGGTGGTGGCAAGCTCGAGGGGAACCATTTCTGTATGAGTGTTGCCAGGAATGGACGGGACCTAGAATTTTCAGCCGATTCCGAACAGCACTTTTCATGACAAGAGATACTCTTAGAAAATTTGTCAATTCCTCAAAAGAGGCATTACACCCTTGGAAAACTTATTTGCATCGGTCTAACTACCGATTCGTTAAACAATCAACCAACATTCGTACGTCGAAGGAACATATGCGCGGTCCGTGAAAGTTTACAGGAGAATACGGGACAGTCGGTTCTATATCGTGTGCAAGAACTTGGCCTTTCGCAGAAATCAACTTGACGAATGTTGCGTCAGAAATTGAGCCTACACTCGTACAAGATCCTAATGACCTAGGAGCTCAAATTTCATGATCATAGACATCTCCGTTTGTTCGCTAACTTGGCATCGGAACGTTCGGAAAAGAACCCCAATTTCGGCCGAAAAATCATCTTTAACAACGAGGCTCATTTTTAGATGAGTGTCTGTGTTAACAAGCAAAATTGCCGTCTGTGAGATGACACCAACCCACACGAGGTCCACCAGAAGTCTCCCCTAAAAATATAAATGGACTTATGACCATTATTATACTTATACACGAAACTTATTTTTTTTTTTTTTTTTTTTTTTTTTTTTTTTATAATCTACACGCGCTCAAGGGATTATGATTACCCTTTAAATGTTTGAACACAGCGCGGGCGTGAAGTTAAGGAAGAGAAAGAAGGATAGGAAAGATGTGTGGCACGATGTTCTGAGACTGAAGGTTGTTGTCTCAGCTATTTTATCTCCAGGGATGGCGGCTGAACTAAAGCGGAGAATGCCGTGTCTTATTTCTATGTCGCTTATGATTCACATTATTTTATTCGTGTTCATCCTTGTTGGGTATACTAGTTTAACTCAATTACATGTTGTTAGTGTTATGCCTGAACAACATTTAATGAGTAAACCAGCAACCCATTGATGACAATTTTAGAAGGTTTTTAATGGAATTAAAACGACATAGACGACGGCAGGGATCGAACCTGTGATCATGAGGTTCACAGGCGAGCACACATCCATCGCGCCACGGCCACCCCAAGTTTCAAAGATCTGAGTTCCTCGTTCCTGGACTACCTGCACATAAATTTTTCAGACGAGTCAATAACTGCCAATGGCATACAACAGTTGTTCTAGTACCACATGCTTCAAATTGTTTCAGCAATGCCGGGATGAACTTGTTAGCCTCAATACTATTCACAATATCACTCTTATCTGGGATTTGGGCCATTGTGGCATTGATGAGAATGAACGGGCGGACGAGCTGGCCAAAAGCAAATATCAGCCCTTCATAACTCACTTGCGAAAAGAGCCAACATTCTGCTTGGAGTTAGTCTCAATTTTACTTAGCGAATCAAACTTTAGGTGAAGAATTTAAACTAACTGCGTTATATCTAGAAAGATTTGGCACACCTATAATAATCTGCTATGTAGACCCAGGCAAGACATAGCCAGGATCGTAGTAACCTGTAGCGGACACTGGCCAATAGGAGAGCATGCGGCGAAGCTAGGCAATCCTCACAACACTCACTGTTATACATAGGTGTGGGTATTAACGGAAAAAGCAAACAGTTCCTCTGCAAATGCCCTGCTCCGGCCAAATTTATAGCACAATCATTAGGAAGGGCATTTTTTGACGACATTGACAAACTTTCGGAAATGAAGAACAATTACTTGATCTTTTTTCTTAACGCGACGAAATTCCTCTAGGACTAGCTATGTAGCAGAATGAGGGTTTTAACGGAAGCTTACGGTGCAGAGTGGCCGGATTAGCTACGAATTCAGTACCAGTGAATAAGCTGTGGCTAGCTTGGCACTGTGTAGATGTTATCGAATGAGTGTGGTGGTCCGGTTGAGTGAGTGATTCAATTTCTGGATGATTGTTTCAAAGTAAACACACAATAAGAGACATCAAAACCTGCTATATCCTTTATTTTTGAAATTAACCCAAACTGAATGACTTCTTGAGAATGTCCACAATTTCCCATACCAATTCCAGCCACCATACGAGTTATGGTTACAAAACGGCGCACTTCAGCCCTAATTGGGCAACAGGGCAAGACTGCCGGTGGCCGCCATTTCTACCTACCTTTCAGAAGAGGACACATATTTAACAACATTTGCCATGTTTCTGAGGTAGTATAGAGATTATGCTTTAGCGATCAATCCAAGAGTTTACAGTAATCTCTTACGATAATGATTCAGTGACTAAAAACTCAAGCCTTTTTCCTAACCTTAATTTATGGTTCAAGTTTAACTTCTCTAGTACTATGATAGTATTTTAATGCACGATAGTCTTTTTAGCAACTCGGAACTCGTCACGCGATTCATGCCTTTCATGAGGTGAATCTATATGATGCCCTTCGCGTGATTATAAGAAAAGTCGAAACCTACAAAACGTAGACAACCGAGATAGCATAAAACGCGCGCCGATACAGTTGTTTGTAATGTCCAAAGGTTGAGTGCATTCTTTCATGGACTGATAATTATGATACAGAGGATGTACATATGTATATGCTGTCAGTAAGGAGAGTCCTTACTGACAACAAATTTTTCGATACTGTAAGTGTCAGCTTATGAGAGGGTTCACTGTACTCGTATGAACCTAGTCTACGTAGCTTGAGACATTCATTAAAAACACACCCATAAATAAATAGCCCCCACATTAACACAAATTTACTCGCCAAACATCCTTTCAACACTTTTTAAACACAAACATAAAAGATATTTCACTTAAAATAAAAAATTAGGTAGGTATTTGAATATCTCAATACCGAATTATCTAAACATCTCGTTATGCATCTACAATCTACATAACAACTACCTATAAATACGTCACATTCAACCAATCTAAATCTGAATCCATTTGACTAAATTAACTATAGAAATTGGACAATCCAATCTACAAAAGATATAGATACGAATCTATACTGAGAAAAGTAAACAAGTGAAAACAAAATAAATTACTATAAAAAAAAGAGTAGGTAGGTATTTGAAAAAAAAAAATCAACAATAGATTTAGCACATAATCAATTTCATGAATTTCCATATCCATCGCGTGGGATCTTCGATGACGATTTCCTTTGCTCCAAATAATACCTATCTTAACCAAAAAAAAAACCGAACTAGGTATACTTCCTAGCCAGCGCCAACACAAAAATTCCTCACTCAACTTAAAATCATTCATCCACACATTATAAACAACACAAATTCAATTTTATTTTCAAAAACAAAAAAAAAAGTATCTCAAGATACATTAAATGGTTATTCTATAAATACTTTCGGAAAACACATGGGAATCCCCAGGAAAATGTATATACATTTTCTTCAATCGAAATGTTCTTTGAAAAAAAAAAACAGGAAAAATAAAAACAACCCAATGAAGCAGCTTAAACCAACGATACTACTCGTACATTGTGGCACCACCACCGCTGAGAAAAAAATTGTTGTTGTTCTATTCTCGGTTGAACTATAAATATACACCAGCGAAATAACCTTCAAAAAATGTATCTCAATCTCAATAATTTTGTGGGGGTGATTTAATAACACACAAGAACACCACAAGGCAACCGGCAATGGCATAAAACAACAAAAACAAATCTTCTGGCAGACGTGTGCATATGTATATTAAACCAAAAAAAAGCCTCGCTCCTTTAAGAACATTCACGGAATTCTGGCGAAATAATTTTGAACATTTTATAAAAACTCTCAAAAGATAGATAATTTCATTTGTATTCAAGCGATTACTATGTGGGACTTACCTCATCGTGATAAATAAATAAAAAAAATAATCCACAGAATGTAGAAATTAAATTATTGCAGAAAGTTGTCAATTTTAGCCAACTGATGGCGCTGCACCATCGAACGTTGAATCTTCCATTGTAGTCGCTCAATTTGTAAAAACTTGCTTTGACAATCAATAAACAATTTCATAAAACTTTCTTCACAAAAGTTTAAAATACACTCACAACGTCACTTGATTAAAAGAAAATTTGGCCCAAAGATAATAAAATTACAAAAAAACATCAACAGGGACCGAATTAAATTTGCAACAAAAACTTAACCGATAGTTTTGCAAAAACAAAAAAAAAAAAAACGACAAAAACAAGCATATACGAATTTGCGAAAGAAAAGTGTAAAAAAAATTAGACGGTTGCGCCAGCAAAAAAAATACCGATTAATAAAATACATAAAAAAGAAAAAAACAGAAGAAGACACAACGAATTAAATAAATATAAATTGTATCTATCTATTTGCGAGTTCAAAAACTGAAAGAAGAAAAATATACACGCTGTCTGTCTGTCCTTAGTTCACCCGCCGTTCGTTGTCGACTAATAGTCAATTCAGATTTTTTTTCGTAATAGAACGCCACCACACACAACACAATACACAACAACTCTCAATATAATCTAGACGGAGAGGTAGGTTTGTAGATACTTTTGTATCTGTGAACTATCAAAAGCAATATGCTATGCTGGCTATAGAGTAGCCACTTACTCACTAGTATGATATTTACAGTGAAAAAAAAAATAAATAAACTCGAATAGCTATTCAGGGGCATGGTTGCCACTCCAGGGGATAAGTAGTATAAGTCGAATATAGAATCATACTTTCTCTATACTTTTATTTAAGTAAAAATAATCGAATACCCATTTTACATTTTTAGTATCGTACTAACTTCATATGAATCTTTGACATTTACAAACGTCAAAACAGGTCGGTTTACTTAGATTCTTACATGAATCGTCATTAATTTTGGTGTGTTCAAGAGCAATTTATCAAAAAAAAAAACAGCCTTAGCACGATACTAGTTAAAAAATGTTTAAAATTAAGAAAGAGTTAGTAATCTACTTAAAATTTAGCAAATTGTTAAGTAAATGTAAAGTGAGGTTTATATTTTTTTTTTACAAATAATCACAATTTGCCTTCAAAACGCATATGAAAAAAACCAAGTTTGCGAATCTTAGTGAAGAATACAATAAGTAAGATGCCTGTTTGGCTATAGTAGATTTTCCCAAGGGATTTTTGGTAAACGTCACTTTACTATTCAACCGCCGCCGCCAGACTCATTTTCCATGATTAAGTGAACTCGTAAAATAAAGTTGGAATAAGCGTTTTTTTATTAATAGGGCTGTAAGAGTACGACATACACTATAATTTTAAGTTGTCAAGAAAAAAATAATGAGGTAAGGTTCCACGCTAGTAATATTTGGACAAATCTCTATTTGTTTTTATTTTAAGTACTATTATTAAATTCGATGTCAAATATGAACGACCTGTCAAATTTTTTTCAGCTCCAGGTTGAAACTTAGAATAACATTTCATAAGGTTTTTATTTAAGAATGAAAGAAGTTATTAAACAAAGGATTTGTCCTAAATTTTAGAAAATAAGTTTATTGTGCTAACTTCATAAAATCTAATTAAAAGAAGTTTCGCAAAAAATACACACTTATGTATTAGTGACAGCAATCTCAAAATGTAAGCCAAGAAATCGTCAAATAAATCTCACATTCTGCATGATCTTAATTTAGTTGAACCTATATTGAACAAGTATATATAGAAAAAGCGTAGAAGATACAGGACTTGTTACAATAGAGATGATTTTTCTTCTAGATCATTACAGTGACTTCGCTTCTCAAATCACGCTTGATCGTTCTAACACTGATCTTATCTTTCTTGGTACACAATATAATCGATGACGAAACATAGTTGTACACATGCGAATAAGTAAAATTCTTATAAGTTTTAAGAAAAATTGAAAGTCTTTCAATGAGAAAATCCGTCAGATATGACCAGGGGCCAAATTACCGCATCAGTTCTCGAGTAATACGTGACTGAATTTTGTGAGTTTGGCATTACCGCTTACGACATCGAGCAATCGATTACACTAATGTGACATTTTCATTCGATCACTGATGGGACTCACTCACTCGGTCACTGAAGCGGTAATTTGGCCCCAGATTTAAAAGTGAAGAATTTGTGAATTTTACACCACGACGCCGATGTGACAATGATAAACCATTGCGAAGAGCGACATTTGTGATTGAAAATACTTTATAAGGTTAGGTTTATGCATTGCAGCTACAGATTTAGCAGTCTCCAAAGAAGGAATGGAGATTAAATTTGATTCTTTAATAACATCGTCTTGGCAACATTTTATTTACTGCCTAAGTTAAATCTTTTAAGCCTAGTACCCCGATGCGATACATTTTAAATTATTTAGACGGCTAATAATATAACGTCAAAAACAGCAACAAACCCATTTTGTTTGCATTGTTAGATTAGGATTTAGGACTTCAAAAAGTTTTCCAACACAAATTTAGTTGACCAGTTTTACCAAATTTTGCTTGTCAACAGCAGAACGACAGCATGATTAAATTGTGTAATTTTTGTATGAAAGTTTCCGTTTGGCACCATCAGTGTATTAGCTTTTAGAGCAAAGAAATAATTAGAATATACATCTTACGCTGGACAAGAATGCATTCATTCATTTATCACAAATATACAATGCGCTACCAACATCTATTGGTGGGCATTATGAAAGGGCTAATCAGCGACCGTAATTTTAGATCGAATTGTGTGTTTGAAGTCTTTAATTATTCTTGAGTTTTTATAAACTTAGAATGGAGTTATGTCGCATTATCACCTAGAAGAACAAATTTCAACGTATAATCAGTTTAAGAATTTCAAACACAGAATATTGACAGACGAAATGACGAGTCTTGCGAAATACAGACTATATCAAAACGCCCGTTTTAATCAGATAACTAAATATCCTTAGTTAACACTTAAAGCCCTTGTCAGAAGGATCTGCTATGACGGGACTTGTGTACATGCCTTAAATGACAGCACGGCCACATGGATAAAGGTGTATTAATAATGAAAATTGAACCTTCAAACTTAGTTCAAAAATTCTTACATAATAAAAAAACTTTAAAAAAAAAACTAAAAAACCTCAAAATACTAAAAGGAAACAAAAGTGACTTAGGCCAAGCGCGCACATTCAATTTTTAGTTGCACAACTGTTTGTTTTCTTATAGAAAACAGATGAACTATTTGGTTGAATGTCCGCGTAGGTGCTTATGTTACACAAAATAGCGAACTCATTTTAGTCAATCGTTTAGCTTGTGTCAAAACACAAACTTTTTAGTTGCTCGAACCAAGCAGTTGCGCAACTAAAAATTGAATGTGCGCACCTAGCCTCAAAGATACGAAAATATAAGCAAACTTCAACAAATCTAGGCAACAAATCTAGAATCTATAAAAACAAAAAGACTCGAAGATAGATGGAGAATGCAACATAATGCGAAAGAATGTGACAGCTCCAACAAGACTTCAAATACATGAAAGACTAAAAGCCTTCAACCAAGAATTTCTCAATAACAGAAGTCATATGATTTAATAATACTAAGATTCAAACTGACTTTTTAAATACTTATAAAGAATGGGAAGCCTGCGGAGGTATAAAATGGCTTAAGAGCCACATTCCGGTAATTTTCTTTCTAATTATATATCTCAGGGTTCAACTAGAGGAATTTATAAGAGACCGTTGAAACATAGGGCAGGATCAACTCTAACTTAGTGCCGATTCAGTCGGTTTTAAACATTAAATTAATTGGCTCAACTCTTAACTAATCGAAGCTATATTTTTTGTGATATGTAGGTATGCTGAAATAGCAATTGAAAATAAATGTATTTGCTTGGGCACTGGGTATGGTACACTTGCTCTGTCTTAACTCAAAGTTAACTCCGTAGATACTGAACATCAGGGCCTTCATGGATACCCAACACGATTTTGTTTCATATTTGATAGAGATCTGTTCAGTTGAGTATAACATAGGGAAACAGAACTACAGACAGTCCAAAAACCAAAGCGAAGGGTAGTTAAAGGAAAAAACAAAAATTGAATTGCGTTAAGCTTTGCAGCCTGTTAAACACAAACAAGTTGACAGATTGAATTGCCCGGTAAATTTTCATTTAGATTAACCCATCAGGTACCAAGTCACAGGGGCTTTGTCAAGTCATGCTAGACGCAACTAACATATATCTATACCTACTCGTATTTGAAGGTGTAAAATAACCATCCAAGTTTAGCAAAGAAAATTACCAAAGTGGTAACCATGCTCAGAGCACACAACAGCGGAAACTCACAACGTCTTTAACTTTAAGTCGATTTGTAGGTCTTTTTCTGTATTTCAGATGGCATTTTTTGGTTTCATGGATACGTAAGTACGGATATGTAAGTAGATACAGATACATTCATATATTTACCTATAAAACGGCACTAATAAAATGAATATATGCATATGTAGGTAGGTGTGTTGATTCAAGTGTTTTGCAAATACGTCGACGACTTCGAAGGACGGAATTTCGCGAGAGATTACGTCGAGAGTTGAGGCAAAATTAATAGATACACCTATCACCTACCCTCTCTGCTGCCTTTGGTTCGTCTCCTTAGTTTCTTCTGCTGTGTATTACGGTTTATTCTTTTTTTATTTTTATGTTCGTTTTGCCGTCTTTTGTTGTCTATCTTTTTGTATGGCAGGTATATTCGAAACGAAGATTGATATGAGTATCTACTTGGATGTTTGTGTGTTTGTACGTACATATATATATTTTGTATCTCTGAACTCTGAGTCGACGAATTTTTATATATAAATTGCCTTTAGAGATCGGGGGTATCCCTGGTTAGGTCACGTCACTTGCTCAAAACAGGTAGACGTGAACTTTTCAAGTTAATTTCATGTCTGTTTGCACACAGGTTCACTGGCGCCGCCGCCGCCGTGCGTCCGTCGGTCGTTGCTTTAAATATATTCAGGTACCTACAGGTAGGTTTATAAATATAATTGTCTTTCACTTTGTATCTTTTGGAACGTCTTTCAACTTTGTACTTTGTACTTGGGAAGACAATAACAAGAAAAAAATATTGTTCACCTAGCCACCACAATAGAGAAGTGTGTTTTGTAAAACTCGAGGTGTTGCAACCCGTGACTTTTTACCTAGGAACTTAGAGCCGACAACCATCGTTGGGCGCCAGCTCTATAAAGCAACTCTCTGAATTGTTACTTTACCAAAATATCTCTTACAAAGGAGTCGATAAAAAGGAGAAGATAAAGTAAATCCACAGAAGAAACAGCCGCAAAAGTAATCTCGAAACCGGACGACAACGGACGAGACGATTAAAATGTGCAACCAGCAGCAATACTGCGTCCGTAATTTATACGTTCCGATTCGAGTCAGATGATTACAGTTTTGTTATGATTTCGTTTTTTGTGTTTGCGCGTTGCATGTTGTTGCTCTGCTTTGGCTACCGTGCGCGTTGAATTGTGTAAGTGACTGATGAGCGCGTACGGTGATGATTTTCATCCGTATAAGTATCTGATATGTGTCTTTTCATGATTGTGTGTGACAGTGTATCTTCCGCATGTAAAATTGAATCGTAAGAAAAAAAAAAAAACACGATGAAACAGAATGAACAAACTTCATAATCATAACACGAAAACTGCACTTGTGGTGGAGCAACCGTTTTTTACTCATTTCCTTTGGAGAGGTAGGTATTTTGCGGGTTTCCTTCTTTGGAGCCATTGATATGAAAATACAGTGTAAGCAGAAAAAACAAATGGAGAGCGAGTGTAGGTTGGTATTATAGAAGGTGGAAAAATGAATGAAATTTTAGAGTCAGACTTTACCTAGGTATATGAATAGGTGCACATTAGAATGAATAAGTTTATGGAAAGATCTTAAGCTGCGTTGCACATAAAATTCTTTAAAGCTCGACTTATAGACGTATTGATTTAAGTAGGGAGTAGGATGTATTATTGTAAGAGTCCAATTCCGATGTAGGTATTCAAGCTTCCTTTTTTATTAGGAATTACCTACCTAGCAATTAACCAATAGGATTAAAAATTATTTAATTTCTATCAAATTATAACTTAAAGTTTAAGGGAAATGTTGAGAACAATGTGCTCAATTCGTCGATATAATGCAGAACTAGGCTAAGGCACAAATAAAGCGTTTTTTTTAAAGGCTAAAAACTTTAAATTGGCAACACTGTTTTTATTAACGCTGGATCTGAATGTTCTTAGCTGTATTGAGGTTAGTTTGATTTGGCAATTCATCCATAATAGACTAACGAGTCAGCAACGTTTGCAGATTGTTCAAATTTATTTTACAAAACATGATTCACGGACACGTTACGTCCGTTTTATCGTGTTCATAATCATCCATCAGAGCGATAAATTCGAGAAACTATGAATCGTTTTCGCAATACGTTTACTCTAAACGATAAAACAAATCTCGTTAGATGTCGTACAGTGCGCACAGAAGAATCGATTGCGCATGCTGTTGATGATGATCGAAATGTGCCAATTCGACATCCTGCGTATTACATTGTTGACAGTAAAGTAAAATTAGTTGTTAATTGTATCTATTCTTGTCCGTATCTGTCGCGATTTTTAGAAGGGACCAATTATTACAATAGGTATGTCCTCAAAAAATCCAAAGTTGGATTTAATAACCATTTTGAAAGTTTCTGGGTATAGGTACTTGGGAAATCATTTGTCTAAGAGAAGTCACTCAATTTTCAAATAGACTGGTTTCAACTACCTAAATAAGTTAGAAGTAATTTTTAGTTACTATTTTTAATTAAATTTTTTGAATAGAGTTTAGCCCAGGGAAATTAGGAAAAACTGGTCCACAATCAATGAGCTAAAATTTAGTGGTATTGCTAGGAATGCAATATAAGAGAAGTCAATTATATAAGATTGAGACGTTTCTCAAATGGTTCGGGAGTTCGAAGTTTTGCATGATTGTTACGCAAAAAACATCAAAATATCGCTGTCGTTCAATGGAATCTCTCTCTGTTCATTTTTTTTTTAAACTGATTTACCTAACTCTAGTAAAAAGGTACGCCATATTTAATCGAATATTAAAATTTAAGTTATTCTGTAAACTGTCTCCACGTTTTATGTTGGATAGTTTCGAAATATGAAAATCTCCAATTTCTAACAATTTCAAATTCTCATCATTAAAAAATCCATAATAAAGGAAAATCTCTCTTCCCGGGTTTGTTTCTTACGACGACGATATGTTTGATAGAAGAAGGCAGCTTTTAAAAATTTAGTTTTGTTTTTTTTTTCGTTCTTTATTATCTAAATTAAATTCATAGGAACCTCATCGAATACCAAACGTTCTAAAAATATCCCAATTCGCATTAAATTCTTCCTAAAATTTGAAAAAGCATTCAACAATCTAGGTATTTTCTTTCCAACTCTTTCATTTGCGCAAATCTATACCAGTTCAGCCACTTTATTTTAATCACTGAATCGATCAACACCCAATTTTTTAACATCGATCGATCTATAATCGGACAGGCTGTTTAAAAAGAAACAACCAAGACAGGAAAGCAAAATAAAATAAAAAAAAAATAAATAAAAAACACATTTTAACCATGTGCTGCCCGAGACTGTGACTACTGCTGAGCTCATTAAAAAAGGCAATACCACACCAAGTGGCAAGACATTGCTGGGCCAGAAAGAATATAATACACAAAACACCGACAGCCTTTTTTTTTGTTTCAGCACAACCCAACAATTTATGTTTTCTGTTCAGTTCAAAACAAAAAAATCAAAAAAGAAACCAACGAAAAGGTGAAGAACGGAAAAAGTATACCTCTGCACCAACTTTAATGCTTAAGTATCTTAAAGTCTGCCTGTAGCTTGGTTTGGTCGTATCTATTTGTATATCGACAATTTTCTACCTACACAGTGTACTTTGCATAAATAAACTCAGCCGCCATCACCGTTCGTCGTCGTCGTCAGTTGTTGCTGCTTCTATAATATTGATCTGGCAATGGGGAGCTATACGGTATGGGGAACGCTACTCTCGAATCTACACATTGCCATCAGCACAAAAACACTGCCGCCACTTCGCCGCCGCGCCGCGCCACCGCCACCACTGCCGGCTTGCCGTCCTTTCCATATAAAGTGGCAACTCCATTAAATCAGTTTAGAAGTCGCGATCGCAGACTTATGTCGCCAGTAAATGTCTCTAACCGCCCCTCCTCTGACCGTGCCCCACAGCCGCATCCGACATGATGGGAGTCCACTGGCAGCAAGTGACTCTACAAAAATGTTTGCGATCGTTTGCTCAGTCCGCCATCACCAAATGCAATGATCAACATGTCGCCATTGATATTACACTACTTAATTGCTGCTCACTTCCCCCGGCCCTGGTGAGGCCCCAACAAATCCTGTCCATGGACAGGGGCCCGAGGGGGTAATCAAGCGTGATAGGGATACACTGTGTACAAACAAACAGATCGTCCGTGTGTGATCGTGCTGGTGATGAGTGGCTGAAATCTAACTCCCTCCTCAAGGCCCTCCACCACAAACAGGCGGCCGATGTCTAAGCGGTGCGCCTTCTGAACATGTTTTGATCTTTGTAAGTTTGTTTATTAGCGGTTATCGCTTTTCAAGTATATACGCAGATGTATTTGTATATAGATACTCTTGTAGCTGAAAGAGTGATTGATATTTTATTGTTTTTTCTTATTATCACGTATAGGTTATCGATTGACATTTATACGCAGACACATGTGTTTGTATTGTAGATATGCGTCAGAGCGAGAGTGGGGAGTGATATTTGCTCTAAGACAACTCAGTCATGCTCGTACAGTGGTGTCAAGAAAATTATAAAAACAAAACTTTTTTTTTTTTTACATTTTAAAAAGATTCATTCTGGAAATCCACTTGTATGAAACTGGTCCTTATCATAAAAATAGACAATAGCTAATGTTTTAAGTTTTCGGAAGAATTTTCGGCGTCAGAAATCCAAGCAAACAATAAGCCAGACAATTAGTCGCCTATCCATTAATGACTCTCATAAATAAACTGGTGTTACTGCAGGTATAAGGAAAACAGGGATTAAGTCAAAGAATGACTTTCATCCGAAAAGGTCAAAATGCAAATAAATAAGAAGAACAAGTGATTGAAAAAAATCAGGGGATTTTCAGGAGATGAAATAATTAAGAGTTCATTATGTGTTTACTCGAAGAGTGAGAGACTGAATTTGACTTGAGTCGAAGTGGTATTTTGGGTTTTGTGATCGGATTTCGGAATTTATAGATTTTGTTTTAATAACTTGATTATCATAAATTGTTTTGATTTATTCAAAATAAGAATAATAATTATAATTAATATCAAATTAAGAGAAATGTAATTGAAGTACGGGTAAATTTAATGCAAGACTGGATCGCACGATCTTGCTGTTAAGGTTCAAAATGACTAGCTCTTGAAGACATTTTAAGTATAGGTTTAAGAATACAACTGAAGGATAACGGAAATGAATGATAACAAAGAATAATTCTTCTTTAATTTTGTTTTGTGTTTATAAACAAATTTGTGTGCAAAATTATGAAATGCAATATTGTTTGTACATGCTGATAATTGTTTCAAAAATTGCTAAAACCCTAATTTATCGATCATCACAGATTTTAGGAAGTTTAATCAAAATCATTGGAGCTGTTTTTGAGAAAATTTGTAAAGGGAGACAAGCTACCTATTCTGGAAGAACTAATTTACAAGTTCGAATTTTTCCTCTAAGAAATCACTTAAAAACTGCTTGTTTAGAGCAAATTAAAGGCGACTGGAAATCATGAGTAGGTAAAACAAAAAAAAAAAGAATTGAAAGGACCTCGAAAATATTATTCCATCTGAAAATATTGAATAAAAAAATAAATGATTTTAAAATTCTCCTGCTAAATAGTTTTAGAGAATATGGCAGAAGTCACAAGAGTCATAGTGTCACGCTAATACAGACTTAAATTTTCTCTTTCAGATTGCAAAAATCATCCGTTAAACGAGCGTTTTCTGACTAACTTGCATTGAGGACTGGGCACGAAACGATGATATTCTCGATCTTGATTATACCCCCAAATCATTCGAACACACCGTATCAGGAATTCAACGAGAATCTATGCAAAATTTGAGTATACAATTTTTGGGTTAAACAACTTATAAATTCAAACTGTAACTTTCTTATAGAAACATCAAACTGACTCCACTTCAAGTAGTTTCTCGGAGCAGGATATTCTAAAGAGCTTAAATGACATTTTTTTATTTAACAAGCAGCTAATTACTAGCCTCACATTCAAATTTATAATTATAATTGGGAAAAAAGTTAATTTAAATTTACTTGAAGAATGTACATTATGGCCAAACAAATTATCAATTCTACTATTGAGAATATTCAATAGTTTAAACACTTTGTTCAAAAAAAAAAAAATCGATCATAATCTGTCCGATAGTTTGAAGTAAGTATACAATCAGTCAATTCCTCAAACTTTTTTGGAGAAGTTAATATCATAGGAGGAGCAAAGAGTCTATGTGACCGCTTAAAAGTTTTACAATGAAGACAAAAGATAAATACGATCGTCTGCTCTCAAAGCTAGGCAAGTCGATAAGTTTAAGTCAACTGTTGTAACCTAAAACTCTGAGCGCAAACAATCCTTTTTGCACTTGTTCTAGTCTGGATTTATGTATGACAGTCATAATGGGGTGATCAGACCTGACAAGTATATTCCAGAATGGGACGGAAACGAAAGGATCTGAAACTGTCTTGACTCCCTTTTAATCCAACCTAGAATTGAATAGGCCTTACTAGCTACTGCGATGATATGTTTTATAAATTCAAGCTTACGATTACGAAGGACATTTATATCGCTTACACGTGAAAAGAGTGAACCGTTAAGCAAACAGTTAAAAGAAGAAAAAAGAAAGCTTTTTCATAAAATTTATAGTTTTACATTTATTGATTTTGAGAAACATATAATTTCGAACACACCAAAAAAGAACACTGCAACCCTTCACAATCTCGAGTATTCGAAATATGTTTGAAGATTGTTACTTCGTCAGCATTAATCAGATAGTTTGAGCACTTTAACACAGACGGTAAGTCGTTAATTAATAAAATAAAAAGGACTGGGCTCAAATGGCTACCATGTGGTATTCCAGAATTATTAAAGTTATTCGATTCGTAGAAGTACCGAGCATGATCTATTAAATAAATATGACTGAAGCCACCTTACAAAATACTCGTATTCATTAAATCCTAGTTTTCTTAATTTAAATAGCAAAACTCGATGAGAGAGTTTGTCTGTAAAGAGGCAATCTAATTCCTTTTTGTTCGTAAATGAGTTAATGCAATTTTCAGCCAATTTTAGTAAAAAAAGCTACAGTTGAGCGCCCTTTTGTAAAACGATGTTGATTTGGAAATATAAGTGATAAAGATAAAAAAAAATAATTATTTACAAAAATATTGATGTGACAAAAAAGGTGGTTATGATTGAATATCTCCTATTATTTTTGTCAAAATGTGAAACTTCCCTATGTTATGTCCTAATCCATATTTTTAATAAATCTCTAAATTTGGATATTTTTCTGGAAGAATGGAATATTTCTTACATCGATACTATTTTAATGGTCTCACGCATTTGATGAAAAACTACAGACCTGCTACTACTACTGCTTTCCGCAGTAATAAATTGTTTGAAAAACTTGTAAGGCCAATACCAACATGGTTTTCTAAAGGGTAAGTTAGTTTGTACTAATTTAAACTCTTTTACAAATTTTTTGTCGTAACCAAATGGAAAATGGGAAACAGAATTGGGCTTCACAGCACAACAATTATCAATTGGTTGAGATCATACTTATTAGGTAGGAGGCAGATAGATGGATTTATATCATATCCTCTTAAAGTAATTTCGGGTATTCGACAAGGAAGCCACTTGGGCCCACTTCTATTTATTATTTACAAAACAATTTGCTGTCTATGTTATCATACTGTAGATGTTTATTATATGCGGGTGATGTCACATATTAAGCTTGCTAACAACTAAACCAATTAGAATAAGATAACGTTTTTAAAAGAACTTCACGTTTTAAGAAATGTCGACATTAAAAATCCAGCAAACTAGAACACAATATAAATTTATTAGAATCATATTAAAAACTTTGATAAGGCTACGAATTTTTATACTGAGATTACAGATTTATCTTTTGATTATTTGGAATTGAAAGGTAAAAACCCAAAATAACTAATAAATCTAACCTACATTTGGTTGTGATATAATTTAATTTTTATTCTTTCATTCAAAAATTTTCAACTGATATCCGCACTCTCGCGAAAATATCGTACAACGTATCATAAAACCAAAACAGTTTTGGAATATTAATTGGCAATAGGCAATAAATAAAAAAAAAATGTATGATTATAAAAATGTGAGCTGTGATTATGGTTATAATATACTATACAAGATAGCTGCACCCATGAAAGTTATAATGTACATACCTACTACTTTATGTTGCATAACGTGCTTAATTTAATTTTCCAAATACTACTTAATTGAAATACTAAAACAGCTCTGTGAAGAGGAAAAACAAACTCTTACAGTGGAGCTTAAAAGTTTTAGACGTAAAAGTAAGCTCGAGTACCATGATAAAAAAAAGGAGAAACAACTTTTTCATAATTCGATCGGTCTTATTACTTCGCGATTCTTGCTTGAACGGTTTTTATAAAATTCCAAACATAAAAAGATTTTCATAAAGGGAAGGAAGATGTTGAAATGGGATAAAACAAGGTGTGTGTGAGGTATTAGATAAAATTCTGTTTTACTTAAAAAGTCATGTATGCCATTATGTAGTTGTGCCATCGTTCTAATGTCCTCCTCAGCCTCTTACGGCGGCACGGATCCAAGTGATACAATTTTCAATGACTCTTTAGCTAAATATGGCTGAATTTGAGCGACGACCTGTGTTATATTCACAGCAAAGGCATGAGTCGATTGTGGCTTATTCGCATAGACCTGTGACTTCAGGAAACTCCATGTTAATCATGGCGTCCGATGTGTTGCAAGTAGCGCCGTCCTGCTGGAACCATATGTTGTCTAGGTCCATATGGTTCAATTTGTATAGTAAAAAAAATTGGTTTTTAACGTTCTATAGCGCTCGCACTCGAGGGTGACCGCTTCTCACCAACGTCGTTTTCTTCTATGCGCCTCGTCGCTAAAGATGATTTTCCATTTAGAATTGGGTTTTTTTTCCGAACGGCCCCAAGCCCATTCAGCGAACAAGCGGCTCCAGCGTCAGTTGGATGTTGTTCCGTTGTAAGCCCAAGTCCCGACGCGAAAAAGCCCGAGTTCTTGTGAACGGCGAGGAATCGACTGTCCCGGGTTCTGCTGCATGCATGCACTCACGGAAAGCCGCGATGTTCTCAGCAGGTCTTATGTGCGTTTGACGTACATATTTGTCCACCAAACGTTGAAGAGCGGACTGTGAAGGGTCACAATAACGTCTACCGTTAAATGGGCGCAAAGAGCGCAACATTTACAATAACGAACATTCATTTTTTATCATTTCGACTTGGTTTTCAATTGTGGTGACATCTGTCACTAAAACAACATGGCGCCAAAATCCACCTGCGCCAATTGAAAACTCCTTTACATACTAAGATCAAATTTCTTTATTTCATAACAGTTCGTTAAGTTGTTATTCATAATATGGGAATCGCTTACAAAAATCGTAAGAGTTGTTTTCGACAAATAGCCGAATGCAAAAATTTGTATCGGAAGTGTATGTTTTAAGCAATCAAATATAAAACTTCAGAATGTACAGAAAAATCTACCCAAACATCTTTGTTAGACCCACTTTGTTCGTAGTCCCAATATCATCGCAATGTCAGGTTTGATCAATATCTCGAGTTAAATTTGCTTAACTGAATTCAAAACTTGGCTTCATTTCAGTATGTACAAATATAAGTAAGAATTGTATTGTCCTAATACAGTTCACAATTCTGTTATCAGTTTTGCATTTTATACAGTTTTATTTTATAGCATAATTTTATTTAATTTTATTTATTTTAGCTCCACCATTTCTCCCCAAACATTGCCTAGCTAAATTTTGACATATGTCACAGAAAACTAGAGCTGTGTAAATCGTTCATTTCAAATGATCGAATCGTTCAACAATCGATTACGAAAATGAGAAGATCTTTTCAATCAATCGATCATTCGATCATTTTCATTTCACTGAAATGATTCAATACTGTTCCTATTCGATATTAATTTCGATTTAGATGATAATTGACTTGTGGCTTTGATAGTTCTCACAAAATACTCTATGATGAGGCTACTTGATGGATTAAAAAGTGTCAAAAAATTCAAGAAAAAGTGATTTTATTTGTTGCTTCGGAAAAGAGCAATTTTAGGGCTTTCGACTAACATTTGGTACGAACTATACTTTGTACGTCATAACTGAATTCGTCCTCTATTCGTCAAGTCAAAAACTGTCAAATTCCATCAAAGGATGGCTACGATGTCAATGGATTAAAAAAACGTATACAAATACCAAAAAAAAAGAGATTTTATTTATTGCTCCGGAAAAGTGCAATTTTAGGGCTTTCGGCTGACATTTGGTACGAAATATATTTTGTACGTCATAACTGAATTCATCCTCTATTCGTCAAGTCATAAACTGTCAAATTCCATCAAAGGATGGCTACGATGTCGATGGATTAAGAAACGTCTAAAAATACCAAAAAAAATGAGATTTTATTTGTTGCTCCGGAAAAGTGCAATTTTAGGGCTTTCGGTCGACATTTTATACGAAATATACCTTGTACGTCATAACTGAATTCGTCCTCTATTCGTCAAGTCATAAACTGTCAAATTCCATCAAAGGATAGCTACGATGCCGATGGATTAAGAAACATCCAAAAATCCACATTAAACATACCGGATCCTGATACATCAAATAACATCAGTTCAACCCAACAATTGTTTTTGCGGCCTACAACATCAACGACCAACCCGATCAATCATGTTGTTCAATGCCGAGTTCAACCCAGAAATTCCAGTCCACCGTCCGTTTGGCGTTCATAATCCACGTTGATTGAATCGGAAGAAATGCAATCAAGTAAATCATGATTAATCGAGTCAACTGATATCGAAAATCGAGACTCATTGAAATGATTGAGATTGAAATAGAAAATCGAGAATCCAGAATCGAGATTCATGTAAATGATTGAGATTGAGATCGATTAAAATGATTGATTTCGATCATCAATACTTTTCGATGATCGGATCAAAAAAATCGAATCGATCCAGATTGACACATACAGAAAACAGCTGTTATCTGAAAAGAAATTTTAATTCGATAATTCAAAGATTTTTTTATTCAGGATTTCTAGTGAATTCAATCAAATAAAATGGATTCTTCTCTCTGGCCTTGATAAATCTTTTGTAACCTAATATTTTTAATTTTCACAAAGTAAAGTAAGAGAATAACAAAATCTGTCAAAATTTAGCACGCTTAATATTGACAGATAAGTGCTGTATACACAGAACAAAAATTAAACGTTTTAGACAATTTTTTATGGGTCCTAAAATTAAATAAGCTCTGCGTTTTAGGCTTGAAAGGTCACTTGCAACCTTTTAAGCCTAAAAACTAGAACTAGCTTCATAAGTTGTTGATCTTAATACACAAAAGTGCAATTCTTCGAACACATTCCAATTTGTTCCACATGTCATGAAAAATAAATGTGTAATCTTAAGATCCAACCATTGCTCTAAAAACAAACATCAATAAGGTTACAATCCCACATGCGATTTTTTCTTTTGACGTTGCAAGAAACTTACAGAGAACTCTTGGAACCATTTGCAATAATTCACATTCACACTCATGTGTTCTATTTTGTGCGATTGAATACTCGTGTAAACGAAATGGCATGTTTGCGTTCATAGTCCGAATCTGATTGACATTATCGATTGGCGAATGACATTCCCCAAGCATTTTAAGTTGAGTTCACTGGCGCTGTTTCTACTAAAGATCTTGTGACTACAAACGTTACTATAATTCACCGTTTAAAGCTAATGTTTACTTAGTTAAACCCCAAACATGGAACAAGAAATCAAAATATAAACAATCCCAAAACCAGATGCATGTTTTATACCAAACAAAAAAAAATAAAGTTGAAATCAGCGTAATCAAATCAATCAAAAACCTAAACATACATAAGTGTATACTTCAACATGTGCCATGATCTAATATCAGCTACTGATTCCCCAACTGAGTCACACAATTTATTTAATTTTATTTTTTTCGAACGTGTGCTCGCCAGCTGCCTTCTTCGTTGTCGTTTTCGTCGTCGTCGTCACAAAAAAATATCATTCGATAAAATAAACAAACATATAAAATTTATTATCTTTTTTCTCCTGTTTCGAGGCCTTGAACTCTTCAGATGCCCTTAATTTATATAAACGAATTGAAAAGAGCACTACATGGTGCTAGTTTTTTTTTTTTTTTGTATGGGACAGATACTTCTGATGTGCCAATTGAGGAATTTTCATTAAACTCTTGGACTTTACACTCGAGAAACCAAATGGCGTAGTTCACTCAACACTATTAAGGTACGAGTACATTATAATATTCGGTTCATCGCTGTATAAAGCATCTAAATTTAGATAATTTTCTCGCTCAGATTACACTAATGGTAGTCGACCGAATTTGTATAGTATGAGAAATAAGTTCAAGCCGAAATGTCAAGGCTGTGCTCTGATTGCTGACACATACAAAATGTGTATCTAGTATCTAAGAAGCACGTTTCCTGTGGATAAATGTTGGTTCACTTTTTCATTTAGACGAGACACCTCAACAGTAAAATGTATATGTTTATGTATGTATTCACTCGTTCCTATACGATTGCATGAATCACACAAAAATTCACTGCGAGATTCAAGTTACAATGACACAAGAGATAAGATTCACATTTAAACGAAGATACTTTACGACGAGGCGCACAAGTTTCAATTTGGCTTTTTTTATTTATAGGGTATACCTTACTTACCTATTACTTGTGCAATATTGCAGTGTTGGAATGTTCATTTAGCGAAAGAGGCAACCGTCTAAGGCCCCACGAGATGACTGATTGATTTTGTTTACAATTTCTTGTTTGTTTGAAAGTTTAAACTTAAGTTCAGCTGAACCTGAACTTGATTTTGAATTAACTCCACTCGTCCACATTGTAATCTGAACTTTAGTTCAATTGAATGTAGTTTAACTAAATTGTCTGAATATTTATGAGTTGGCAGCATTGTACGTACGTTGTCATGTGACGTAATGAAAATAGAACGGATTTGACTTATTCTTTCTCTCTCCGAAGCTAAGAAGACGCGGAACAACAACAAATAATTTGTGTTGCTGAGGATTGGGGGACGTTTCTTTTGTTTCAAAGTACCGTTTTGACCTTTGATACGAAAAAAATAAATAAAAATGGAAACGAATTTCGATAAATCCCTACTTGTGAAAGAAAAAATAATAAAATTTCAACAGCGAACGGAAATTTGCTGATGGAATCGGTAATAGAAAATAAACTCATTATTAAAAACAAAAAACTGATAAAGTGCAATGCAAAGAAAAAGAAACTAGGAAACAATGGTATGGGAGTCCATTGCAAACGATTGGCTCCTATTACCGATCTTGGGATGTGTTGTCACTGTGTTAGCGAGCGGTTCCCAAAGTTGAACTGAAGTTTAAACTACATACATAATGAATTCAGTTCAATGTTCAAACGAAAATGTGAAACCGAATTAATAGTTGAACTGAGATTAAATAAAAAATCGAGTTTAAACATGTGAAACTGGGGGAGAGTGAAATGTTTAAGAGGATTTCCTTCACCCAAGTGAAAAGTCTCCAGAGTTGCACAGCTTTAGGGGCCCAATAAAGTAATATCAACACCTGGTCGCATAGTAAGTATGGGACTGAATGAGTGATGATTAATTGAGTAATCAGAGGATTTTTATTTTTATTTTATTGCCGAAGAGCTGACTTGATTGAAAAGAAAGATAAAAGTAAAAGAGATGGAGAAGAACGGAAAACACAAAAGAGTTATTAAGTATTAAAGAAGTTTTTTGTTTCAAAATCAAATCATAAAGAAGTTGACATAAGCGTTCACGTTCAACAATGTATCAACTCATACTCGAAACTCATCAGTTCTAATCCCGTCAAGCCCATTTTTACTTCGCTTAATCTCCTACCTTACTTTGTTGTTTTTAGAAGCATCTAAGCTTATCAGTTTAAAATATTATAGTATATATGTACGTAATTTATTTATTGTGTTTTCAACAAATTTGCCTCTGAAATTGAGTTTTTGTTTGCTTTTGTTATTATTTATTTCTGCTTACTTAAAGTATTTGCTTATTTGCGACGTTGTCAAGTTTGACAGTTCTTCAATTTGACAGAAATTATATGAACAAAAAAAATGTCTGGTAGAAAATTAGCTATGTGATCATAAATTACGATTTGTTTGTTTAAGATCAGCAAAATAATAAATCAATAGAATGATAGCTGCAGTATCGTGGAAAAATGAGAACTTATTATGTCAGTGAGTGAGAAACTTGATACACCACACCATGATATCAATATTTAATCAAGGAATCAGCTTTTTTTGTTTGTTAATTAAAATGGAATGAATTCATAAATTGCTTAATGTACTAGGGAACTCTTTTAATGGAATATGATACATTTTCTTAAGTTATGACTTTGAAACTGGGTCAAGACCGAATTCCGCAAGGTCATTCGACCTAGATATATTTCTTTAGAATATTAATCCACGTAGAGGATTCATTGAAGGTAAAAATAAATGGATAAATTCACTGGGTGTGTATAACCCAGTAAATTAGCTTTTACTTGCTTACCCCCAGTTTCACAGTGGAAGTTTAAACCCCACTTTTGGTTTAAACTTCAGTTCAACAATAAATTTGGTTTCACAGTCCTTGAACGGAGTTCATTCTATAGTTTAAGTTAAACGACACTATTCTGCCGTTTAATTCTCAGTTCGACAACCCCTTCAAACATTTGAAAATATAATTTATTTTCATTTTTAATGTTTGTTTCCTGTCACAGGTCACAACTGAAACAAAGCAAACTTTCCTTGATTGTTTTTTTCTTTGATACAGATAGAAAGAGAAAATATTTTGCTTAAACTACGTTTAATGAACTGAAGTTCAGATAAGACTGTGAAACCGGACGACTTGAACTTCAAATTTAAACTCCAGTTCAGGTTCAGCAGAACTTAAGTTTAAACTCTCACTGTGAAACTGGGGGTTAGAATTATAAACTTGGGTGTTATTAGAGAAGAGTTGTTATACCTATTCATAAGAGTTAGTACAACTCGAACAATATTTGCGTCTTACTCTCAGTTTTCACTCCACTTTTCGTTTCAGATTTAGTTCAACAATTAATTCGGTTTCCATGATTTCGTTTTAACTGAGTTCATTCTGTAGTTTAAGGTAAGCAACAGTATTCCGCCGCCGTTTAAAGGTCTGTTCTACAACATACGTACAATACTGTTAAAACTTACATAATACTTAAGTTAAAACAACGTTCAATTGGTCTGAAATTCAGATTACACCGTCGATTTGAACTTCAAATTTAAGTTCGAGTTCAGTTTCGACTGAATATTAGGTTTAAACTTCGAGCGTGAAACTGGTGGTTCAAAGGGTACAGTCTCATCTAACTGGCCGAGCGAAATGCATTTTGAAATTAATGTCACTTCACAAATGTGATTTTCTTTATAATTTTCGGCGTCCTATAGTGGTTATTATTACTCTTAAAATTTTGAACAGAGTGCGAGCGTTTTAAGAAAAAGTTGGAGACGATAAAATAGGAGATATCCCACTCGATCACTCCAGGTACAAACTACCTCAGATTTGACAAGTTTCGACTGGGCCGGGGAACCTATCCCATTGTTAGCTTGTTAGCTAATTATTCGATTATTTTAATAGTGTTGTTAGAATTTTTGAGAATTAATTGGAGTTCTGAACTCTTCAGCAAAAACCCAGTTTTCTTATTTCTTCGGTTTTATAGTAATGCAGACTTAAAAACATTTGTATGGCAGGTACCATTTTTGTCGCGGCAACCGTTGCAGGTCTATGCGATTAAACCACAATCAAGCGATGCTCTTAAGGCGGAGATAACACAAACACAGGCAATCGCTCAAATTCGGACGGATCTATGCGGAAGAGTCACTGAAAATTGGATTCTCTGATCCGTGAAACCGTAAGAAGCCGAAGCGGACATAAAGTGCCATGCGTTATAGATCTTATAGGAATATATATTATGCATGTAGAAAGTTATACATTGTTACCAGTTTTTATCAACTGATATTCGCACCTAGGTTAGGTTAGGTTAAAGTGGCTGTCATTTGAAGAATCTGAAACACTTAGACTAGTAGAGATCCATTGTGATACCAAGATCTATAGGGAACAAAAGGTTCCCTACTAGTTAAAACCATTTTAAGCTTCTGATGAAGCGAAGGAGACTATTAATGTCTGTGTTCATAAGATCGCTTGGTTCATTACAGAAATAGTCTCCTAAATGAAAATTGCGTCTCTAATAGAGAGCAGGGCATGTACAAAGAAGGTGTGAGATTGTTTTCTTTTCCTCCTCTTCCAAGCAACTCTAGCAGAAATCGCCGAGCCGTGCGGCGTGTCTACCTATAAGACTGGGTCCAGTTATGGCATCTATTACGGAGCTGATCTGAGATCTACTGATTGACAACAAGCAATTTGACCGTTTCAAATCTAGTTTGGGCCAGATTCGTTTGGTCGCCAAACAAGTAGTACTGTTAACCCAACTAACAATTTTACTTCTATATTCATCTAGAGAAGCTTCTTATTACTATTTCTTGCACACATTTAAGGGTTGTATAAAACTCCAAAGAGTTAAAAGGGCGACTTTTTTTTACTCCTATTCCACCTTTATGGAGTAAATTGTGTTACTCCGAAGAACATACTTATCGTTATGTTATAGAGGTAATATATGCTTTATTGCAGCAATTGCATCGATAGTGGAAATGAAAAGAAGATTTACTGTCACAAAAATAAAATACTTATAGGAGTATGTGCAAAATAAAAAAAATATATTTATTTCTGTGCTTATTTGATTTCATTTTTATTTTGATGCTTTTCTTGCTTGTTTTTCGGCTTTTTCCGCATGATTTCTGTAAAGATCTTAGAGTTGATTATTTTTTATGATTTCATTTTTACTTTTATTTTTAAAATTAATTTAAAAATTACTTACATGTGTAGGCAGAATGTGGGAATCGAACTCGGGTCCTCTCGCACCAAATCTCTTGCTCGCTAACCGCACGGCCAAACTAGAATATGTAAAACCTAGCGTTGAATTGGGATCACTTTTATCATGAATTTAATCCTATAAAGTCACATAGGCTTCCTTTATAGGTGCTTTTAACACTTAAATATTAGAAGGAAGCGATATATATCGCTTCGTAATTCGTATAAGCTGTGAAAAAAGCTAGAGTTCTGGTATACCTAGCATATGTTCCAGTATTAATTTATTGATAAATTGATTATTCTCAGCTTCTTCATCGAAAATCTAGTTGTTAAAAATGTGTCGTGTACTGCAGTTGCAGTAAAAAAGTCTCGTCAATCAATTGACAATACAAATCACTGTCACTAAAATAATTCGTAAAAAATAGTTCTTTTCTTAAGAAACAACATGATTCAAATTTTATATGAAATTTGAATGAAACTTAAATATTTTTTTAAATAAATTGCACTATTGACTTTTAACTTGCGATATAGACATAATGGCAATCTATTCGTAAAAATAAGACGATGCTTAATTTTTGGAAAGCTAAAAATTTAAAATTTTATAATACAATCTACAAGACAAAAATTTTTTTTTGAAAATGTAAAGAAATGGTTTTCCAAATTGTATTTTTATCGAAAACTTCACCTAGAATTTTGATAATTTTTTTCCTTTCGATTAATTTTAACGATCTATAATTCAATACAAATTTTGAAATTATTGGATATTGCTGACTGTGCATTCAACTATTTTTTGTAATTTTAAATTTCTTACTATCGGCTTGCCGGATTTTAATAATATTTGTTTAGAGAGGCTTGATAAAAGGTTAAAAAAAAACTTCTATCCAAGAATAAGATTAAAATATTTTCTTGGTTTTAAAAAAATAAAACTTTTTTGAAAATTTGATATCTTTTTTTCAGATTCAATTTTGTATCCATCCAGTAATAAAATTTTTTTCTAAAAAAATGTTTTAAAAAACAGTTTCGACCATAAACTTTAATTTTTTGAAATTGCCATTCTTTACATTTAGGCAAGTTTGTTCGACCCAATCCTACTTTGCATTTATAAGGATTTACTCAGTGTGGGGTTTCCGCATTTTGTTGTTGTAATTAATTCATCCTTATATGTGCAAAAGCACGTGGTGTACTATGCCTATTGCACAGTTTTATAATAGTATTATAGGAACTATATTGCTCTATATAAGAGTCCAACAGAAAAATTGATCATGATTATAGAGTCTGGACTTAAACTGTCCAATAATGATTCTATAAAGATAACGAATAATAAATAAAGACTTTTATAGCAGTTTGTTGGGATTACTATAGGAGCATAAACTGTCCTGTGGTTTTATAGTATCTCTATAGTATGATTAAAGGAAAATTGAGTCTTTACGCCTATAGAGGTGATAGAAAGTGCTCCAGAGAATGTCTAGGCGATGAATTATATCAAAGTTTACTCCTATAGCTATTTGACTTCCAGCAAGAATGGTTATATGAGCACTATAGCAACGAATGATTCTTAATTTCAGAAATAGGAAGCAAAATTGTTAGTTGGGAAACCATCTTGTATTTGATTACTTCAGAGCAATTGGCTTCAGCATAAATTTACTAGGAGCTATGGACAAACCTATATTTACCCTGTCGGGCAAGATAAGCATTTCGTTCCAATTCTGGCGAGTCCATTAGCTTTGCAATTCCCCGGAATATGCCTGTGTACCGGCACCCAGAATAGGTGAATATTAAACTGTTTGGCCATCTCCATCAGAGACGATCGACAGTCTTGTGCTGTAATGGAGTTTGAAGAGACTGATGCGAGGGATTTTAAAGCAGCCTGACTATCTGAGAAGCCGAACTGGATATCACGTTTTCTTTAAGCCAAACAATACTTCCTTTATTACTTACTACTTATTAAGTCTACAGTAGGCGGAAGGAGAGACTAAGGTTAAGTCTATCTGAGTACGCTCCACCAACCACTCCGTTTTCATGTTTTCGCCACCTAAGTCAGTTCTCATATTAAGCTCACCATACGATTCACGATTTTACTAGAAAACGAAGTTTCCGAGCTTCCTTGATACACAGGAAGTTACCTTTCCAAATTCTGCCACAGTAAAGAACTAAAGATCCATCATTTCATCGGAATAATTGAAGCTTGTTCTTTAAACTTTTGTTGTTGTCTTTCCATATTTAATACATCATTCGAATTCGGCAATTTTCTTTCCCAATATGATTGTTGGTATCGTTTTCGACTCAGTTTCGTCAGCAGAGACAATACAATAGATGACACTTCTAAGTCAGTTCTAAAGCAATAGTATTACCTTTCGTAATGGTTACTGCATTGGAATATAACGCCGCAGGCCTGACGATCGGTTCCCAGCCTATGCCAACTAAAAAAACAAAATATTGTACCTCTTGCGAGGAAGTAACAAATCCTTCTTTCTCTTATTTTATTATAAAGGGTTTCTCATCTTAGCCGTTCTGATTCGACAACAAATTGTGTCTGACTAGGCCCTGATTCTCCCCGATTTGCCTCAACACCAAATTTTTTAAATTTTAAGTTCTAAAGCTTATAATTTTTCTTTTTCATCTTATGATCTACAGTCAGACTTGTCATTTAATCTTTTCTATCATTTGATGAAAATATATCATGGGTTTTTGGAGATTCCAGACACCAATAAATTTCTTTTCTTCAAGTCGTCAATGATACATACAGTTCATCATCAGCCTTAAAGTTCGACGTAAGCTTAATATTCAATCAAAAAGCATCTAACGTAAGCCCGGTTCTTATAGCTAACTGTCTCTTAGAGAGGCACTGTCTTCCTCTATTGCGCTTTCTCTCCAGGTTAGACTAGAAAACTCTACAACTAAAACTATAATTCGTCCTTGAATTTTCTTCGCCAGTACTCCTCAATTAAAAAGGGTCCGTACAACTTGAGAAGAAGGTAGCATTCCTTCACTTTATCATCCGCCATTGATAAAGTCCATGTCTCAGCGTCAAACCGCAGAATTGAAAGATCATGAAGCTCTTGTAGAGTTGCATTATTTGATGGGGAAGAGTTTGCAAATCGATTTGGCAAGAGTTATGTTCCGCTTGATTACTGTGCTATTGTTGTTGTCAAGAGATAGACTATAGACCAAGTAAGCAAAGTGCATTATCTCCTCAAAACTAGAGCCCTGTTCTGCGACTTTTTATGCCAGTAAGTCCATGTCCGACAGAATGAATTCTATACAGCAATTATCACCACAATAAAAAATTATTCAGATTCAATATTGTAGTATTGATGACAGCATAAATTCTTTTCTAACCCCACTTTGGAATTCAAACTATTTTCCGGCAACCTTCCTCTATGCAGAACTTGTCTAAAAATTCATTTTGTGTTATTTTCTGAGAGATTCCTTATGCCATTCGATTTTTCTCAACAAATTGATAAATATAAAAGCAAATTGATTGAACTATAAAATGTTGTTTATTCGCAATCAATTCTACAGGTAAAAACAGAAACAGTTGAATACAAAAAATACAACGACAAATCAACCGTCCGAAAAGTGAACGAGACAAATTTTGTTTTTGTATTCAAAGCAATAAAAAAAAACAGCAGAAAGCAAACAAAAACCCAAGATAATCGAAAAAGGAAAATAAAAAAAACTACTGACAAACTGCTAAAAATATATTTTGTATCGCTTTTCTTTTATTTTAAGCTTTGATACTAAAAAAAAAGCAGAATCAAGCAAAAACCATCCATCCACATTTATGCAAAAACTTCCGCATTATTTCGTCTGAGTGAATCCCACCCCCACCTTACTCCCCACATCAGATCAAACCACAGACCAGCTATTCTACCCGATGAAATGACGAAATCAACTTAAAAGGCGAAAATGAAAATCCGATTAAACCGCAATAGCAATACAAAAACAAAAAAAAAACAACAAATCACCCACTCCTACTCATATACAAACTAACGTGTTTTTCTATTTAAGCAAACGCCACGTTCTTGCATCATCCAGCCCAGCAGCAGCAACAAGCCGCAGCTGTGTGATGGCTGTGTCCAAAGCCAAATGTCAGCTGAGTGCTTGAAAATAATGTGGGGGATTCTAACTGATTGAGTCACCGCCAATTTTGTACTCTCATTGGACGCAAGTTTTTAGAAATGATAAACAAATAAAATAAAGCAGAGAGGAAGAGAAAGAAAGGAAGAACGAGGCAAGTTTAAATATTTATTTATCTTGTCATTTTACATGAAACGTCAACATTTTCACCTCAGCTCCAGCCGCCTCGAGCTAAACTGGCACCCCATCGCATATCTGTTGATTCACACCAACCAGCTCGCGGGTAATTCGTTGATGCAGCAAGGCTCCCTATCCAACTATGATTTTCCGTAAATACAATCACATTGGGATCTTTTCAAACTGCTCCATTATCAAGTCTGTGCGCCTTCTGCAAAAGCCCACTTACATTACGAAGCCTTTTTCGATTTTAAATGTACTTACATATATCCACCATTGTGCAGGTATAGTGGTGTATTGTGGCACACATGACGATGACGCCGACGACGCAATTGCTTTTCAAGGTAATTTGAGAGGAAAATAAATAGCAGTTAATGCTCATTAACGCTAGCAAACGGTGTTTGTTATCGTATCACGTTCTTTGGGGGTATTCCACACGAGTAGTCCCACAAGCTCTCACACGTCTTACCACACCAGCCATTTGGGTCTGTGGTGTTTTCGGACTGTGAAAGATGGTTGAGTGCGATGTGATGACACAACTGCTACAGAACTCGTTTAGCCGCTAAGCATGTGCAACTTTTGAGTTACATACAAGACATAACGGGCGCGTGTTTTCATTCCTAATAGCTGGAAAACAGATTCGACAACTTTTCATTCAGTTGGATTCTTTATGTCTTTCTCCAACTAAACTGAGAAACTAATTTCACTGAGCTAATTGCGTGCAATATATAATTGAATTCCATCAGGGTTGGGTGCTCAATTGTTGATATCACAAGGTATTCACAACACATGCACAACTCAAACTGTTAGATCAGGCAGAAAACAAGTTGATTTTACAGGCGATGTCAAGTTGACAATATTGCATGTTTTATAGTACATTTGTGTGGGTACATACATACATATGTACGTGTGTCGGCAATTTAAGTGAAATAATGAATCTTATTTGTGGAATTTTCTGGTGACGTTGACATTTTGCTGCTTTGCTTTTATTAGATTCTCAGCTTAAACGGACTGGCATTCCACCCCACGACAATGAGAATTCAACATGCTTGGCTGTTGGATTGATGAAGTGTCACTCACTCATTTTTCGCCTAAACTTGAATCATGATTGTGTCTAATGACAGTGCGGGCCATGTAGAATAAATGGATTTTAGTTTTTGGGCAAATTTTAGATGTTGCTGCCTATGACTTTGTGACGCCAAAAATGTTTGGAGTCAATTGGAGTTTGTGGTGGTGTAAAAGCGCCGATGGTGATTACCATGAGGAATTTCGATTTCGTTTGGTGGTTTTGTGCTGCTGTCATCATCCACGTTCATCAATTTTTGGTTGACACTTTGTAATTAAGTTTCGGTGCGGTGCGGCTGACTTTATTTTCATTCACTAGTAAGGGTTTTGTAAAATGCAACCAATTTTGCAAAAGGGGAATATTTGAACCGATAAATTATTTCTATGAGTTGACTACACTTTGAAGCTGTAGATGAAGCTTTGATCTCTTTGGAACGCTAACAATTCGGTGCCAATTTCACATTTTATAAGGACTCAGGACATTTTCATAAAGCTCGTCCAACACAGTTTATGTTTTAATTAGTATGTACTGCGGTTCCTTTTATCACATCAAACTTCTGTTATACTCGCGAGGCTTGAGATCGATGTGCCTAATTAGTCAATAAATAAAACGCACAACTGGGTCTCACGTACTTGGTCTATGAGTTCAAATGACTAAGAATTTATAATATGTACTTTATATATGAAAACATGTTTTATAGATAGAGCTACCTTAGGCTTAAGAATATGTCCGTCTTGGCAGGGAAATAAGAGCCATATACAATGCGTTGCCGATTCCAAAAAGCTTATGAGCAGCATTTTTAATGACAACGCACTAACCATTTTGCCAAGAGGAACTGACTTTTAAACCTTTCTTATACGGTAACCCCATTGTTTGACAGCTCACCAAAATGTCATTTTGTACTGTCAGTTGTTATTCATGTCTAAAATTGTGTGAATAAATAATTTAGTTCCTAGGTATGTTGCCGTTTTTCTTTGTAATTATTAAGAAATGGAAATACTACTCGTAAATGTCAAATTTTGAGATTTGCTTCAGTGTTGGTATAGATTTAAAAAAAGCGCCTTCACGATCTAGTAAGAACAAATATAACACTTTTTTAAGGACTGTTGATCGTGAATACTCTGATATTTTTATTGATCCACCACAAATTACAACCGATGACGCCATCTACTACATGAGACATAAAAGACATTTTATTTTGACCATAATCAACGAACAAACTCCATTTGTTTAACAGACACACAGAATAATGTAAGAGCAACTTTTATCATACGTCACACAACAATTTGACACATCAAAACCTACTTCACCCTTTCTTTTCGAACTCAATCCAAACTTGGACTTGTTCACAATCGTCCATATCAATTCGATCCACAGGTTCAAACGAGTTATGATATTAAAATGGCGCACTTTAGCGCTAATTGGGCTACAGAGCTATGCTGGCAGAGTGGTCGCCATTTCTACGATCCGATTGAAATCGGTTGGCATGACAAATGCATGCATCACTAGATACAAGTTTGTTTTATCGTAGACTTACATAAGAGATTGGGTAAATCAATTCTGAATATCAATTACTCAATTCCGGGGTAGCTATGATTTTTTCAACACCCTTGATTGGTTCGCTTCAATTTTGTATTGTTTTTTTCTAAATGACTCAAAAGTTGCTACTTATTCTTCATTTACTTAAGTCATTTATTTATGTCATTTCAAAACAACAAACCAAGTGCAATCTCTGCGAACTTTAAACGCTTATCACTTCTAAGTTCACGATAATAAATATACTAAATAATAATAAATACATATAGGTAGTTAATTTATATGAGTTTTATTTATTTAATAATGTTTTTTTGTTCGTTCAAAGCTTATCAGCTGCTGAAAATTATTTATTCAAGCTTATTAGATTGGTTGAGAAAAATAAAACATATGTACCTACAAATAAGAATGATAAATTGTATATTTGTTGGCACTTTCAAAAACTAAACAGCCCCCACATCTAAAACTGGCGCACTTTGTTATAACAATTTGACGTAAGCAATTTAAGAATATAATAATTTTTTTTTTAATTATGACTTTCCGGTAGACAAAACGGAATTTGTCGTCATTTTCCGAAAAAAATACTATATTTAGCTTTCAAGGTTAGTTAGCGGTTGTTTTGTGGTGAAATGTATCTTGAGTTGAGTAAGGTGAAATCAAACAAAAGGATCAATTAAAATCAATCTTTTTTGTGTTTAATAGGCAACTTAAAGCGAAGGAAAAAAATATACACGACGATATTGCACGATCTTGATCTTGAGGTTCAGGGGTATAATTTGAAGGCAAAAATTATTAGGTTAATAGTACTATCGCATTGTTACGAAAATCGTGAAAAAGTGTGATAAATGAATTTCGTCTATGAATTTTTTGCCTGACAGTAAAGTATGTTTGTAAAATTTTGGAATGAAATATTATTTTTTATACCACTTTCAAGAAAATTTTTACAAAATTAAGACAAAAATACTGAAAAAAATTAGTAAATTTTCTGAACAAAGATTTTCGTCAAAACCAAAAGAGGCACGCACTGAAATGATTATCGCCAACAAATTGCTTGAAAATTCATAAGCTCTATCAATTAGCCGACCACGAGATTGGAAATCGCTTTCAATCTCGTCAAAAGGCATAAAAATGTGAACACAAGCGTGAATTGATGGGGCCACCTCTCACTATGATTGGTAAGATCCTCTTGAGGCAAGGGATAGCCCCTTCGACTTATTCAGCAATACTGACCAAACAACGGACATACATATACACCAACCGTTGACTTACCAAGCTTATCTACCAGAAGTTGCGAGGAGCCACATGCTCCTAAGCATCTACCTCTCCTCAACTAGATGATAACGTGACGACAGGCATTTCATCAAAGACCCTCCGACATTTTAGGCTATAGGTGGCTGAAACTCATCAACAGAGGATTATCATAGGTTTCAATACATGGGAGTCACAATCCCTAGTGTACTCGTATCTCATCGGATCTACATTGCTTAAGCGCAGCGCTAGATTTAGGAAAGTTGGAAAAGATTTAAAAGGAGATACCGTGCACTGATTTTGAATATCCGAACATGGCAATGGGCGAGAAAATATTGGACGGGTTAAAACATTTCACATTCGTGTAGTACGGCTACGAATTTCGGCTCAGAGTAAACTGATAGGCATTCCCTGAAGCCAGAGTATTACGGTTGAGTTGTTTTAGGGGAACAGTATGTAGAAGGCAATCTTGTTGATGCGCTTGATTTGATTGACGGGAGGAATTCATTTAACATAATTATTTATTAAATCATATTTTAATTCAAAGAATTTTAATGCAGATTATAAGCCATTACCTTGGTAATTATCAAAACAGTTTCAATTAGCCAGTCCTGGTTTCATTTTTAGTAAAGCCTATTTCTAACGAAACCAGGCATTGTTTTTGCTTTTGATGAAATAAAAACAAAATTGAGAATTTTATTTGTGGTATTTTTTGCATTTCTAGGTTTACACGGAGGAGTACTAGTGTATATCAGAAATGGTTGGGACAGGCTTTTGGTTTTTCGGCTAAGCTAATCTGTACCTGCTTCTATTTCAGAACTAATTCTGTCTTCTCGCTCTCGTTCAATTTGTAGCCGTTCTGATTCAAGTCGTTCTTTTAATCTAGTACTTGAATTATGCAGTTCGTTTTTGTAATTTTCGTTCTGTTCTTTGAACGTAACTTACTTCCCAACGGCTCCTATTTAACCTTTTACTTTCAAGACCACCTACATCAAAGCTTCTTCAGATTCACTAAGCATATTTGTCCTTCGGGCGTTACCTTCGTCTGTGGTGTAAAATTTCCATTCAAACTTCCCAACAGGCAAAACTAAATTAACTTAGTCGTGAGAACATCTATTTGCAAACTCAACGTAAATTATTTAAAGTTGATGTTCCCACGATGGGTTGGCTCCTTGATTGGGAATCGACACCTCATTCGCTTTTTCTCCAATTTGAGCAAGTCAGTCTCTAACCAACCTACAAACAGAATTATTGTTTTTATTTATTCTAAGATTCATCGTCACACGTCAACTACTTCGTGAACTACGCTTTTAATCCTAGAATCTCTTAAAATTAAGTGTTCTTTTTTTCCCTTAAATGGGTCCCCTAGTTTTTTATCTTTCATGTGTTTTTCGGACCAGATCATTTTCGTTAGGTCTGAAATGCATTTGCATTATTGTCTGCAGAAAATTCATCTAATATCTTATGGAACAGTTATTTTTGATCAATGAATGCCGTAAAGATTTCCTGGTCAAGTTTGTTAATCTTAGGCTTTCGAAAAAATTAGGTTTTCAAATCGAGATAATTAAGTGGATCATCACCTTGTTTCTATTCCTAGAACAGTCAATTCCAACTTTCTGTAAAGGTTCTGGCCAAATCGTGGAATTAAGCTATGAGCTGATCATCGTTCGAAAAATAAAACTTTCAACCGACATACTTTTTGAAGTACGATCAAATTTAATCCCCCATTTATGAATATCAGCCTTTCAATTGAAGAATATTCAAAGAAGGACTGTTCGTGTTGCGGATCTAATGTCGATAAGCCTGTGGCCTCTTCAAGCTCGCACACCTTTACTCGCCGATCTTCCATCATCAAACCGTGGAATTTATCTACCATTTCTTGTTTAGTGACCCAAATTGGACGACCTGAACGTTCGGCGTCACATTTGCGGGAACGGACGCACGGAAATTGAGCAAACTCGTGGTGAATGGTTCCCTTCCAATCGATGGTGGAGAGTCCCCATAATATTTGTCAAACTTTTGTTTGGTTTGCTTGATGGTTTTACCTCGTAAAAAATAGGATTTAATGAGCACTCGAAATTCACTTTCTTACTGTTTTAACGAAAATGATCGTTGGCGTCTATATAAAATGGCTGCCGCATCACAATTTGGGCGAGTGCTTTTGAGAGGTTCTTCTTGACAAACAAAATGTCAGATTTCACGTGATTTGTTTTAATTTTCAGGGACTTATTGACCGACTCTTAAACGGTTCAACCTATTCAATTTGGTTTGAGAGTTGCGAGAGAAATTTTATTTCTTCGATACTTAGGCATCGGAGTTTGACCCTCAAGTTTTGTTCCTTCTTGGAAACCGGAGATCTTACCACAGCCACTATAGAAGACTCATCACAACTTAAAAACCTACACAGATTTTAATTATCTAAATTTCAGGATTTCAAAATTAGCTTAAATCATAAATCACTTCTATAAAACAAAGATATTTCAAAAATGTTATTTTAATTGTTGCCCTAAATCGCTCTCTAAAATATTGTTTCTTTTTTATCATTTTATATTTATACACAATATAAATTTGATTTAAAAGTCCAATTTCGTCCTACATAATTTTTTTTTTATTTTTTTTTCTCACGCCTCCACTTTACAAAAACCAAAAAGTAGATGAACCAACACGTAAACAAAACTCAAAATTAAAAATAATAAAGCAAGTGAAAAATTCATTCACTTTCGTGAAATATCTCAACATTATACTTAAATATAAACTATGTGCAGTAATTATTATTTTCTCAATGAGCTCACCTTTTAATTTTTCTCTTTTTTCAGCAGATTGCGCATTTTCTAATGCCAATTTCCGGGCGTTTGAGGTTTCTGTAAAGGAAATGCCACAAAGAACAAAAATTAGAATTTCGCATTGAAATATTATTAAAATGTTGTTTCTTGTTTTCTTTTTTTTTGTTTATAAATAAATTTAAAGAATTTTTTATTTTCAATATCAAAGAAATTAAACTTTATTAATATGAAAAAAAGATGTGTGGGGGTATTTTTGTATTTTTCTTTTGTTGGGGTTGAAATTTTCGCGATTGTCTACACAAAGTGTGTGTCTGATGGGAAATTTTAAATTGATTTACAATTTTTATTTTTATTTTTAAATTTGATGAAAATTTATTTATAGATTTTCATTTTAATATGAAAATATTTATTGGAAATATTAAAAATATTTTATGTAATTTTGTTAAAGCATTTAAGAGAAATTCCAATTGTGTGGTGAAAAGCTTTTCAATTTGCTCTATACAGAGACGTACGAGTATGCATGCATGTATATGTTATCATATAAAAATCCCTTCTAAAATCTTTTATCAATGAAATTCAGATTTTGTGTAATTCATTTTAGATGAATTTATGTCATGATTTAGAATAACAATAAAAGAGAAACTGATAGATTAATGTGGAAACACACAAAAGACAACCTTGATTTCAATAACCCCATTCCAACCTACAGTAAATTTTTCTGATAGACCTAGATATCATACAATTTATCGAATGCATTTGGAGATTTTTTATCGCCCACAACAACGAAAGGCTTTCAAAATCATAAACAATTTTATTTGGACACATTAAATCCCATCTTAAGCTACTGTGACATCAATGTGTGGATGCAAGAACAAAATACACTCCGCATCAAGAGATCGTCGCCACAGTAATATATGTACATAACATAATGCGTTTCGAATTAAACTAATATTTTTCTTCAGCAGGCAGAGAAAACGGATGTCAAAAAAGCAATCTAAAATATCGTAAATAAATTGATTTTCTTTAAAAAAGGAACCAAATTCGGGGAGACGTTTTATTGGACTAGAATTTTGAGAATAAAGAAACCCAAAATTTAGAGTTATATGGGCTTATCCGTGCAAATTTTAACTTTTGCCATGCGTCGAAATATATAGACATTATTATTAAATATTCAGGTTTTGGAACTTATAATATTATATATATCATTGAGTTTTAACTATTCAATTTATAAAATGAACTATCGAGATAGTGTGAAAGTGTTTGAAATCGAAAAAATCATCGAATATTGAGACTTTTGGCTGCGTGCGTGGATAACTAACGTTTTGTATTATTGCAAAAATAATGTTTAACATAAGATTACTTTGCACAATTTTTGTTTTTTCAGATAAATGAATTGAAATCATTCATTTTGAGTGCGTGCCTTCCTTATAAATAATCCTATATGATATAAATTTTAGAAAAAACTGCCATGCGTGATTTTGCGTAAATCTTTAATTGTCACAAATTTTCGTGTCTATTTTTTTAACATTGATCATGGAGCATTTTTTTATGGTTTGCATCATTATTTAAGCTATCTAGAATAAAAAAAAACTTTGGCTTCAATGCGTGCTTCATTATGTACAAATTTTATGAAGTTAACAAAACGAACGTAAAAAACGTAACTGTTTCAAAAAAGGCACATTTTTTACTAGCACACCAAAGCATTGTTTGATTTTACCCTTACAATGAGCGTAATTTAAACTGTAGAAATTATAAAAAAAATGGTAAAAGTTTTAAACAAATAAGTTTGAAAACAGAAGCTGTGAAGATTAAAAATAAAAACCAAATCAATTAACTCGGTGCTTAAAATAAATTATTTTAAATTCATTTTTCTATACGTTATACCCTTATACTCTTTAACAAACAATACATATGAGTTATTTTGAAGTTTTTTATTTATTCGTGGTCTATAATTGAAGAAAAACTCAAATTTACATGCGTGCCTTAATTTTTGTTTTTGTTTTTTTCAAACTCAAGAAGTTAAAATTTACAGGGATAAGCCCATATAACGGGTGATTTTTTTGAGGTTAGGATTTTCATGCATTAGTATTTGACAGATCACGCGGGATTTCAGACATGGTGTCAAAGAGAAAGATGCTCAGTATGCTTTGACATTTCATCATGAATAGACTTACTAACGAGCAACGCTTGCAAATCATTGAATTTTATTACCAAAATCAGTGTTCGGTTCGAAATGTGTTTCGCGCTTTACGTCCGATTTATGGTCTACATAATCGACCAAGTGAGCAAACAATTAATGCGATTGTGACCAAGTTTCGCACTCAGTTTACTTTATTGGACATTAAACCAACCACACGAATGCGTACAGTGCGTACAGAAGAGAATATTGCGTCTGTTTCTGAGAGTGTTGCTGAAGACCGTGAAATGTCGATTCGTCGCCGTTCGCAGCAATTGGGTTTGTGTTATTCGACCACATGGAAGATTTTACGCAAAGATCTTGGTGTAAAACCGTATAAAATACAGCTCGTGCAAGAACTGAAGCCGAACGATCTGCCACAACGTCGAATTTTCAGTGAATGGGCCCTAGAAAAGTTGGCAGAAAATCCGCTTTTTTATCGACAAATTTTGTTCAGCGATGAGGCTCATTTCTGGTTGAATGGCTACGTAAATAAGCAAAATTGCCGCATTTGGAGTGAAGAGCAACCAGAAGCCGTTCAAGAACTGCCCATGCATCCCGAAAAATGCACTGTTTGGTGTGGTTTGTACGCTGGTGGAATCATTGGACCGTATTTTTTCAAAGATGCTGTTGGACGCAACGTTACGGTGAATGGCGATCGCTATCGTTCAATGCTAACAAACTTTTTGTTGCCAAAAATGGAAGAACTGAACTTGGTTGACATGTGGTTTCAACAAGATGGCGCTACATGCCACACAGCTCGCGATTCTATGGCCATTTTGAGGGAAAACTTCGGAGAACAATTCATCTCAAGGAATGGACCGGTAAGTTGGCCACCAAGATCATGCGATTTGACGCCTTTAGACTATTTTTTGTGGGGCTACGTCAAGTCTAAAGTCTACACAAATAAGCCAGCAACTATTCCAGCTTTGGAAGACAACATTTCCGAAGAAATTCGGGCTATTCCGGCCGAAATGCTCGAAAAAGTTACCCAAAATTGGACTTTCCGAATGGACAACCTAAGACGCAGCCGCGGTCAACATTTAAATGAAATTATCTTCAAAAAGTAAATGTCATGGACCAATCTAACGTTTCAAATAAAGAATCGATGAGATTTTGCAAATTTTATGCGTTTTTTTTTTTAAAAAAAGTTCTCAAGCTCTTAAAAAATCACCCTTTATTATACAAAATTTTCCTAAAAGATTTTTTTTTAAATAAAATATAACCTTGATAAAACCAACAAGTTTTTAGTATTCCGTTATAAATTGATGAGAAAATTGAATATTATAAACCCAGTGATATTTCTACCTCCAATTCTAATGTTCAGAAATTTATCTAATTTAACCATGTCCAATTATTCTAACACTCTTTGTAAGAGTAGTCACACATAACATCTTGAGTTCCCGGCAACTATAAAAATGGTTCTTAATAGCAGATCTTATCGAAAATGGGTTCATCTGGTATTAATGAATATCTTCTTCGTTGGATTAGAAACTATCATTCAGTTTTAACACTGAAATTCACAAAAGAAATTCTGGTGTGCCACAGGGCTCCGTTTTGTCTCCGACTCTCTTTCTCATATTCATCAATGATTTGGCTGAAAATTCGAATCCATTAATTTTTTTTTTCCTGACGACAGTGTTTCTCATATTCGTATCCAGATTCAGATCAGCGTATAATAAGCTCATTAAAGTCTGATATCGAAAGCATTGTAAAATGGGGAACGAAAAACCGCGTAGAGTTTAATCTTCAAAAACAAAACGCTTTCGACTGTTGTTAAAGCGGAACCTACCTCTCATTTCACGATACAACAAACAAAACAACTATCGACTTAACAGAACAGCGTTTAGCTATCGATATGTGCGTCACAGACCACGTTGTGTGGAAAGATCAAACATTCGTCATAGCCAAAAACGCTGTTTTTGTTTCCTTCGACGTTGCAAAAAATGTTATTTATAAGGGCTATAAGTTTGAGTGCAATTCCCATATTTGAGCAGGTGCTCCAAAACCCCATTTGAGTCTATTGGATAGACTAAAAAAAGGGTTTTGAAAATGATAGGTGATAAAAATATAACAGACATTTGAATATCTCAAATTCCATCCATTATTCCTTGAGCCCAACCTCGTACGTATTGTTAAATTCAGTTTCTTTCTTTAGCCGCACTACACGAATGTGGAAGCCATCTCCAACTATTCTAACTCTCCAGATCCTTATACACTCGTTCATAAGAATTAACTTCTCATAAAAGAAAAGTTGATGAAGAGGACGTGTTCGTGAAAGTGGGCGGAAAAAAATTCACTGTCATAGGTTTAAGAGAGTTTAATTATTCTTTTTCAGATTTTTTGGACTGTGGAAGATAAAATTCAATATGAAAATTTTAGGCGTGGCGAAGGGGGGATTTGGCTTTCAGTGAAATCGGCTTAGCATTTTCTGTGTCTTAAATTTTCACGCACAAAGATAGGAGAAAAATCGAACTTTGTGTTTTGTATAATTACCAAAAAATGGAGTTCCGATACGAGTTGAAGATAACCTGGTATCGAAAAAAATGGAGTTCCGATACGAGTTGAAGATAACCTGGTATCGAATATAAAAAAAAAAAAAAATTTTGTTGCTCTTCCCAAAACGTAAACAAATCTTTATTTTTTCCATGGTCATTCTAGTTATCAGCGAAATAAATAAACAATACTGTTTTATAACGAATTGGTGAAAAGTTTTATTGTTTCAATCTTTTAAATGTCAGTGCAATGACATTTGAATATTGACAGTTGACAAATGGCGCAAAATTTGAAATGACACCTTCTCAACTTTTACAATATTCTAGAAAAAATTCAATGACGTTTGAAAAGTTTGTAATTATTTGTTTAAACATTTTTTTTTATTTCACCTCCAAATGATCTAAAATTTGTTTTTTAAGCAGAAGTTTTTGATATACGTTTAAAATGTTATGACCTAAATCAAGCTCTGAAGACTGTTATCCGATATAAATCTTCTTAGTCCTACATTTTCAAATAAAGACTATTTTTTTTTGTGAATGGAAATCTCAGTTGTGATAAATGTCCAAAAAAGAACCTTCAAAAACTAGTTGCATTCGAAGTCAAACAAGTTTAACTTAAAGTGCCTCGCTAATCCCTGTCAATTATTACAAAAGTTATTTTTACATTATTGTTCAATAACTTGTACGATAAAACCAATACTTTTGTATAGGATTATTTCCTGAAAAACAGGACGTATGTCCTCACTGAAATACATATAAATCTGAAAAGAAACAATCCAAATCGATATTTTGAACGTTTCTCGGATTTTTTTTATTCTTTTCTTTTTATTTTAATTTTCTTAGTTCTGATTTTCTTGAATTTGATAATTTGCCAATGACGAGGGAAAAAAACCCTACAAGACCAAACTGGCGAGACGGCTATAAGACGTTGATTATTTTGAACTTGATGTTGATGGGTTTATTAGAGTTCACATCATCAAAAAGAAGAGAGAATAGGGCGGGAATGAAATATACCCCAGACAAAAAAAAAGGAGAAAACATATTGTGTTGAATCGTTTGGCATCAATCTCATGAATGGACAGATCGTTGGATTTTTTTCTTGTATTTATATGAATACATAAATACACGCTCGTATACTCGTAAATATTTTTTTTATTTCGTATGATATTTTGCTGGGTTTGTTCGATTGGAAAATATTTTTGTGCGAACAATGAATCTGACTGTTTTGTTCTTATTTTGATTTAATTGAATTAATTAATATGGAATTTATATTCTCAGACAGTTATTGATATTTAAAAAAAATATGTTTATGCAAAAAGAAAACGTAAATGCATATGCACGTGCATTTTAGCATGCACGTAACGTATTAATTTGAAGTCCGATACTAGAAAAAATTTTTTAATGGTATTTTCTTCAATGCATATATCAGTCGATTCTGACATCACGAAATTATAGGAAATATATACGAAGTTGAAAAACCACCAGCTTCAACAATATCTCCTGTCAAATTACATACGGAATTTGTATTACAAAATGTATTATTACATTTTTTGGGCAGTTAAGCATCTCATCTCATCTCGCAAATCATAACGAACAGTTTTTATAACAGAAATGCAACATACTTACATTTTGTATTGTTGCTCAAATTTAACATTTTTATGAATTGATGAGTTCGGCCATATACCTAGACGGAGACCATTAATTGTTAAAAGCATATACATAATGCATATTGAGCTTAGAGCTGTGCCAATCGTTCATTTTGAAAGATCGAATCAAACAATAATTGATTGGATCAGGGATTCGATCTTTTCAATCGATCGTTCATTCAATCAAAATAATTTTTTATTCAGCCGTTTCATTCCGAACGAGACCAAGATTGATACTAAATGTAGAGTTTTTTATCGCTTTCTTCTAACCGAGACCAAAACAATATGAAAATTAACGAAAGTTTGGCCATCTTCCATTGTATATAAAATGAAGAATATAGATACGTTCCGTTTTTTTTCCATTCCTATTTTGCTATTTTGTATTGTGAAATGACTGAGAACAAGTTGAATGAACGAAACATAACATTTGTTCGTTCATTTCGTTCAATACATATTACATTACATTTTACACGGTTGGTATTTGAACGGTCCCCCATCCAAGTACTAACCGCGCATAATGATGCTTGATTTCGCTGATCAATGGGAAGCGAGCTTTCATCAAAGCCCAGGCCGTTGACTCACTACATATATGTTCATCGGTTTCAGTGACAAGCTATTGACATTAGGATTTATTGATTTGGTCTATTGGGATTGCAATCAATCAATCTTTTCGGTGAACCTTTCACAAAGACCGTACAAAGCTCTATTTGAGCGGTCGTTTACATTCAGGAGAAACATTTCGAACAATATTTTTGAAAGCTTTTGCGCCTTTATCTGCGTTGTTTTGTTAAAGCTTTGAAACTGTTTCGGTGAGACTGTGAGACTTAGAGCGCTTAGAAGTGCTTGAACTTGTTTGGACGTTGGTAAAAATTCCAAAACAAAGTCCTTCGTGGAATAATAAATGCCCTTGGTACATATGAAACAGCGATGTCATACCAACGCAAAATTGGAAATTGTCTTCAATGTACGAGGCAATATTTGGAGACTTCGAATAACCAAGCCTTATGACCTGATGTTCTTAAAGCTATGGGGAGAGTTTTTAAAATTTTCAACTTCCCCAGTCATTTTAAATTAAATTAAAGACAAATCATTTGCAAATCTTTCAAAGATTTGTCCTGATCTTTGTGGTTTTCTTGCGGTTCCGAATGTTACCAAGTCTGCTCCAGAGTAAACTGATGGGCATTTTATGAAGCGCGTGTGTTATGGTTGAATTGTTTAAGGGCAAAAATGCAAACGGCTATTTCACTAGAACACTGTTTACAAAAATAACGTTAAAATAATGAAAGACAAGAAATATTACATTGGTGCAGTGCTCGAAAGATTCAAATGCTTCTGTTATAGTTCTATCAGCTATGTTTTTAGGTTGTTTTTTGGTTGTTTTCCAAGAGACTCAAGTGGGTTATTAAAGCGTTTGCCCAGATATGGGAATTGTACTTGAGTTTTAAAAATAAAAGTGCTGTCACAATGAGAAATCTTCGCCTGAATGAGCTGAAATTAGAGCATCAATGTCAGGAGTGCAAAAAAACACAAACATTCTTACCAGGTCTCTCTAAATTGTGTATGCAAACCTTAATACCTGTTGACTCCACTTAGCCCGCAAGCAATCTTTTCATTTATGGTAATTCCAAATTACTCTTATGAAAAAATCGACTTTCGTTTCCTATTTTTTACCAGAAGAAAAAAATTCAAAAAAAATACAAAAACAGAAGAACGACGAACCACTTGTCATTTAAAACGATAAAAACGATCTAATCCGACAAAAAAACATATCAAAACTTTGACGGCTACTCAGTAGTAATCGTAAATCAATAGCCACGATCTTTCTGTGTCATATTTTGTTTTACATAAAAACAATTTAAAACTCATTTTCAAACAACACACGTTTCAATTGTTCAATTCTATTTTGAAACATTAATATACGAAAGATCGGCGCATTTTTTAAAGAACTTTGTCGTTGTTTTATTTAGTTTTTTTTTTCTTTTTTGATGATTAACACCCATCTTGCCAAATTGTTGAACTTTATTTTTAAAAGAATTTCGTGGCGCCTGTTTTGTGTTAATCTTTATTTTTTTATTAATAATTCTTATGGCGCGGCGGCGTACCATAATAGAAAATATTATTTGAATGAGTAATAAAATATTATTTTAGCATCAAAAACAAAAACATTAAAGTGCTTTGAATTCTTTGTTCGAAAAGAACGATGACGAATTGCAGAGAACAACATACATTTTTGTATAGGTACAAAACTTTTAGGACAGATTGTTCAACAAGTCTTAGACTTTATCGAGTGGGAAATTTGTTTTTAAAATATCTAGGTGAATTAAACTTAATTTCCAGCACTTGTCAAATCGATCAAAATTCAATAAATCAAAAATATATAAATTCACCTAATAACATTTGACATTTTAGAATGACATGACATTAAGTCACAATTGCCTAGAAATAACAGTCGTTTTTATTTTCATTGTAACCAATCACAAAATCACATCACCCATTTTTGAAATATTAAATATAGTCCAAAATATTGGTAATGTATCATTGAATGTGTATAGATTATGGCGAAGTGACAGTTGAAAGGGTTAGACAATTTGTTTTTGGGAAATTTGTCGCAGTTGAATGGGTAAAGATTAGTGCCTGCCAGTGGGTAAAATGACATACTTAGACCATAAGTTAATGCATTGTGATACTATGTATATTAATCTAAGAGACTTCTTTTCTAATCGCCTGCCAGAGCCCATATTTGCCGCATGACTAAAATTATTGTAATAGAAATTACCCTGAGGATGACTACAGCTTTGGGATAAAGCACCCAACCAACGTTTATATTGAACTTCTGCGCCATTTCTATCAGCAATGATTGTCAGTTGTAGAAAAATAGTCCAGAAATTTTATAACAGATGTTTTAGAAGATATCACGTTTTCTTGAACCCAAAATAGGCAAAAGTTCGCCTGACACAAGAATACGATTACGAAACGAGGGACTTAAATTGAATATCTGTGTACACATCGTCACCAACCACGTTTCAATTCAAAATCGATTCATCTTCCAATTCATTAATCTTCCCTCAAGTGGAAGGGATAGTAACTGAATCGTAATTAAGGGATGGGACAGTCAATATTACTTAATGTTGCTTGGAAGTAATCTTAATGAATTCACAATAGCGGAGTGGCCAATCTCATTACTAACCCACTATCAGTGTCAAGAGGCTTTGAGACGGATGGCTGTTCTTACGGCTGCTGTTTGTTTGTTAAAAATATCGATGGTAGTCACATGGATAAATATGTACAATTCAGCAGAGGAAGTCAATAGAAGTACTGAGCTTATGTACATATGAGCTTAATTTAATGTATTAATTGGTTTCTTTACCGAAATTTATACATATAATAAAAGACCACATTTATTTTTATTTTTATTAAAATATTTGTATATGAAAAAATTCACTGTAGCATTGAAAACATTTTGCATTTCAAAATATGCTTAGTATATGCTTAATTTTTTAATTAATTTCTTAATTTCTTATAAGGAAATAGAAAAGCATACCGTCCATAGGGCGACTCAAAATAAATGTTCAGAATGATCTCTAAAAACAATTTAGCTTAAACCATGAGTTGCACGCAGTGATTTGAAAATAAAAATAGCTCCACCCTGTAACTTACAGGTAAGTCCAAAAACTACGGAAAAATACAAAAACTTATCAATCGTATTAAAATCTTTAAAATGTATTAATAACGACTTTAAGATTAACTTTTTATAGTTTTTAATTTTTTTTTTAATGCCGACAATAAGTTGTATAACTTAAAAAAAAAAAAAAAAAAAATGCCCACTTGGACAACACGTACTTGCTCTAAAGGACAAGTACCTACTTTACAATTTAAAAATTTTATAATTAAAAACATGGATGTAATCAGAGTAAAATCAAATAAAAATCGTTGTTTCTTTTTCTTCTTCTAAGATAGTATGGATCAAAAAAAAATTTTAATTAATAAGTTTTTGTATATAAAATTATTTAAAAAATTTAAGACAAGGTTTTGGTACGCAAATTTTAAGATTTTATCATTGTTCAAAAAAAAAAAATCGAAATTTCAAATAAATAATCATTGACCCGTTTTTGAAATATCGAATTTTCAAAAAAAAATGTTGATCAACAAATGTTTTTGTAGTGTTTGATATTCAATTTTGTTTTATTAAATTACAAGTCGTTTTTAAAATTTGTATGGTTTGTATTTTAAGATAAAATAAATATAAACTATCACACTCTGTAAATAGTATTAAAAAAATGTTAGTTTTAAGCTTTAAGTTTAAAAAAAAATTCCTTTTAATACTTTTCAGACTTCTTATGAGGTTTTTGAGAAAATCGAAAACAAAAAAAAATGATTTTTTTCAAAATTTTGAGTTATTCACTTTTTTTTTTAAAAAAGAAAAAAAATCTCACCATACAAAAAAGGTTTTAAGTCAATTGTTTATCAAACTGCCTCTATCATACGATTGTTTTCTTGCCTTAACCTGACCTTTTGATTCTCTAGCTTTTTGTCACACCTTAAGCGAATCACTCTGTATACTCTTTATGCAAAAAAAATCATACTCATAGTCATAACATAAGCTTATCAAAACCGTAAAAACCGTAACAATTTGAAAGCCAAAATTTCGGACAGTTTTTCGTAGTTTATTTTCTCAACATTAACTTTCTGATTAACATTTGAACAGAATGAAACAAACAGATCACGGTTTTGTATAAGATCAAAAAATGCAATATCTTTATCTACTGATTTATTTAAAGGCCATCATGCGTGTTTTAGATTTATATAGGGGAGAAGGGGGTACATTTGACACTTAGTTTTTAAAAGTTCGTATTTCCGAAAACTGTTAATGTATTCCATTGTTTTGTTTTGTGTTTGATTTATTGATTATTCAAGATTATGCTAACATATATTTTTTTGTTTTAAAACATTTCCACATTTTAACAAAAAAATATTTTCTAAAAAAAGTCATTTTGTCAAAAGCGCCCCGGTAGTGAAGCACCTTTGACTTTAAAAGGGGTACATTTGAAAATGATGGATTAAACCCCACATCGTGTGCATTAAATTTCTAAGAGTATCAACGGATCCAGCACGTCTGTTGTTTGAATAGTAAAAAAGTAAATTTTTGTTTTTGAACAATTTATTAAATAATACATATAACGAAAAAAATAAATCAATAAATTCACTTTCTAAAAAAAAAACAACAAGAATAAAAAACCTAAATTATTTCATTTATAAACATAAAAAAAAATCAGTCCATGTAAATCTGAAAAAGAAGGATATTATAATTACATTAAAGTAAAGTAGTATTAAATTGGTAGAAGACATTGATCGTCATCTGAATGAAGATGTCACTTGGGTTTGAAGAGTGACTGGATGACTGGTGTCTTCAACGCGGCTCAGTGCCAGATGACGATGGGCTGGCCGCCGTGCTGCCGCTTCTCGCTGTCAATCGGGTGTAGTGTTGACAGCACCTCTTCTTATGCCGGAACTAAAAAGAAGGAAAGGGAAAAGGTTGACAGGAAAGAAGTAGGGCGAAGGTGAAATAAAGAGGAGGATCGGTGACAGGAAAGAAGAAAGAAAAGAAGAAGGAATAAGGTGAAGAAACCTGAAAAGTAAGAAACACGACATAGGGAGAAGAAGAGAAAAGACGCACGATGTTCGCTGTGAGGGTCGCGGCATGCTTGTTCGGCTCGGCTATGACTCGTCGGTTGGTGGGGGGGGATCTTGCCCTCACAGACGAACTACTCCTTTTTCAAAACATTGATCATGCCTGAAAGCTATTATACAAAAAAAAAATGCGATACCACCACTTAATTTGATTCACCACACTCGATGCTGTTGATGACGCTTCAGCTTGGCCTTATAATTTTCCCACCCCTCCGTGGAATCCGGTAGGCCGCTCACGAGCACGGATTCCCCTTAGCTGGACTCCTTTAGCCCACCATCCCATCCATTTTCCGCATACTTTTCGTCACTTCCCCTCGCTTACCTTTCTCACCCCCTTGGAATACTTCCTACTCCGCCATCGAGCTATTGGCCCGATCACAAAAAGAATACAACCAAAATTTTGTTTTCAACTCAAAATACATCGACCTTCTTTTAACCTTTATTCATTTCTTTAAATTTTTTTTCCAAAGATAGCGGAAAATTCAAACAAATACCAGTTATATATAATAATTTTAAATGTGAAATATAGATGATTATTCTTAAGCAGAAACGAAATATAAAATGATTATTAAAACTTTAGATTGATCAAAAGTTATAACAAAAAAAACATTCAATATCAAAAATTAACAAAAATTGTATGACCAAAAGTAGGTATGTACCGTTCACGACAAAAAAAAACCTGGAAGAACCACCGGTTTTCCTCGGCGGAAACCCTCCCCACGGTCTCGCAACTATGCGCTATGCGTATCAGTACACGCCCGCTATAAAAAAACCAAACGCCAAACCCTTTTGCCTTCCTATATATAGAGCTCTATTTATAGCGATTCTAAAAGGGGCAAAATCTTGCAGCCCGCGAACGAGACCCGGACAGAATCCCACCGCGGAGTCTTATCAAAATCGCCGGTGTTAGATTTCCCAAACTCTTTTGGTGGCGGCACTTAGCAATTATCAAAAAAAATTTAAAATTGGTCTCAACTTTCACGGAACTTGATTCCCTAAATTATAGAATTTTGCCTATGATAGCCTGAATAAAGGTTCACAATTATACTTATATATCAATAAATTGACAACAAAAATTAAAAGAAAAAAAGGTGTTCCGGAACTCTGCAACTTCGGTCTTGGCTCTTGTTTCTTATCTCCTCTCGTCTTAGCTTTAGCGATAACCGCTTATTCGGGTCGGTTACGGACAGTTCGGCGAGATTACGGAACGGTTTACCGCAAGTTCCGCAAGGTAAAAAAATGTTATGGGTCGGCTACAGAAAGGTCCGCAAGATTACGGAAAAAGGTCCGCAAGGTTGCCAAAAAAAATGAAAGAAAGGAAAGGTCTTCAAGTTCCAAAAAAAATCGGAAAAGAAAGAAAAGAAAGAAGAAAGGAAAAGAAAGGGGTGACGCCTCTTCGGCTCCCGCTGAAATTCGTAAAATTGTCTATGAATACCTAACATCCCTATTACTTTTAACTAGCACTCTCTTACTTGGCACCCGGAGAATCACGGGCTTACGCTCAACCTTTTTTTGCTGTGCCGGTTCTGGCAATGGCCACAGATGATTCCACAGTATATTTTTTTATTTCAGCCAAAATCACCCTGGAGCGTAGCAAAAGTAAAATAAACGTAGGGCATTAGTTCCTTCGTATTTACTTGCGCACAAAAAAATTTTCTTTCACAAAAACAAATGCAAAAAACACTCACCCTTTCATAAAAAATATCACTAGAATTTACAGAAAAATTTATTTTCACGGCTTTCTCGTATTCGGTTTCTCGTATATACGTATATATAATTATATTTATACCGCACTCTACTGTACACTCTTTTTTTTAAAAATTTCTACAAAATGTTTTTAACACCTTCTTGGTTGAACTTCAAATGCCGTCTTCAATTACACAAAACCTCTCTCTAACCTCAGCTTGATTGTTCTCGAAGCACTTTTTCATCCGTCCATAAAATGCATCGTCATGCACTCGGCCATTTTTAGTCGATGCACTTGTCAAACTCAGCTTTTAGCCTATCTACACGAATTGCTTTCAATATTGCTGTGTTTGTTCGTGGCCGAGCAAATGTCATGCAATTTGCCGTCGGCAATTTTACTACCCTAATTAGAGTTCGTTTCAGATATCTAATATAGGAATTACAATGTAAACATTATTTTTTTTCTATGTCCCTTATTATTTACCATTATTTTCTCTAATCTTTGAACCTTTTATTGTAGTTTTAGTTAGTATTTAAGTTTTGTTTGTTTCAAAAAAAAACATATTAAAAATAAAATTCTCATTTACACAAAAAAACTAATTTGTTTCAATTTGATTACGATGGTCATCAATCATCACAAAAATGAACCACCGCGCAACTTCAATACGTAAGAACTTACATAAAATCTAGTGTACGCCTACCTTTACTAGTTAATAATTTAAATTCCACTCTAGATAACCACTTCCAGCCACTTGTCATCCACATTCCATGAATTCCTTCCACTTCCTTCTTTTTACGTTCATTCATCTTTTTAATATACTATTTCCTTTTACTATTTCAGAGTCGGCCATTGAGGAAGATGAACCCAGGACCCACCACCAAGTAAGCGGAGGACGACGAGGACGATAACGCCACACAAAAAAAACTGGTAAGTTTTACGTAATATTTCAATTTTCAGATTTATTTTATTCAGTTTTATATATTATTTTACTATATTATTTGTTTTCTTTTCAGATTACCTCTCCCTGCTGATGATGATCAGCAGAGAAGATGAGGACGGTGGTGATGGCGGCGGTGACCTCTCGCACGGCAGCAAGAAAAATATCGGTAAGTATCTACCTAATCCTTTACTATTTGTGCCATCCGTTTTCCGATAACGAAAATAACATTTATTATCTTTATTTTCAGCTTCTCATTTTAGCGCCAGCGACGCCTCAGCTGCCGACACAACATGCGTCAAGGGGATATGATCGACTTCAGCTCGGCAGCGAGCAATAAGTATCGTAAGTGTTTTACTTTACTTCATTGATAATTTTTAATCAATTCTATTTTTCTCTTTCAGGTACAACTTCTGCGCCTGCGACGCGCTCTGCTGCCACACGTCAGCGCTCAATCTTTTAGCCAACGAGGCAGCCGTAACAAATCCTAATTCAAATTTATCGATATCGACACTTTTAAAACAATTTATTTAATATGTATATAATTTCCTAAAATCAACGTCAAACAAATATTTTTTGCAAAAGTTAAATGTGCTCCGAAGGAACTTTATAAGTTTTTTTTTTTTAATAACTTATATTATATTTTCACAAAACTGGCTTTAATTTATTGAACTTTAAGCATAGTACTATCATAACATTGATTCACGATAGAAAAATTTATTTTATTAGGTTCACAAATCGCTTACTTACCGGTGGTCAAAAATTAGATCAAAGACACAGAAAACACGAAAACACGTGGTACTCCACGAAGAGTTAAAGAAAGACTGCCAAATTTCATAACGTTTCTTTAAATCAAACTAAGCTTCTTCCTTCATCCAAACTTTTCTTTTTTAAGGGCACGATCATAACGAAAAACGCAAAGTCAAATGTGCCCCGGTGTCAAATGTACCCCAGCTTACCCTATACCTTTTTTTTAAATAAATTTTGAATATTGTGTCAACAGTTTATAAAATCATTCCTGTTACCCCCTAGAAAAAAAAACGGTTCCTTACAATTTCCTACACTCTTTGGACATTCTTTACCTGCCTTAACAGAATTCCTACTATTAAAAATAAATACAGTCTGAAACTAATTTTCAAATCAATAAAAGAAAATGTTGCCAAAAGCATAATGACAACCCTGGTCGATTGTACACTTCAAGTCTCCCCAAATCATTTAAGCAGACACAATCCCTTCAGAGTATTGCAAGTCATCAAGATTACGTTCACGTGCTTTCCTCATATCCATATGTAGAAGGTATCCAATACAGAAGCCTTAGAGCAAGTACACACACACACAATATTGCAAACAAAAAAAATTATCCAAGTCCCATTGAATGAGGAGCAAGAGAGAGCAGCTCGGTTTGGGGCAGGTAATATAGTTTCAGGTTCTGTTTCAGTTGATTCACACTCTGCAATGACCAATTCTATAGCTAAACAAACACACCCTGATTGTCCGTTGTCTAAGTCCCTCATATACTTCTGAATATGATCCGTTTGGCGAGCAGGCAGTGAAAATGACGCCACCTTACTCCGAACAGTGCTTTTCCAGTCGTACAACACTTTTTCCTCAAATATCTAACTAACCATACCAAAGATAGAGGTTTTCAACAAAACCATGTTCTAGATGGCTGATATGGTCATTGGACATCCGCATTTGAATGGCACCAAAGGACAAGGGGGAGGAATATTGCAGAACAAAAAAAAAACACCACCTATTTTGCAGTCACATTCAGAAAAAAAATATATTTAAACACCATCGAGTACACACTCGAGAGTTGAGTTCATTAATCACCTCGCACTTAAGACTTCCACACACAACACCAACAACAGAGGAATAAAGAGCTTGGCACGCCTTGAGAATTGCGTAATGGGGCAAGTCTACGGGCGCGCAGATAATACAACACAAACAAAAAAAAGATATAGAAATAAAACAAGAAAGGCAAGAATAATAGGAATGCAAAAATAATAAAATAATGGAAACAAAAAATAAATGGAGAAACATGATTCAAAAACCAACCACGAAGGTGGCAGCTTTATGTTTGAAGTAAACAACAACAGATTTAGAAAAAAAAATCGGTGGAATGGAGGCAACACCGAAGACCGAACTAGGTTCTGATTGTTGAGCGAGGTAGTGGGCATTCAATTGAGTTGAGCATACAGCTTGTTGACCGTGACGCGATATGTGCAATGTGCACACAAGTTGGTTTAATGCACCTATTGAATTCAAGCTTGCGGTTGATGAGGAGAGACTATATCCAACGTGTATTTTGCATAAATATGAAGGTGCACTTGGGTTTTTTAAGTGGATTCTTGTTTGCAGTGTTCTAACTCCAATATAGCCTTTTTTATCTTTCATTAGATAACGGCCACCAAATGAAAAAATTTTAAAACTCTTGAAAAAAGTTTTGTTTTTGAAACGATAAATTACTTGAAAAAAAATCTTCATAGCTTTGATGTACTTTTACTGTAATATTTTTCAAGTTCACCAAAAGAACCATTAAAAAAATATCAATAATATCAATAGCCAGCTCTTAAGCTTTTTGCTTATTTAAAGCTTTCCTCCAAAAATGGTTTGAAAAAACATAAACCTCCAGTAGGTAAGGAAATAAGCTCCAGTTAAGATTTTTCTTACTTCAGTAGAAAGGAAGTTCATCAGATAGAAAAAGTTTTGTACTCTCATGCAATCATTTATTGGAGGTGAAAAAAGCCAAATTTTACAATCTTGCTATAAGCCAGTCTAGTTATTTAATTTTCAGATAGTCTCTAATGTTTTTAAGGCTTGTTTCCCATAAATGTTTGACTTCAATTTTTAAAAACTTGACGATATACTGAGCGACCATTGCTGTGTCGTACGCAGATATAACTAAAAAAAGTAACCTTAATATCGTAGAATTGTAAAAAAAAAAAAAACAGGAATGGACCCAGAACACTTCCTTGTGGAACACCACCGAAATTTCAGTATATTAAGTTTTTTTTGTAAATGCTCACTTCGGGAGGATGTTTTTTATTAGAGTTTGTTAGCCTGTCATATAAGAAGTTTACATCCAAATTTTCGACCATCAACCTCTAGCAGGGTTACCGCTATCTTGATTTAAAGTTGCATTCGTTTTTTGTTGATATCATTGATATTTTTGATTTATCTGAAGATGTCGATGAACATTGGTCTTGAATGTTTGCAAATTTAAATGGCAAGGGAAAACTGTGTAAATTACTCCATAATCGTGTTGTGCGCCTAAAAAACAAATCTCTGTATTTCGCGGTACGTCCAAAATAAGGCTCGCGAGTGTACTGATGAACATGTCTACCGAAATGGTTATCACAATTGAACTGATTGAGGCGATTAATGCAAACCTATGTACATTCTTCACAAAAACTAGACAAAATGGTTAAAACCTAGTTGAAATTCGGCGCAGGGACATAAGTCCCGAATTTTTGTTTTCGGGAGTTATGTCCCACTTTAAAGGGAATTCGGGACTTATGTCCCACCGTACTGAACCGTACCGAATTTTTTTTTTTTCGGGACTTATGTCCCTGCGCCTTGAAATTCATGTTAAGATACTAAATTAAATTTACGTTTTAGTTGCAAAAATAAGAGAAATTGGAGAAAATAAATTAATCGTCACGAGTTGAAGTCATATTGTTACGAACTATCAAATTCTATTCGCGTTTTAAATCAAAATCATTTTTCTTTTTTTTTTGCTTAGTGATTGGTCATCAAAGAAATGTCAACATCTACGAATTTACGTTAATTTTTCTTCGGTCGTTCGTGAATAGACAACTTGACGTAGCCCCAAATAAAATAATCTGATGGTGTCAAGTCACATGATCACGGTGGCCAATAGATGAACGCTAGCCTTGAGATGACCCAATCGATAAATTTCTCCTTCACAACTTCGAGTGTTGTGTCGCTTATATGGCATGTTTTGTTAGAACTACAGCTCCCAAATATTATAAATGGCACCAAAAAGTCAATTTTTATGAGTGTGTTGATACTTTAGTCAACGGCTTAGACTTTGATGAAAGCTTCGCTTCCCATCGTCGTTAGTACTTTCAAAGTACGTTCAAATACCAACCCTGTACTTTTGACATGTGTTTCTTCTTTTGTTCTTTCTTTCTGTATGTCTCTTTCTGTTGTAATGCCTAAGCCGATGGTCTCAGTTGCGTCTCTACTTTGCATATTTATCTACGGAGTAGTGTAATATGTAATGTAATGTATTAATACTTTGTGGAATATTTGTGGATTGTGTTCGCTCAAAGAACGGCAATTTTGACAAGGCCGCTGAGCGCAAAATGGGCCTTGGCCAAAAGCCGTATTCCTTACCAACATTGCCTCATGAATAAATACTCTTAGAGTATCTATTATCATAGAAAATGCTGGTCATTAACCATTCGGAATCGGCAGAAAATTGTAGGTCCCCTTCATTCCTGGTGACGAATATAGCAAGGGTTGAGAGTTGTAGATCACTATGCTTAGGCTCTCTATGAGCAGTACTGGCCTCCTAATTACGGACTCACGGCGTTGTCTGTGGTCGTTTTGATTAAATGGCAAACCTTACTAAATATTTTGACAGCTAGATGTCATTGGTAAGTTTGATACCTGCTGAAAAATAAGAATTGAAAAACTATCATTGTTGTCAATTAATAAAAATAGAAAACAGCGAAAACTGTGCTCACTCTTTAAGTCAAAATTGCAGAAAGCCTTAGAGGGGTTGTTGGTTAAAACCTGCATTTAAGCTTTCTAAGTTCTACCACAATAGAATTTTGAATTCCCATAGGACTTCAATAACTTCCTTAAATCCAAAACATTCTGTTCATTGTCAAATTCGGAACTATCAATTTTTAAGGTACAATAATGTTGCGAAAAAACTTGTTGTAAAAATTTAAACTTCTAGCAGTCACATCAGCTCACCAGGCTTGTAAAACGAGGATAAATATGCTTCAATGTCTCCTATTTTCCTTGTGGTTTTCCTATTTCATAAATTGTCAATTATTGTGAGAGAATTCCTTAAATCGAAAGGTTGGTCAGTAATAAGCACTTCTTTTTCAAAAAAACCAAATTGGTCCCAATGAAATTGCTATAACTCTGTCTTTTTCGTTCAAATTAAATGATGAAATATGTATTGTCAAATTGGGCTACTTTCTTCAAAAAAAAAAAAAAAAAAAAAAAAATAGACCAATTAGCAATAAAAAGCTAAATCTGGCAATCCTTATATTGAATGGAAAAATGGGTGATAATGTTAGTGTATTAGTTTAAAAAAAAAATTTTCAAAAGAAGAAAGTTCATCAATCGGATCACTAAGGTTAAAAAAAAGTCTCTACACTTAAGGACAGAACGTCTTTTGGATTGGAGTTCCTACGTAGTCCTGCCATAAGTTCTGTCCCTAACAAAAACACGTTTCATTTAAAAAATAAAAAAGCAATCAAAATTCTTTTTACGTCATTTATTAAGTATTAAATTTACAATATAAATATATAAATTATTCAAAATGCCCCCCTTAGCCTTCAAACACTTTCTTAAACGATCCGGCCACTCGTCAATCGCCGCACGCACGACTTCCAGTGGAAACGAAGCTACTGTCTTCAATAAATCAGCTTTGAGAAAATTAATATTTCGGTGAGGCTTACAGCAAGCGTTCTCCTCCAAAATGTTCCACCGGTAGTTCAGCGGGTTAAGATCGGGGCTGCCCGGCTGGCAAGCACTATATATTTCAGCAAGATTCCGCGCGCGCCCACAAAGCAAAAACAACACAACTATAGCTTAAGGACAATTTACCAGAGTTTATTGCCGCAGAAGATTGGCCCTCGGGCAGCCCCGATCTTAATCCGCTGAACTACCGGTTATGGAACATTTTGGCTTGCTGTAAGCCTCACCGAACTATTAAGTTTCTCAAAGCTGATTTATTGAAGACAGTACCTTAGTTTCCACTGGAAGTCGTGCTTGCAGCGTAGACGAGTGGCCGGATCGTTTAAGAAAGTGTTTGAAGGCTAAGAGGGGGCATTTTGAATAATTTCTTATATATTTATATTGTAAATTTAATACTTAATAAATGACGTAAAAAGAATTTTGATTGCTTTTTTATTTTTTAAATAAAACGTGTTTTTGTTAGGGACAGAACTTATGACAGGACTACGTATGTTCCTGGCGTTTTTTTTTTTTCTTAAGCTCCACCAAAAGCCGAGAAGAAAACCTACAAGACTTTCGTAATTAAAATCACTAACAAGAATTTATAAGCCCTCAGACTAATATTTTGGTTAAACAACAACTTCCAAATGTTTCTTGTCGACTTTTGGCCTATAGGTAGGTACCTATACCGATTCTAGCAAGTTTAGGGAATCAAAACCTCCTAGAAAATTTGTCTGCGTCAAAAATAAGCCAACGATACTATTCAAATGGTTTTTATCTCAGAAACAAAACCTAACGAGCAAGGACTTAAAGAAAAAAATGCAATTCATCTAATATTTGTTAAATGTTTCTTTCTTAAAAAACATTACTTAATGTATCTGAAAATATTAACAATCAATTAATCAAACATTTCCGCTTCGTTATAAAAGGATTTAATCGTTCAATTTTACAAGAACTACAAGCAGATACCTATATGTATGTAGGTACCTACCCTAAAAAATATAACCCTTCCAAAGATAAGGCAGGCAAAAAATCTCCAGCTTCAAGTCACGAAGATAAAATTACGAGTAGACCCTTTTTTAAATGTCAATTACCCACCTGCTTGCCAAAACGACCAGATTCCCACACAAAAAATATCTCAGAACCTGCAATCTTTGTAAAAGCCTTTATACATATATAAATGTATGTATATATGTATGTATGTATCTACATTCATCATTCCCATAATGATTTTATACTGGAAGAGCTTGTGTTTTTGTGTTCCTATTGAAAGCCGCATCTTCCCACATCAAAAGAGGATAAATATCGCCAAACGCAATGTGAAATCTACAAACGTACAAAATCTTCTCTCCCCTTGACGTTGCAACATCGCCATCCATGCCGCTGGCCCTAAAGACAAGTACAATCCAAGTGCAAAATTATTATTTCCTGTTGACCATTTTTGTGTAAAAATACGCAAGAAGATCGAGGAAGGAGGACCAACCGAAGGACTTCACGAGCTGTGGAAGAAGATACGGGGGTTAGTTGCAGGGAACAGCGAACGCAGGCAACTTCTACATCAACAAAGCAAAGACCTACCACCACACTATATCACCACCTGCTGTGCCTACTTCGCATAATCAACCAAAGAGTCTCTGTGCGCTGTGCCACGTATCTCTGTTGCATACGGAACCAGTTGAACCGTAGCAGCTTCTAGCCATCTCTGGCTCCCCCTTCTCACTATAATAGTCGGAGGCTGGCAAAATGCATTATTCAGTCGGCCATAGTTGCACACATCGAACCCGGTCAGATGCATAAGTCTTTTAAACCGGCTGCTACTCCGCTCCTGTCTTCCGAAGTCACCCCATTCAATAGGTAGGTAGGTATATTGTGTGTTCCACCCAATGACGATGACGATGATGATGATGATGACGAAGACTTCGACGATGCATTGCAATGCAGTGGAGGCGATTCCCTCTACAGCTGGAACCTGTGAACGTACGTAGGTAACTACTTGGCAAACATTTCATCATCATCGTCATCATCAACACAATCATCATTACCATCCGTTGGAGCCGTAGTTTCTTTGGTTATTGTCGGTCGTGGTCGTTGTAGATTTTATTTTGTTGTGCTCTTCGTCATCATGATGCTTTGCAGCTTTGGTCGGACTTTGGATCTCTTGGATCCGCCGCAAAATCACCCTCTTGGCTCTTGTAAATCCGGCTGCTAGTGCTACTGGCTGCCGCTGCCACTGCCTTGCAAATCTACTTTTCCGTTTGTTGACCGGTTTTGTAGCGCGAACGAGGGCGCGCGCTTGGGAGTTTCGAAAAATGACATAAAAAAAAAAGTTGATCAAGCCATTTTATGCTTTCATTAATTCAAGCAGTGCTGTTCCGTTTTTATACCATTTTGTGACTATAGGGTACAGTGAATTTGTTAACTCTTTTTTAATTCTAGAGTTTTTTTAACGATTTTAAAAATTGATACGTTGGTTTACGTGCTAAAGCCATTTTATTAAGATAAAAAGAAGATTTTACTAAAGGGTGGTTAAATTTAAAGGGCCGATGTTGAATGTGAACCACACCTACTTAAACGTCAAGTTTTTTTCTGCATTTCATTTGACATTTCTCAATTTCAGACTAACTCAATTTGAACTATGGAAAGATACACAATCGAGCAAAGCTGATTATAAAAATGGGAGTTTAAATCAAAATGCATATCGTGCACTTCGTGATTTTTGGGTCAATTTAATCGTCCAAATGTGCGTACAATCGGAAAAATCGTGCAAAAATTTGAGCAAAGCGGGTCTGTAGGAGATGTGAAAACACCAGTGCATGCTCGTACAGCCCGTATTGCAGAAAATATTGCTGCTGTTCGCGATAGTGTGGCTGAAGAGCCGTCCACCTCAACTCGTCATCGTGCCCAACAATTGCACCTCTCACGCTCGTCCTTGATGAACATTATGTATAAAGACTTGCATTTACACGTTTACAAGGTGCAATTAGTTCTGTTCAACCAGCTGCACTGAACTACTCTGGGCAGAAAAGTGTAGCTTTTTTGTGTTCATTGAGAAAATTTCTGCACTGACTTACACTGATTAGCGTTCATTGAGCTGAACTAGTGTACACTAGTGCAGAATATCTTGCACTACCTTTTGAGCTAGTGCAGGTTGGTGAAAACTGTCAAAGTCAGCTGATGTCATTATTCGATTATATTTTGTTAACGAATAAAGTTGATTTTTTTCTGCGCTTTGTATTTTTGATTAAAGTTTTTAAATAATGCATAGATTAGAGCTAACTTCGAGTGAAGGGCAATCTCTGGTGATTCAGTGTTCTCCAATTAATCCAATAATATCTTAATTAAATCTATGTATGTGTGTATATTTGCACGAAGGATTCCGAACGCAAGTGTTTGAAAGTTTGATGAAAAAAGGTGAAAAGGAGGAAGAGATTTTGTGCCTAAAAAGCCAACAACGTCGTCGCAGGCAGTGGGAATGAATTTCTTCCCTTTACCATCGACTTTAGCGCAGGCATAAGACATTTTACTTGCACCGAATTTAATTTGTTTTTTTTTTTTAAACATCTGACATATGACGTTTTCGCTTGAGTTTGCACTGACAGTTTTCATGAACTTGCACTGCACTACACTGGCCTTTTCGTGGTTGAACACAACTATTGACTCAAGAACTAAAGCCTCTTGACCATTTCAAGCGTCGTTAATGGTCAGAATGGTGGCAAGAAATGGCAACAGTGGATGATCAATTTTCGAAGAAAATTATCTTTAGTGATGAGGCACATTTTCCCCTCAGCAGAATTGCCGCATTTGGGCGAATGATAATCCAAGAGTGATTGTCGAAAAACAAATGCACCCACAAAGAGTGACTGTTTGGTGCGGTTTATGGGCTGGCGGCATCATCGGGCCGTATTTTTTCCAAAATTAATCCGGTCAGGCAGCTACTGGTGAATGATGTTCGCTATCGTGAGATGATTACGAACCTTTTATGGCCCGAATTGGAAGATATGGATGTGGACGATATGTGGTTTCAACAGGACGGTGCCACGTGCCACACAGCTAACGAAACAATGGCTCTTTTGCGCGACAAATTCAACGGCCGTGTTATCTCACGTGGTGGCGATCTCAATTGGCCGCCAAGATCATGTGATTTGACACCGTTGGACTTCTTTCTTTGGGGTTATTTGAAAGAAAAGGTGTACGTCGATAAGCCAGCAACAATTCAAGAGCTAAATGATGAGATAATTCGGCACATTAACGGCATAGAACCTCAATTATGGCTCAGCGTCATCGAGAATTTGAACCATCGGATGGAGGTGTGCCGCCGAGGTCGCGAATTTAAAACTGTGGGCTTCCGGTTTCACCAGAATTACAAGTACTTCTTACATTACACTTTTTTGGGAGAAATATTAATCAGACTGATGTTGGTAAGTTCACTTTCTAATGGAATACAAAGGATATATCTATGTACAGCAATTAATCTTAAAAGAGCATTATATGTAATGATCCAGTGCTGTCGAAAATAAACAAATAACAAAATAAATTGTAGGTTGCACTTTGACTTCTGAGTTTCTGATTATTAGGTCCGTTCCCCAGATTTAGGTTTGTTTACTTTGTTTTTTTTTCACGAACTGTCATTGTTTAGACGTGTTCAGATGCATTAAGGCACTATACACACCAAATTGTCACAAATATTCTCGACTTAATCAAGGCAAAAAACTCAACGAACACTTAACGAAACAGAAAAGAGAAATAATTTGTTTTGTTACATTGTGTTTTGAAACAACAAACGATTTCCTGCTTTATGAATCGTAAACATTTCAGTTGATCCGGTGAATTTTCCAGTAGATGGCTCCAAATTCCTACCTTAAAATTCAAAAAATTTATAATTGTGTATAGAACTTAGTCTTTAGATTTATTTCTTGTTTTTAATTTAAGACCAAACCAAATATGTTAACATTTTCGGCTGACAAAAAAAAATAGGGTATTATACAATTCTGTTCCAGATTCTCTTACGTCTGCATAAGTCAAATTCGAAGTTTGATTTCCTTTGGCATTGCCACTCGACAGCATGAAACCAAGAGGTAGGTATTGCATATTGCATATTATGTGCAATCTTTGTCTGTTCGGTTGATGTTGCCCCACCATTTATATTTGGATTTTAACTGTTGGTATGTATGTATCTACATACATATAGGTAGACATTGCAAGTTATAGCCTTTACCTCATTTACGCTTCAGTTGACGTATAGTTGGTGTCGTTTGGAAAAATCCTATAGAGGGAGCTCTGAGGTATGATGTTGCACTAGACTGATGTAAGGTAAAACGGTGTGGTAAGTGTAGGAAGGTGGGTAAAGAAAGAAAGATTCTTTGCTGCGTTGCAATTGCAAATGCACAGATGCATCACACAATAACAACAACAACAAAAAATAAAACAAAATACCTTGAGTGCGCATATGTTTCTGAAATTTCACACAACACAAAGGGATTATTATTTATCCTTGGTTCCTTGGTATGAACGACACACACAGATTGCAGCAAATGCATGTTGGGGCAGGCAGACAGGGGGCAACTCCAATATTCATCTATATAGTGCATCCGGATAAACTGGTTCATGATGGAGTGGTTTTTTTTTTAGTCGATCCTCTTTTCCTTCAAGGGATTTTTTTTTTAAGTTGATGTCGGACTTGGTTTGGAAGGAAACTTCAAAATTTGCATGAATGGTATTGAATTGAGGAAATCCACGAAGAATAGAAGTTTTCTTTATAAAAAAAAACGACTTTGCTGACCTAACTGCAGTTTTATTCAGTTTTGAGGATTAAGATGTACTTATGACTTATGTACATATGTAAGGCATAAGGGTAGTTATTGTATGTTGAAGCTCAAGCATCGTGTTTATTTGTAAGTTAAGATTTATTCATGAGGCTAAGTCAATTTTTTGCAAAGAACGATCTCGATTTAAAAAAAAAACTCTTGAATTGTATTTCAAATTTGAAAAGTTCGTAAATCCGGAATAAGTTATACCTATTACTACTTAATCTCGATTCTCCGACCGAGATACGGAAGCTTTCCATCATATATCGATCCGAGCACTGTGCTTTCAGAATTCCATTTAAGAGATTTGGAATCAACGATTGCTTTTTCGTTAAGTCGGAGGTTTGGTGGGATCCGAAAACCGACTGGATATTTGTTGTCCATTCACTGAATGAGATTCAGATAAATTATTTTCTTCCAAGAGAACTCAGTATCAGCTCTCACTTTCTGATTATCTTCCAACACTCGGCGCCATAAAGCTCAACTTGCAATAAGTGGGTTGATTATAAGTTGCATTTTTTCGTCTCACGCGTAAAATGTGTTGAACCCATTTATTTCGTCGAACCGAAATAGCATCGCTTTTCTAGGTATACGTTATTTAATGAATCTCCAGTCAGTGCCATGGGTAGATTAAATTTGTACTTCAAGGTATACATATATGTATGTATACATAACCACTCTTTAAATACTTTTAGATTGCTCCTATCAATAGTGACGTTTTGTCATAGGCGATGTAAAACGAGAATCAACTCGTTTACTAAAAGGTCAACAAGTGAGTTATAATATTTATTAATATCTTCTTCATACCCAAGAATTTCGAAGGGCTTGTAGAAAAAGTACCTTCTATCCTTACGCTTTCCCTTTACACACAGAAAGAGATTAAAGAAAAACCCTGTACATATTTTTTAGGCTGTTTTTAACTGAATCTATCTATCTTTCTATCTATCTGTGGACAATTGGGTGTTAATTGATTGCCCTATCCCAATGTTTTCTGAGGGTCTGCAATTTCTTATCGTGAATTTCGCGGCAATTCGAAAATGGAGTCACAGTTCCCTCTTGAAATGTACAAGCTTAAAATGTTGGTTACTAGCCTTGTGTCGATTAGAACATGGTGAATTTGGTTGGTGATTCAATCGTCTGAAGAGCGTGCTTTCACATGAGAACGACCGATGAATAAAAGAACAAATAGGATTCAAAACATTTATATCTAAGATTAAATTCTTCAAACAAAAAAATGACAAATAGTTGAAAACTCATTGAAATCATTGTTAGATACTAAAATTTTGATTGCAAAAATAAAAGACATTTGAAAAAAATAAATTGGTCTTCACGAATTCCAATCTAATTGCTAAGAACTGTCAAAAGTCTATTCGCATTCCACATATTTACCATCCAAACTGCAATGAATGAATTGTTCGCGTGCGGTTTACGCTGAAATCATTCTTGGTTTTGTTTTTTCGTTTATTCTAAACGTCATTCGCGTTACGTCATTTCAACGAAAAGTCAAAATGAACGAATGTTCGTTCATTCGTCGGTCGTTGGTGGCTCTCATGTGAATAGTATTTAAGTATCAATCTTACTTTTCAATAGCAAATCATCACTACTGTTATACCATTAGGTATACACACATTTCGACAAATATTTTTCAGAAAATATTTTCATATATTGTAGGTACTGAAATAAGTTCTCAAATAAATGAGATCATTCTTAAAAAAACCTTTCATAATTATTTCGTCCACAGTCTCTGACAATAAATCTCAGAATTAGTTTGGCACAGCTTGTTAAAACAATTCGAACGAACTCATTTTTTTTTTTTTTTTTTTTTGAAAATTTAATTGTTAAAATTGTAGCATTATCAATTTAACGCATCGTTTAAATAAGAACTGTCAGCACTTGCGTGATTCTTTTAACCACCACGAGAGCCCATGACAGATACGATAGTGCGTAATTTTTTTTTATTTAATTTAAATTAATTTTCCATGTGTCAAAGGCCGGCCTTATCACTAATAGGATGACAACGAAAAACATAAAAAGAGAACAAATTAAAAAACATATAAAAGGAAATCATCCAACAACTCTTGCCATATTTTCGCATGCGACATCAATGATATTTGTCATTTCGTTCAACTCCGATGACTGTCATTTGCCATTTAATTAAACCAGACAGAGACACATTCAGTGAAGTGAAGGCAATATAATGTACATATGTATACTAGTAGAGTACAACACAGCACAGTGCTGTCGTCATTATCATCAACACGTTCAGGCAAACGCATAAGCACACTATGTTTGTGCCTGAACGTGAACGACCCATCATCATTATCATCAGAAACAATGACAGAGGGGGAGTGAAATGGAAGACGATATAAAATTGTGTGCGGAATTTTATTTGAATGGCGTTTTGTGGCTTGTGGGTCATGTCAAATGACATCACATCCTTATAAGTCATTCTGACTCAATAATAACTGTTTATGGAAGCCCCGACTGACTTATATATTTTTGTTGTGGTATGGCTTTATGTGTGTCAAAGCAATTGAAGTCAAAGCCTTAAGAAAACGAGAGAATGTTTTTTATTTTTCTGTGGTTTGATTAGGACTCGCCTACTACATAGAAGTTCAGTTGAATTAAAGCAGTGATAAATGTCCTAAATAGACCATAAAGCAAGTCAATTAAAGTGTGATTAACATATACATTTGTAATCTAATTTTAGAACTCACATACTAAATAACTAAATAACACGCACACTATATGAATAGTTAAGGGTGGATCGATTCAGGATACTTTTTATGGAAACACATTTTGACATTGGAGAAAATAGATGGTTATGTCTCCAATGTCAAATTGTCATCGTTTTTTGTTTAAAACTTGAAAAACATACACTTATGTCTTCCACAAATTCTGATGGTTGTTTCGACAGTTTTTTTTAGATGATTAAGGCCTAATCCTTGTGAAATTGGACAATAATCACTGCCTACCGTAAACAAAATGACATTGAAAATAACAGCAACATAAATGACATTAATTACCACATACTCGTATGTCTTCTTCATAATTTTGGAGTTTAAAATTCGTTATTTGTTACTTTCTTTGGAGCCAAAAACTTTATTGGATATTCGTGCAGGTCAGAATTAGAGCCAGGTTGAATTCTCAATTCCCTTTTTTTCAACATCAAACTTTTTTTTTAGTTTTTTACCGTATTTAAAGTAAACCTAGCACACAAACTTTTTACCTAAACGCTAAACAAGAAAAAAGCATTACCATTTCCACCATGTGATGCATGTGAATTAATAGCATCGCTTACAGTGCTTTTACCCTCCATCGATCCCCTTGTTCAATAGTTTGACATTTGATAGCCTTGTTAGTGGATCATTTTTCTGAGGATACCATGGCCACTGATGTGAACACTTAGAGTGATGTGTATATTACAAACAACCGCCCTGTCTAACCAGTCTTACGTAAACTAGCATAGTTATTGGCGCAGTGTTATTGAAAGTTCATTCTCTGCACCCCTAAAACACCCTTCATGTTCAAACTCTCACTTTCTCCCTCACTCTCCTTGGATGACAAATTCATATTACGTTTTATTAATTAACAATCTATATAGTAGCGGTAATTGAATACTGCTGTTCTTTTTATAAAGCCTGAAGCTGGCACCATAATGTACATATGTGTGTGTTTAATATAAAGCTCATTCGATGATTATATGCAAAGTGACAGATTAAATTTCCATTTAATGCACAACATCATGGGCGACAATACCTACAATATCAATTGCTTTCAGACTAAACTTTATACGATGACAAAAGATTCTATTGTATAATCTGTGTATTTATGCATAGATGGCGAACCAATCGCTTAAACGTCACATTTGACTTTAAGGCACTTTTCAATCCCATTTTGTTGTGCAACAAATTCCATTCCCACGACAATCGAAGTTGTCACAAATATGGTTTCAACCAATAGCGTTTATGCGCACCCACCCTTCCGCCTGTCAAAATGATGCATGTGCGTTCGCAAAACCGCAGCAACCTGAGTTGCATTTTATTTAAAATCCAAAAACTGAATAGACTCCAGTTGCGTTTGTTTAAGTTTTTTTTTTGCAAATTGCACAACATTCTAATAAAAAATTTGCCGACAGCTGAATGCAAATCGAAAACCTGCTGCTGCCACAAGTGGTGCCCTGATTAGGAAGGTGCTGTAGATGGTGGTTGTGGCAGTGCAGTAGGGGGGAAATATGGGGGTTTCCAATGTGCATACGTAGTGGGTCGGTTGGCTGCGTGGCTGGGATTGAGCAGAAAAGCGGGTGCGCGCACGCCAATATTGCTTAACTTTTGCTAAGTTTTCCTCTGCAAACTACCTCACCTTTGCTGAATATTATTAATTAAACTGCTTGATGTAGTTCGTTCGCCCACTCATAGGTGTCATTGCCTTACCTAACGGCAATATGTGCTTTAGTATTCAGTGCATAAAGTGCAATTCTTGTGTATACGGCGGACGATAGAGACTTAAAAAGTTACGCTTTGGTGGATTAGCTTTGTGTATCTAGCGATTTTCTAATTGATTTTGACATCAGACGCATGTTCCTAGCCAATAGATTATCGGCTAGGTATGCATAGTTAGAAACTTTATACGGTTGCACTTTGATGTAGAATGCCTTATGGAAAACAAATACATTATGTACTTACTACTTAAAAGTTGGTAAACTAGCGCATAGAAACAAAATCTGCAAGATATCACTATCTTTTGTCCATGATGGTTAATTGGTACCACCTGCATTTTAATTCAAGAAAGCCTTCGACGCTGGGTATTGGATTAGTTTGACACGCCTTTTTTTATTTCTATCACCAAAGACATATTATAATGTTTCTTAATAATGGCTTATCTGTTTTGCTAAAGTTATTTGCTGGTATTGTCAAAACTACTTACAATTATGTGAGGTTAAGTGCATGTTGTTGATGTCAGAGGAATAACATAACGGTGGAATAGTTTTAATAGAACAACAAACTAATTAAAAGCAGTTTTGATTAGTTAGGTGGTCTGAGAATGCGAAAAAAGGAACAAGTTTCGGAAACTTGTTGAACAATTTGATGAAGTTTTGTTTTACATTCTGTTTACGAGTTGCTTTGCAGTAAATGTAATTTCGACGTGTTGACAGTGGGTGTTGGACAAAAAAAAAACTTCAACTCAGTAGGAGATATCATTTTTCAGTAAGTAGAGCAGTTTTAAGAAAAGATCAATCCTTGCTGCTTTACAGGGACAGGAATTGAATAGTTGCAGCCGTTGTCTTTAGAAGCTGAAAATATTCTTTACGGATTACTGAATTCAGGTAGGTACAAATGTAACATACGAGAACTGGTCAGAACTCAAAAACCCATAGGTGCTCATATACGAAGGCATAGTTGGCAATTCATTGACCATAGTTTTCTAAAAGGCTTTGATGATGTGTTGATTTTCCAGGAGCAGGTCCAAAGCGTTAACCAACACTTTCAGTATCAACAGACAATAATCTGATACATAAACATTTTATTTAAATTGTAATGATACATTACCACTTCTTTTTACGACCTCCGATTTTTATTGAATTTATTTATAAGCAACATTATCTGGTGACTGTAATTTTTAAAAGTAAGTTTTGTGACGTATGTATCTCAGACTTTGACTTAGTATCGCCTGTTATTTGAGGAATTAAATTAGTAACGCTTGCTACTCCTTACTGTCTCTACAGTAATTAAGTAACGTCATCTTTCTTAAACTGTAAATAAGCAATGTCTGAGATCTATCGCAAACTGTTATCAAGTGAACTTTGTTATCTTAGAAAGTAAATTAGTAACATCTGTTTTCCTAAAAATTTAATGCAGTAGTGCTGTATCAGACTCTTGTTAAATAATGTCAGTCAACTAATTTAGTTACGTTAGCCGTAAGTAAGCGAAGTTTTTGCCTACTGTAATTTAGCGGCATCAATCAAGATTACTAACAGAATTGAATAATACCTATAAGGCCAGGCGCACACATTCGATTTTTAGTTTCGCAACTGTTTAGTTGCTAAAATGAAACATATGGGCTCATGACAACGCGCACTTAAGGGGCCGACCCATAGAATCCGTTGCGTCCGTTTCAGCAACGGATGCGGTGCCGTTGCCGCATTTAACGGAATGAGGGTTACCAAATGAATCCGTTGCGATATTTTAGACGCCTACACGATTTCGTATTCAATTTTCAATGCACCACAAACTTCAAACGAACTAGAGATGAGTCAATTGGTCAGAAAAAGTGAAGCGGTAATAGAGATGTGCTTATGTATCACTGAGAGTGGTTCAATTAGTGTTATTCAGTAGCCGGTTTTGGTTCTGCTTTAGAAGTGATTTCCGTAATGTTTAAGGATGTACGCAGGATTTTAGTTAGTGGGGGATTTCGGTTAGGGGGCGGAGGGAAACCTCATTCAAAAAATAGTTTTTATACAGAAGTCTTGCTTTCAAAAGAAGATAAATTTCCTAATGTATGAAACATATTGTGATTAGCGGATTTCAAAACTGGTTTTGCGTTATGAAAATAAAGTAGTTTTTTTTAAATCAGCTTCTGGATGGATGTCAATTACTATACGTTTACAAAGCGAATTGAATCGTGATTGGTTCAGAATTAGTGCCGTGTATACCTAGATCGAATCGAAATAGAATTATCCGATTCGATTCGGTCCGCTTAAACAAGCTGAATCGAATCGAAAACTCTGTTAATCCAACGTCTTAGTGGAGATGCGGTCGTGTAAACGTAGTAAATGTGTGTGAGGTTTCGGCCTCATATTTCTGTTACTTTATGGTATGAATAGAAATAAGTTACCTAATTTATCACATGTTCAATCATTTTGACATCAAATCTGAGTTGTGTTAAGAAAACACAACTTTTTCCAATTTGGCGCGCTAAAAAAACAACATGCTGTCTTTTTCCTTTGCATTGAAAAGTGTCAAAAATTACATTCAAACCATTACGCACATCAATCTAATTGAATATTGACACGCTGCCAAAATGAATGAGAATTTTCATTTGTTGTGGCAGTTTGTCAGCATGTTTTGGCTGAGATATTTTGACACAAATTGACGTAGTGTCAATAATCATAATCTTGTCAGAATTATGGCTGAAAATATTGGTAACTAATACGTATAAACCATAGATTTTAATAACGGGTGATTTTTTAAGAGCTTGAGAACTTTTTTAAAAAAAAAAACGCATAAAATTTGCAAAATCTCATTCTTTATTTGAAACGTTAGATTGGTCCATGACATTTACTTTTTGAAGATAATTTCATTTAAATGTTGACCGCGGCTGCGTCTTAGGTGGTCCATTCGGAAAGTCCAATTTTGGGTAACTTTTTCGAGCATTTCGGCCGGAATAGCCCGAATTTCTTCGGAAATGTTGTCTTCCAAAGCTGGAATAGTTGCTGGCTTATTTGTGTAGACTTTAGACTTGACGTAGCCCCACAAAAAATAGTCTAAAGGCGTCAAATCGCATGATCTTGGTGGCCAACTTACCGGTCCATTCCTTGAGATGAATTGTTCTCCGAAGTTTTCCCTCAAAATGGCCATAGAATCGCGAGCTGTGTGGCATGTAGCGCCATCTTGTTGAAACCACATGTCAACCAAGTTCAGTTCTTCCATTTTTGGCAACAAAAAGTTTGTTAGCATTGAACGATAGCGATCGCCATTCACCGTAACGTTGCGTCCAACAGCATCTTTGAAAAAATACGGTCCAATGATTCCACCAGCGTACAAACCTCACCAAACAGTGCATTTTTCGGGATGCATGGGCAGTTCTTGAACGGCTTCTGGTTGCTCTTCACTCCAAATGCGGCAATTTTGCTTATTTACGTAGCCATTCAACCAGAAATGAGCCTCATCGCTGAACAAAATTTGTCGATAAAAAAGCGGATTTTCTGCCAACTTTTCTAGGGCCCATTCACTGAAAATTCGACGTTGTGGCAGATCGTTCGGCTTCAGTTCTTGCACGAGCTGTATTTTATACGGTTTTACACCAAGATTTTTGCGTAAAATCTTCCATGTGGTCGAATAACACAAACCCAATTGCTGCGAACGGCGACGAATCGACATTTCACGGTCTTCAGCAACACTCTCAGAAACAGACGCAATATTCTCTTCTGTACGCACTGTACGCATTCGTGTGGTTGGTTTAATGTCCAATAAAGTAAACTGAGTGCGAAACTTGGTCACAATCGCATTAATTGTTTGCTCACTTGGTCGATTATGTAGACCATAAATCGGACGTAAAGCGCGAAACACATTTCGAACCGAACACTGATTTTGGTAATAAAATTCAATGATTTGCAAGCGTTGCTCGTTAGTAAGTCTATTCATGATGAAATGTCAAAGCATACTGAGCATCTTTCTCTTTGACACCATGTCTGAAATCCCGCGTGATCTGTCAAATACTAATGCATGAAAATCCTAACCTCAAAAAAATCACCCTTTACATACTTAGATAAACAGCATCGCTTTCAAAAGTGAAGCTCGGCCACCATTTTGGTGGAGGCGAATACAACAACTCTATTGTGTTTTGTGTGCTGTTCCTTTTTTGCGGAGGTGATTTTTTCTAAAATTAAGTATTTTTATTTGTTCAATTCATTTGTTAAATGCATTTATTTCCATTGTTTAAATTTTTTGCCCCCAACCAAATACCGTAAAGCTTCACTTTTTCTCTGTAAAAAAGATCTCTATGGTATATATGTACATATATATATATATAATAACATATATATATATACATATATATAATCAATTTTGTGTACCCTTTCATTAACCACGGATCAATTTTAAAACTTCATCGTTAATGCCAATGGACTCTTATTGCTATTTCACTGACAGTATAAATCACAACTAGAGTAACATCTCTAAGGTAGCAGTTTGTCTCACCCCATCACTAACAAAAACATGAAACTTCAAATTGTTGATGACAACGGCTTTCACCGCATTTGCCGGAGAGAAAAGTTAAAAGTTCGGCTACTTGTTCAGTTGCGTCCGTCGCATGCGACGCCTATTGGTCGTCTCTTATGAAAAAGAGTATATTTAATCAAGCTTTCAGTTGAATACGGAACGGCAACGGACGCAACGGATTCTATGGGTCAGCCCCTTTAGAGCAACTCGATTCGAGCAACTAAAAAGTTTGTGTTTTGACACAAACTAAACGGTTGCCTAAAATCAATTCGCAACAGTTGAGCAGTTGAGCAGTTGAGCGCAAGAGAGAAAAGAGTGTGAGCGTGAGTAAAGAGTTGCCAGTGCGCGGTACTCTATCAACTGGTGATTAAACTACATATTTGATTTCGATCACAGTTGCCAGTGCGCGGCTAGCCTGAGGGTAGCCATTGAAATTGTAAAAATAATAGGTAGAAAGGTATTTGCTAGAAAATGGTAAATAAATAATATCATCCTTAAGTTGATGCTTCCTCAGTAAACATGGAACACCACAGAGCCACGGGGATACCTACCCCAGTCTGTGATACCTACCTACAAATCATTTTAAAATATACCTACAAGTTCTGATTAGCTATGATGCAACCCCACTATTTCTAAGGAATTTAGTTTTTAGTCGCCTTAGATTCGACTTTAAACGAAACCCGATGATTGAGGAATGACGAACAAGCCACAGCTTATATAGGTACCTATATTTTAGTTTAAGATTACCTATCGTTCATTCTGATTAACACTCGCAATCTTTAATTTTTATCTTGTTTATATGTTCTACTTTTTAGATTTTTTATTAAATTGGCAACACTCTTCAGAAAAAAATATCCTAGGTATCCTATCTCTGTTCAAATTAAGAGATAAAACATACATATGCTCATCGCCCACAACGAAAACTCAAATAAAGAAAACGTCGATTTCGTTTTCTTTGTGTTCGTTCCATTGGTCGTATACGTGTCTGGTGTGCTGTAAATTTAGTTAGAACCTTTTCTATAGGTAGGTTCATAAATATGAATGTGAAATGTAAAAAATAAAAACCGATTCGTTTTATCAAACACATATTCGCACACATTTTAAGGGCTTCCATAGCTACCCTTCCCCAAACACAACCCAGCCATAGTCACAGCCAGCAACAGCAACCAGCAACATATTGAGGCCGCGACAAAACTGTATAATACAACGACTACAAAGAACATCAAACCAAAGCAAAGAGAGGAGACCTGAAAAATGCCCACTTAACTTTGTTTTGCCAGCCATGAGCCATTGGATCGGCGGCGGAGCACGGGGTTTAGATGAGGATGGAATCTCCTCTGCGACGTAAAAGAGGTGAACGCTGAACACGTTTTATCATCACAATCACAACACAACCCCTGTCCCCCTATTCACTTTTATTTCACTTCTTGTATTTTCTTTGTGCTCGTTTTATCCACTGGTTCTGCTTTGGTTTGATTATAATTTTTATTTTTCGTTTTATTCGGATTTTCCTACATTTATTATTTGTTTTGTGAACTAAAGCAACTCAGTTGGAGCGAGAGTGGCCCTAGTTTGTGTGTGTGTGTGTATATGTGTGCCCGTGTGGTAAGATTTATTTGTTTTTTTTTTTTACATTTTTTAGCAGGGTTCATTTCAGTTTCTGTGAATTGAAAACACATCACATGCTGCTGCTTCTGCTTTTGACGACAGAGCGACAACGCACGTTCAAAATTCTCATTTCAATTGAATCACCATATTATTTACCATACTTCGCATTCGCGCACACACACACACAGTCACAGTCACTCGCTGTGTTGGCTTGAACTTAATGTGCAAATTTAATTTAGTGTGACCAGATTTGTTACATAATTTTAAACTATTTATAGGTAGCACGCTTGAAGCAGTTTTTATTTCGTGAAATTTTTTTTAATTTAATCAATCAGCATTTTGTATTGATTTAAAATAGCTTTTAATGACTTTAAGTTCACGAAAATTGCTGTTTTTTCAGTTGTAAGATTCGTTATTCCTATAGGTACCTAGCTACATATGTACTTGTCTGAGTTCCATTTGTCAAAAAGAATATTGATTAAGCACTTAATTGTGTGTGCCAAGGAGGGAAAAGTAGCATTTAAGTTTAATTTATTTATTTTAGTTTCTTATCAGCTGATTGAAGGCTTAGGTAGAAAGGTAATAAAATTAGCTTGAGGATCAAATCACGTTTTTTTATATTTTATTTTACCAAGCTTATCTCCATTTAGGTTACCTACAAAATCCCAAAGTTTTGTTTAAGCCCACTTAAAACAATGATTTGCTAAAATCTTTAAAAAAGAATTCTAACTAATAGGTATGAACGAACTTTTATCTTGAGCCTATATTTTGTCTAGTACAGTCATAACACAATATCTAATACGATATCCTAGCTTCCTATAAAAGATTATCCCGAGTCCCAAGAAATATAATTGCTTTACCCTTACTTTAGAACGGTGTCGTCTTGGGCTTCTTCAGAGCAGATTAACCTAAAAACCCCTATTCGAATGGATAAAATTTGTATCGCAACCTTTTTCAAACATTAAAAAACAACAGAAAATGGGAAGGAAATAGGTATATTTTTTCCAATCAAGGGTGTTGCATTTTGGAAGATAGTGGAAGCCATTTCCCCAAGTTATATTTCAACATCTGTGGAACTCAAAATTGTGATTTCAAAAAGTATGTTTCAGTTAAATTTATCTCCAAGGTGTGTTTTATAAGTATGTGAGCTTTACATAGGTATGTTCAAATCGACGAAAAAATCAGTGTTTGGAATTTAGACAGTCTGCAAGAAACGTTCAAAAGTTAGGAGAAATAAATATTAAAATAGTTACAACTAATTTAAATGATGCTCGAAAGCCTTCTCAATCATCCATTTCCACAAATACATACCTATGAATTACAACCCGCTTTTTGGTAAAATCGCTTTGCGGACACTTAGGCTAGGATCACACTTGCGATTTTTTTTCGAGGCGATTAAAAAATCGCGGTCACCACAAATTATTATTATCATGCACTCACTTGTTTTTGCCGCGCGATTATTTAATCGCAAATAAATAAAACACACTTCTTTTAATGTGAGTGAATGCATTTTCCACAGATAAATAGCAACGATTAAGAATTTTTTTATTTACCTCAATATTACAGATAAATCGTTTCTGAAGTTATATTGAATTTTTCCATTTCGTAGTGCAAGATTATTTTAATCCATTAGATCTATTTTATTTTGCGACAAAAAAAAAAGCTTGAAAAAAAAAATTTGTTGTATAATAGCCACGATTTTTAAGTCGTATGCACTACGTGCACTCACATTTTAACGCCATGTGTCTTATTTCTTGCGTCTAAAAATCGTGCGATTGAAAATCACAAGTGCGTGCATTACAAATTCTTATTGCGACTACGATTTTCAAGTCGTAGTAATTTAAATCGCATATATCCATTAGAGTGCATTTGTTTCATTTTAACTTACGACAATCGCATAGCCAAACAAATTAAACAAATTTGATCTTTAAATCACGATTTTTTGTTATCAAGTGCGTTCATTCCCATTTAAACTCATCTGTTCTATTTTTGCGACTAAAATTTGATTTGAAAAATAGAAATACTCCGCAAGAGAAACTTTTTGAAACAAAACTGCCGAGACATTTTTTTAATTTTTATAATTTCTGATTGAAATTTCGATTTTAAGCGTCCCCAGCCGTCCATCTGATGCCGACAAATTTTCGGTTCCTCTATTTGCTCCCAAATCTCAGATATAAGTTTTTGTGCCACCTATCGGGAATTCTCGGCGAAAATTATGTTTCGAACCCTACTTAACAGGACCCAACATAAAGTTTGGCAACAAATTGTAGGAAACAGGTTACTTTAAGGATTCCTGGCTCTTTTTTTCAAATGTAGGTACCTATTTGCTTGAATTCCAAAGATAAGTTTTGGCGCCCACGCAAAAACGAAACCATTTTTTTCTAAGTTCAAGGCAAACACTCAATTTAGGGCAAGTAGGTATACTTTCATTTGAATAAAAAAAAAACAAACATCCTTTCCTATTTTCCCATTCTGTTTCTTTTGTTTTGTGAAACTCCGCCTGTTGCTCTGGCTTGAGAAAGATTTAGAATGTCCATCATTTCTATCATTTAAACCAAAACAAAAATACAAAAAAGGAATTAGAGGCATAAGAGGAAACGAAAAGAAATCGAAGCACCAACTACGTCAAGTTGGCGCCATTCTATGATCTCGCATCAAGTTGCCATATAGAAATGAATCTGCAAAACAATTGCTTCTAGCTACCCGAATCTAGCTAAGAGTGAGGACTAGCATGGAGCAAAGAAAGATATTTTATGTAGGCATAAAGTAGCGCAGAAGAAACAGCAAACAAGTAGACATGCAGATGAAATTCGTCTGGTGGATGTTTCAAAAAAAAAAAAAACCAGCACACCAACCAACAACAATAACTCTACTTATCTACTGCTAAAAAAGAACTGATACTCTCCGCCAAGAGTCGCATCAGACATTCCTGTTTTTCTTGTCTATTACGAGAATCTCGAATGATTCTAAAACACATGGGCGTACTTTTGGGGAGGCTATGGGAGACATTGAGCATTGGGAATTCATTTTATTTGTTAGCCCCAAGCGCGGCAATAAGCTGTCAATGTCATTAGCTACATTTCATAGAAGAAATTAATCAAAATGGCCGCCATTTGCCTTACTGCATGACCTGAGACGCCCCGGCCAATCATCGATCGCAGCACGCACCTCATCCATTGGAAAATTTATCACTGCACGAACAAGGGATCGTTTTAACGACTCAATATTTGGGTGTCGAGTAGAGCAGGCTATTCCCTCTAAAATGGAACACAGCTTGTAATCCAAAGGATTAAGGTCTGGACTTCCAGCTGGCCAATCTTCCGGTGATATGAAGTCCGGTACATTTTTTTTGAGCTACTCTTGAGTGGTTTTAGCCTTGTGAGCCGGAGCAGAATCTTGTTGGAATGTCCAATGCTTGTTTTCAACATTGTTTGGTTGAGAGGCTTTACGACATCCTCCAAAACTGTTGTTTGGTAAACTTTTGCCGAAGTTTTCACTCCTTTTTCACAAAAATGAAGGTCGGTAACTCCATGATAGCTCACTCCCCACCACACCACTACATTTGCGGGATGGTGGCCTCTTTCAAACCTTGGAATGAGTTCAGACGCTTCTCTTGATGTCCGAGCATAAACTCGATCATTACTTTTTCAACTCGGAGCTCTCCGCATTTCTTTTTTAGCTCAGAGCCTGCTTGATAAGCTCGGTAAAAAAAAAAAGATCGAGTTAAAAACAGAGCGTGGCTAACTTCATTCATTCTTTTCCATTTTGCTTTAGATAACCAAGTAGATATTAATTAAATAGAAAAATGTCTTGAACACACCAATTTCGTAAGCAAACCCGAGAATTTGGACAGTTTATCCAACAAGTGATACAATGACAGTTGAGGGCTCAATTGTTTTTCTTTAATTGACCCGAGCGCTCAAGCTACGCTCAGGGTTGAAAAATATATAATAACGGGTGATTTTTTTGAGGTTAGGATTTTCATGCATTAGTATTTGACAGATCACGCGGGATTTCAGACATGGTGTCAAAGAGAAAGATGCTCAGTATGCTTTGACATTTCATCATGAATAGACTTACTAACGAGCAACGCTTGCAAATCATTGAATTTTATTACCAAAATCAGTGTTCGGTTCGAAATGTGTTTCGCGCTTTACGTCCGATTTATGGTCTACATAATCGACCAAGTGAGCAAACAATTAATGCGATTGTGACCAAGTTTCGCACTCAGTTTACTTTATTGGACATTAAACCAACCACACGAATGCGTACAGTGCGTACAGAAGAGAATATTGCGTCTGTTTCTGAGAGTGTTGCTGAAGACCGTGAAATGTCGATTCGTCGCCGTTCGCAGCAATTGGGTTTGTGTTATTCGACCACATGGAAGATTTTACGCAAAGATCTTGGTGTAAAACCGTATAAAATACAGCTCGTGCAAGAACTGAAGCCGAACGATCTGCCACAACGTCGAATTTTCAGTGAATGGGCCCTAGAAAAGTTGGCAGAAAATCCGCTTTTTTATCGACAAATTTTGTTCAGCGATGAGGCTCATTTCTGGTTGAATGGCTACGTAAATAAGCAAAATTGCCGCATTTGGAGTGAAGAGCAACCAGAAGCCGTTCAAGAACTGCCCATGCATCCCGAAAAATGCACTGTTTGGTGTGGTTTGTACGCTGGTGGAATCATTGGACCGTATTTTTTCAAAGATGCTGTTGGACGCAACGTTACGGTGAATGGCGATCGCTATCGTTCAATGCTAACAAACTTTTTGTTGCCAAAAATGGAAGAACTGAACTTGGTTGACATGTGGTTTCAACAAGATGGCGCTACATGCCACACAGCTCGCGATTCTATGGCCATTTTGAGGGAAAACTTCGGAGAACAATTCATCTCAAGGAATGGACCGGGAAGTTGGCCACCAAGATCATGCGATTTGACGCCTTTAGACTATTTTTTGTGGGGCTACGTCAAGTCTAAAGTCTACACAAATAAGCCAGCAACTATTCCAGCTTTGGAAGACAACATTTCCGAAGAAATTCGGGCTATTCCGGCCGAAATGCTCGAAAAAGTTACCCAAAATTGGACTTTCCGAATGGACCACCTAATACGCAGCCGCGGTCAACATTTAAATGAAATTATCTTCAAAAAGTAAATGTCATGGACCAATCTAACGTTTCAAATAAAGAATCGATGAGATTTTGCAAATTTTATGCGTTTTTTTTTTAAAAAAAGTTCTCAAGCTCTTAAAAAATCACCCTTTATATGTAGATAATTTGTATTTGCTATCGCACCATACCATTTTGGATCTGTTAGTTTACTTGTTCATTTTTTTAATTTTTCAGAGCTTTTTTTTACTTATTGTTTCCACCTTGTTTCTTACTCTCCAAGTATTTGTGAAACTTTATATTTTTCTCTCTTGCGAAGAATGGACAAACCTTCCAAGAATAGCTCTTGTCATGAAAAGTGCTGCTCATTGGCCGTTCGGAATCGGCAAAAAATTGTAGGTCCCCTCCATTCCTGGCAACACGCACACAGGATTGGTTGAGAGTTGTAAGTCACTAGGTCCTGGTTCTCTTCGAGCTGTTGCACCACCAAATTTTTATATTTTTATATTTTTCTAGAAATTTGTTTCAGATATTTTTATGTGCCCAGTGAAGAAGTGTTCAAAACAATTTCCCCCCAAACCAAATCCTTTACGATACGGAACTGCTAACTGCATCATCAACATCATCACTCGTTACGTTCGTGTTGTGTTTTTTTAAAATTCCTTCGTCCGATTTATTTGTGGGTATGTATCTGTGAACCTGTGGTACACATCATTCACAAAGGATTGGCCAGATTCCAATTACGTACATACATACATACTCGTACATACATACAACTTCTATTCTATACTCTTCCTGGACGATTCTCTGGCATGCATCAGATATGTGGGAATTCCGCCAGCAGCAGCAACAGCAGCATGGTACGGCACTGAGTGAACGTCATTTTCCTGTTTACAAATGCAAATTGACGAAACACACAGTTGGATCGAGGTAGCAGAGAAGAAGCAGCATAATGCAACATAAGAATCATCAACTCGGTGAATGGAGTTGTACCCGGAAATTGCGTGGACATGGAATCTCTAAGATGTCGTTCGACGTTTAAGTGTACCTTTATTTCAAGTGGTATTTCCTGGACGATTTCCCTTTTGGCTCATTTCCCATCATCTACACAAGGCGGGTCTGATCTACTCATAGTATCTTTCTTCTTTAAGGTTCATGTATGAACTTCATGAATTTATGATTGATGTCTGCGTCTGTAACATCTTTTTGTTGTCTTACAATAATTGCTAGACTGATGATAGGTCGATAACAACTTTTAAACTCAATGAATAAAAAATTTGTCTGCCCACGAAACACAGTGGGTATTCCAATCTATAACAATTGGAGTAATTTCGAATATGGCTTGAGAAATAATAGTATATAATACCTATAGGTATGTATGTACATAGATTTAGTGAAGTAAAAGTGACGTTGATTTACAAATGAAAAGACTGTTTGTGTTAAAAAAAAGAACTTCCACTTTCGATATAAAAGGTGGTTTAAAATGTATAAACCTATCAGAAGATGCTAAAACTTTTACTTACAAACTGTCAGTTTCCATTTGATATTTGTAAAGTTTATACGCGCCGTCAACAATTTATGAATAGCCGAATACTCGTGCTTATGAAACTTTATTAGGAGTGTTCACGATCTGATGTAACAGGTCTAGTAGAAGTGTCAAGTTTTATTTTTTTGTTAATAGATCGTGAACGCACTTTTTGTAATCTGTAGCAAATGTCAAAGTTTATCATTTCTTATTTCCATTTCTTCGCAATTGCAAACAAAAATCAGAAACGATAAACAACTGACAATACAAAATGACATTTGGTGAGTTGTCAAACAAAATTACATCTTTTACATCATTGTATTTTTCTGTAGCAATGGGTGTAGTAAAATTGTTGTAAAAAATCAAACAGTACATTTTGTTGTTGCAGTGTAAGAAAATGTTACAGTGTTACAATAATACATGAATTGTTACAGCGGATCGTCAATACCCCTATTGTTTTATTTAGCAAGAGATTTTAGTGTCATGTGATTGGTTTTGGGGTACCCTTTATTTGTATTTAAAAAGAAATAACAATAAGAAACGGAACGCTTGCGAAGTGTTGGGAAAATCGACACCAGTCATCAAAGAATCAAAGACGGATTCGGTTTGGTTGAAAGAATACACTTCAAAGGTTTTACATTTCCAGTTTGTTTGTTTGATTTATTTCCAATATTTTGTTTACTCTGTCCTACTATGTAAGCGAGTGAATGGCGTACACATTCGATTCGATACGATTACTAATAAAAGTTCGTTTTTTTTTCTTAATTTAAAAATCAATGACATTGTTTTTGAATATTTGGACCTTGAAGTTTATTTTCAGTTTTTTGTTTAATTTTTTCTTTGTCTTGTGTGGACGTTTTGTATTGCATTATTGTGTTGGATGGTTTTCTTGAATTTTTTAAGAAAATTCTAGAAAATCTGTCATAAATATAAGGGACTGAAGGCATCTTGCTAGGGATATTTATGGTAAATATTTTCTCATTCATCTTTTCTTGATCGATCCACCAAATAGACTGTAAATAAATTCATGTCAATATATTCACTGTTCCAGTGAGACAACACTTCAGTCAAAACTAGTCGTGCACAGGTATTGAAAATCCCTCAGTCCCAATTGTAAGTCTTTAAATCTAGATGCATGCGCCTTCTTTGGAATTTACGTTGTTCGAAAATCCACACTCCTTTAGATGCATCGTGTTATAGCAAACTTACGAATTTTTTGGAAAGCTCTTGGCAAATACGCTCCTACAAGATTAAATTAACTCAAGAATTGGTCATTTGAAGCACAGAAACTTCTTCAATTTGGCTGTTCAAAAAATTGAAGAATATACTGAAATTCAGTGTTATGTTCTATACTCTGTCCAATAAAAATATGCAGTACACGTCTTATGGGAGAGCTTTTTAAAAATCAGTAGCATTCTATATTTTTGCACCATACTAAATTGAAAGAACTCCTCCATAAAAAAAGTGTTTGTGCGCCCATAAATTTTCGATTGCATCTGACGCAGGCCCGACGTCCTATTGACTGCACATCTGAGTGTGCACTGAATTGCTGTGGCCTATGGCTGTTGGTGCTATTCAATTTCAACCCCCATCAAATATTGATGTGTGTTCAGAGTTACCCTTGTTCATTTCGTAACTTGTTCAGTTTTTTTTCCTTGGGTTTCTGTTGAGGTGCTTTTGATTTCAGAGCTTTAAAAAAGGGTCCATTTAAAATTAACACTACGATAACCCTGTGAGAGCTTTAATGAAGGATAGATTTATGCAATTCATTGTAGCCAGAATGCGAGGCAAACGTCTTATCTTGCCCACACTGCATATTTTTATTGGACAGAGTATAGTTGAAAAACCTTCTTGTATATTTCACCCTAGCAAAAGTCTTACTTTAACAACTGCAAAATGCTTCTTTAACTTTTTAAAGTATACTTTATTTAGTTGACAGGTTCTTTTTTGGCATATTTATGAACCAGAACCAGGCACATAAAGTCGCCCTATGGAAAAAAATGTCGTCGGTGTAATTATCACCCAATTCCGGCCAACAAAAAGCGCTCGTAGTTAAATGCGCCGACCAACGTCATTCTCAAAGTATTATGCAGCACAAAACAGTGACTTTCGCTGGATGCATTGCAATTTGGTGGATTTCGAGTGGATTTTGATCGTCCCAAATTTGACAATTTTGCTTGTTGTTGAATATATAATTTTTCGATCGTGTGCGAAATGTTGCCCGAACAGACCCACATTTATAAAATAATTTTGTCGTTGCACGCTCTTACTCTCCATGATTTATTTGGCAAGACAGACTTAATAAATGACAACCAATTTGACAGATGTGCCTTCAGAACAATCATCTGTCAAAGTTCGGAAATTATTCGAAAAACCTATAGGTAATAAGGGGGATCACCTGTTTTCTCTCGGATAAGGGCTGTCCTGAAATTCGATTCGAATTCACGCAGATGAACTTTGATAAGTATAAAGATGAGAGTCAAAAGCAAAAGGTAGCTCTGTGGAATATCAGCATTTATTTTGCGAATTTCAGACTTAAAACCATCCAAAAAAAACTTGTATTGAGCGCTTTGCGAAAGGTCCTTTAGATTTCTAATCAAATAAAGAAGAGATCCGTCGATACTAAATGCATGAGTTTTTTCGATAAGAGAACTTGATACCAAACTCAAACGCTTTTGATTTCAGATTTAAAACATCAATTCAATATGTACATATGTATATGTACATACCTACACATGTCAAAAAGTTATTATCAAAAACATTTTTACTAAAACTTCTAATTTTCGAAATATTTAGGTAATAATGTAGGTATCTGCCCAAATGCTCTACTATGTATTATCATTTAGTGCACTTGACTAAATGGAATAAATCCTATTGTTTGAAAAACACCACATTCACAAATATATTAACATCTTTTCTATGGCTCCAAAAGTCTGAAGTTTCTACGATAAAAAATACAGAACAACCTTGTTTTTTTTTCAAATGGTAACAAATGAAAACCATACATTTACAAAGAAAAAATAAAATAAACAAACGAAGCCCACCTCAATAGCCTTAAGCATACAAAAGAAACACTGACATGCCTCGGCTATGTCGCATGTTCTGTCAAAACGAATTGAAATATATATATTACGACTTTATGACATTTAAAAAAATGACAAAATTTAAATTTCATTATAAAATTTAATAAATATAGAGATTTGTTTCAATAGGATATTTAATAAAGTCTAAAAAAAAACGTTCTGGAAAATAAATTTCGCCCAATTAAAAGATAAATCATCTGAAACCCTAAGATCTGCTTCTTCATATTTACTTACTGCCAAGCGGTCAGCACTGTTTTACATTCGTTTTGGTAATATTCGAATTGGATTTTTTTACGAGCCCATAATTTGCCTTAACAGCAGAATCTACAGACACTTAAATCAAGAAAAGAAAAAAAAGATACTTTAAAGTATTTTTAAGGTGTTAGCATCGCACGCAGCACAAAACGAAGGTGATATTCATGATAATGACGGCTAAAGAAGAAACAAACCAAATGGTGCACTAAAACTGTTCAACAAACAGGCTTTTGAGGAAGACCGCTTGCTCTAGTGAAGTGGCTATCCAAGTCGATTCTTCATCTTCTTCTTTACTCGTCCGTCGTCGTCATCATCGTCGTCGTCGTAAACTTGTTCTCGTACCGTTCGTTGCCGCCATCGAGATCACCTTCTTGTTCTTTGTCGTCGCCAGTCAGACTGCATTTCTAGTTTGCTCGATGCCAATGGAGGTATCTACTCCGCCTACCTGTTACAATTATATACAGCAGGTAAAAACAACAAAAACATGAAGTAATATTTTTTTGTTTGCGTTATAATGAAGGTCTAATAAAGGCAACTTATGAGTTCGAAAAAAAAGTTTTAATGGAATGTCTGAACATGGCAATTGGCGGGAAATACTGGGCCGGGTAAAGTATTTCACATTCGTGTAGTACGGCTAAAGAAAGAATATCTAAATTTAACAGTACGTCTGAAGTTGGGAGGGATCAAGGGTAAACTGAGTGGCATTCCTTGAACCTCGACTGGGACGCCCCGGTGAGATTTTTTTAAGGGAATGAAAGCAACTGGATATTTCAACAGAACACTGTTTATAAAAATAACGATAAAATAATGAAATACCTACAAGAAACATTGCTGCGGTGCTCGAGAGAAATTCAAATGCTTCTGTTATAGTTCTATCACCTATCACTTTTGATGAAGATCTGGGAATCAGGGCATACAAAAGACACTCCGGACAATTGCTTACAATTGTATTGAAATATTGGCAATCTTCGCCTACCAGTGAACAAAATTTCTAACTAAAGTGCGTGCTACGATGGAGGATTGACGAGGGCGCCTTAGATTGTTCCTTAAGGCAAATGGCTGCCATTTGAAATAATGATTGAATGATTAGAAAATACAATTTTGTAAAAAATTATAACAAAGAGTTAAGATGCAAAAAGAGTGAGTTGGCGAATCAGAAAACTATACACTCAAAGTCAGTGACATTATATGGTACACGGATGGTTCGAGACAGACAGAAGGGACTGGTGCTGGAATTTTCGGGCCTAGAACGAAATTTTTCATACCAATGGGACAATCTACTAGCATTTTCCAGGCGAAAGTCAATGCCTTAGCGGAATGTGCAGGTCGCAATTCCAAAAGGAAGAACCAAAACCAAAATATTGCCAATATGTCAGATAGCCAAGCCGCACTCAAAGCACTAAACTCATATATGTCATCACGACTAAGTTGGTGTGGGAATGTGCAGGGAGGCTAAACGAACTTGGCAAGAACAATAATGTCTCACTTCATTGGGTACCTGGACATGTAGGTGTCCAGGGAATTGAGGAGGCAGACTCCCTAGCAGAAATAGGCGCAAGAACAAATATAATAGGGCCAGAGCCCTACTGGGGAATAGGGGAAAGCAGAATTAAAAACAAAATTAAAAATAGATAAGAAAGCAACAAGATTGAAAAACTGGAAAGAACTCCAAAAACTTAGGTAAACCTATATATATATACTATAACCAATATCGTTTCAAGAACTGTACCAGCTTAAGTAGGAACAATTTACGAATAATAACTGCAGTCCTCACAGGTCACTATAAACTAAGAAGACACTTGAGTATTCTTGGCCTGGTAAACAGCTTGACATGCAGATTCTCCATTACTCGTGATGAAACACCGGAACACATACCAGCCGGATGACTAATGCATCAAAGAAATAAGTGTCTGGGACGCTACCAGGTAAAAGAGAGTGATTTTTCTTCGCTTAAGGCACTCCAAATAATCAAACTCATCAAAAGAATAAGCTTGGAGGAAGAGCTGTAGCCTGTAGGGTTAGCAAGAAATAAGCTTTGAGGAAGAGCTGCAGGGTTAGCAACTCATCTAGCTCTGGGTGGGGCTGGATGGTGCGCAAATAGATCTTTAGGTTGCAGTGCAAATATTCAATATTCATTCAAGGCCTTTAATGAGTTGTAGTCATTGAAATGCTCAATAAATATAGGTAGAATAGAAAATTTTAAAAACATCAGCCAGTAATTTTTACTTGCGATATAGATACTATAGGGCAAGTTCTGCATTTGGAAAAAAATCGAACTCGAGATTTTGATCAAAGTTGACATTACGATGATAGCGAAGACGAAAAAAGTGGGTCCGACAATTCCGTCTGTCTTTCTGTACCTCGAACTACAGCCTAAACTACCGGAGGTATTTTCTTTAAACTCGGTAGTTAAGGGTCTTCGGTGATTCCCTAGAGGAAAAATTGAATTTTTTTTTTAGCTCCAAAACTAACGGTACCCCCCATGCACCCGTAATGCAAAATCTTATTTATCTCGAAAACGGCTCTAACGAATTTGATAAATTAAGTGTGATATAATGAACATGGACTATGTTTTGGTCAAAAAAAAATTTGGAGGCAAATGTTATTTTTTATCAGTAACGTAATGCAAAAAAATCTATTTATTTATCAACCCCTCCCCCCCGCACTTACGTTTTCGCTTGTACGTTCTGATAGGTTTTCAATAGGTCCTCTTAAGGGACAGAGCTCGCTTTTAATAAAAAATAATTATGACTATCAACATTTAAAATGAGAAAGGAGAGACAGAAAGTCATTAATTTTTCGAATACCAAGGTCATATTTTTTTAAAATACAAAAACAAATGTTTACCTTTACTATTTGTTTTAGTTTACGACTTGCGAAAACTTTATCGAGTTCACTTCACTTATGACACTTACATAAGAGAAATTGTAAGGGAACCACTAAATTGTAATACAAACTCTACAAGCCCAAAAATAAATTATTCTCCAATTTCTAGATTATTTAATCTGACAGCATTACTTGTCCAACCTTACTATCCGTCAGTTCTTATCCAAAACTGGATTTTTTGTATTGCTTTTAATGCTTCAAAGATCAAATTTACCCACTTCTAGCTCACTTAGGGCCATTTGCTGAAACGTAAACTGTCACATTTTTATGTTGAGCTTAAGCTACTTTTGTAAGTTTCGTTTCAGCAAATGGCCCTAAGTAGTCTTGTTTCATAATATAAGAGCAAGTACTTGCGACCAAGCTGCTGATTTTAATTTAAATTGCTCAAGCCCTTCTAAAGTCAGAACTACCGTCGCCACGTCTGGTATTACTATAAATCTTGTCCCTTGATTGTTTTTGTTTGGCAATGAATTGATTCTTTTTCATCTCTTGTTATGGTTAACTTTTTTTGTCTGTTGTGTTTGTCGCTTTTTTAGCATTGTTATTCTTATCCCCTTTTTAAGGGTTTTTTTGTTCATACAATTTTTGTAAAAAATATATCTTAGGTGCATCAATTGGCGAGCGGTGTCGTAGAAGGTACTAAAACTGTATTTTTTTTCTGAAAAAGATACAGGTAGTATAGTCTGGAAGGCGGCGTTATAAATGATAGCTACGATTATGGTATGTGCCCTTAACTAGGTTCTTGGCTTTTTTATCTAAATTTCGGATACAGTTTTTATTTTTATCAACTTTTCGAACTAAACTGTATGTTTGCAATAATATAAAAATGTATTTTTCAAAAATAATAAAATCACTAACCACAAAATAGCAACACTACTTAACCGACTACTATAAGAAGAGATGCAATATTTTTTATGAGAGATTTCGAAAAGATAACGACGTAACATAAGATTCGTCGGTACAAACAAAAAAAAAACAAACACCTTATGAGAAAGTCATACAAAGTCAAGAGCACAGAGAACGAGGAGGTTCCTCATCGCCAGCCTGTTGATAATAAAGACACATGCACTTTAAAAAAAAATACGAAGAATCGATATCAACGGACGACTAAAAAATACTTGGAATCGATTCAGTATTTCTGCGAAGAAGGGATATTTAGAGATGAGAGTATCTTCTTTTTTGTTGTTGCTTGTGGTTTTATTATTCTGTCGAATTGGAAATTGAAATTAGTATTGGAATAAATAGGTATAGGTATATGTAGGTACACATTTTTTTCTGAGAATCTCCTTTGGATTCATTATAACGTCATCTAGTAAAATATGAACAATTGTATGTATGCATGAAGTGGGGAGAAAGAATTTCAAAATATAAGTGGGTTTATTTGATAACGTCTTTTAGAGTGCAAGTTCTTTTTTTTAAGTTGTAATGTTTGGGAAAGCCGTTTACAAACGTGATTGAATTTATCGATTTCTGAAGCCCCTTTTTGTCTCTTATGTAGGTCTTTTTGTTTCGGAATTTTATCAAAGAAAGAGGAAGAAGAATACTAGAAATGAATTTGAAAAATGATCCAATTCTTTTAATATTAGGTAAACATTTTATATTCCTTAAAATACAGTACACTCGCGATATAGTGAACAATTAAAAACAAGTTTTACCAACTCGATTTTATAAATGGAATTAATTTTAGATTCTTTTTCCTTGGGCCTATGAACGCTAAATGTTCATTGAATATTTCAAAAGCATAAATGCTCATCAACTGGAACAATGAAGAAGGGAAACAAAAAATATAAAAACAAAAATTGTGTTTATAGTTTTTGTTTTTGTGGACTCTATTGATTAAAAATCAAATTGAAAGTATTTGCGACCTTTAGTCCAAATGCGTTTCGCCCAGGCACGACAGTTGGGCTCATCAGTTTTTTTCAATAGAGTCCACAAAAACAAAAACTTTAAACACAATTTTTGTTGTCTTTATATTTTTTGTTTCCCTTCTTCTTGAATTAGCCAGACCACGGGCGTCATTTTCTAGGTGTCTGAATTTAACCAAATTCCCCTAGAAAAATATAATTTACATTGCATTCATGCTGTAAATTGTATGTGTGTTGATAACCATGGACTAATATATCGCGTCTTAGAAGGGTACAACAGCATCTAACTGATGAGCCCAACTGTCGTGCCTGGGCGAAACGCATTTGGACTGGAAAAATGTTTCATTCACGTAAACATTTTGAGGTAGTGAATTTAGGTAATACAAAAAATGTTAACATTAGGCAACGTTCATACCAACGCGTGTATACGATATTGAAATAAATCAACCAAGGAGGTTGATGAATTGCCACTATTTAATTGGGCTAACCAATAGAGGATGCAAAGTGAAATCACTTCGATGAAACAAATTTTTGTATGGATAATCCCCAACTGGAACTCAATTAATATGGCAATGTAAGCATATGATAACCTGATTAAACTCCAATCTTTACAGCATTGCTAAATGGGATATACATACGTTTACAAAGTCGTGTGGAGTTCAATGCTTCGAAAACTCAATGTTGTCTATTGTCGTTAAAGTAAAATGTACGCCTTATGTCATTGTCTTTGAATGGTAATTGCATCGGGGAATCTTAAAGGCTCTCAGTACTCGGTATGTGTGTCAACGACGATCTTCGTTTGAATGACCACATTCTTGAGACGGGGGTTTATAAGTCCAATCTCGAGTATAACTCCCATATTTGGACAGGTTTAGCCCATTATTGGATAGTATTCAAACTGATAGGAAACAGAGCTATCATGGAATCATTCTCATCTCTTCATCTTAATCAGTTCACCTGTCATACCCGTTTCGCTAGGAATGCTCATCAGTTCACCATCGAGCCTAATTTTGGTAGTGCCGTTAAATACAGATATTGTTTTGTTAGTCCCACAACACGATTATGGAATAATTTACCCTGAACGGTTTTGCCTTGCCTTTTCAATTTGCAAACATTTAAGACCAATGTTAATCGACACCAGTGTTGCCGCAAGCCAAAAAAAAAAGAGTCGCTATATCGAACTTTAAAATCCGCTAGATATGTTAAAATTTTGAAAAAAGTCACTAGAAAAAATTTTCTGTACAAATATCAAAAAACATATTCATTCAAAAAATTTATTTTGTATAGTAAAAAAACATTAAGTTAACATAAGAAATCTTAAAAAAAAAAAATTGTTGGCGCCGCAACTTTGACAACCACATCACTCTTTTTAGAGCCACTGGTTTTAAATGGCTTTGAATACATTAGCCGTGTTTTATTATCGCCAAAGATCCATAAAGATTAACCCTGCTTATGATTGTTGATTTTCAAATGTGTTTTGTCTTTTTTTACACTGTAGTTTACACTACCTTACCATAAAAAGCCATCTACCCGCCATAGTAATGACTCATTTTTGGATCTTAAAAAAAATCGATCCAGATAGAGAACAGGATCCCAAATTGTTTTTGTAATACATGTCAAAAATTAATAAGATCCGGATCCACATAGATCCGTAGATAATAAAACGCACCTATTAACACAGCAACTAAATTCTTTGTCGCTGTTCAAATGCTACCAACTTTTAAGGCGAAATTTCTTAGGTTTATCAACACTCAAATAAAAATGTGACAACCATCTTTTTGCTTCGTCTATTAATTTAGGTTTTAATAATGGAAGAGCATTTATAAAATTACTAAAAACAAATTTATTTTAGTATGACAAATGGGGCAAGTCGTATACTTGTACATTGATGCAATTCACGTTAGTTTTTATCATATAATGTACGCAAAATCATTTGAAACTACATATTTTGATTATATGCTCTCAAAAGTGCTGTTCACATTGTAATCTATTTCACAAGACTTTTGAGGTCGAAGTTTTCGTTGCTGTTGAAGTTGCTGTGTCAATCTGTTTCTCGCATAAGTGCCAAATTCGAATGCCAGGGATGTAACATCAGCAGGGGCGTAATATTTGCAAAAAATTTGTTTTTGCAAAAAGTCACTAGAAAAGTAACTAGAATTATCTAGTGACAAAAAATAATTTTTTGTCGCTAAACTTTTGAAAATCGCTAAATATAGTGACAAAGTCACTAAAACGGCAGCACTGATCGACACCTCCTTTCTCTCCCCCCTGATTTCCCTGATTGATTGTTTGGCACTTACACAAATGGTTGTTCTTTTATACTTATTTGTCATTTAAAAAAAGTCATGCACGTCACAAATATAGTTTGTTCTTTATCTGTCAAGAAATTAAATCAAACGAAAGGTAGCTGCTATGTATTTTAATAAAGGTATTGAAAAACTTTAGAATAATCCAAAACAAATCCCATTTTACTTTTCGCCTTGAAAGGGTAATTTGAGTGATTTGTAGTGACATTTGATATGAAATGTTCTAAATACGAGTAGTTCAACCCCCATCTGGGAAGCTATTATACTTGTCAAATCATATCAAACAATGGCTACAATGTTGATGGATTATAAAACACTTAAAAATCCAAAAGTTTTTCAGCATAAGTTATTGACCGGAAAAAAATAAAGTTTTAGAGTTGTCAAGTGATAATTGAATTTAAATGCCTTATATGCGTCAAAATATATTTGACTCTCATCTATTAAACTATAAACTGTCAAATTTAACAGAAGAAAATACGATCACTTTGAGATTTTAAGAATTATTTTAAGATTTTTAAGTGACATTTGGATTGAAATACTCTAAACGTCAAAATATCGAAGGATGGCAACGTTCTGACACTTTTGAGATTGAAGCAATTTCCCCAAGAACAGGTTAGTTTGAGAAATTTCAAGTAATTTTTAGAACAAAAATCTCTATAAACGTAAGAATATTATCTTTCATCTATCTGTCAAGCAGCAAACTGTCAAACTCCATGGAAAGATGGCTTCCAGTCCATGGATTAACCATCTCTTTGATTCGAAAATTGAATTTGTATGGATAAAGTCAATTTTAGGACTTTTATTTGTGGATAAAATCCTCTATCTCAATCAATATACAGTTTATTCTCCATCTGTCAAGCATGGAGGTAGAAACATCAAAATATAATTTTTGCTCAAATACCCCAACTTGGGGGGGTATTTTTGATTGGTCGTCCAATTATGATTCAGATCCCGAACTGTAGTTCAGAATGGTTCTCGATGTGTTGGAATTTGTTTGGCTTGGCATTTCTTTTTTTTTTTTAATTTCATATTCCAAATAACACTTGTAGTAGTAGTGTCATAAAAATTAAAGCGATGAAAGTCCGAAAAATTCTCGTTAAGTCACAGCAATAAGTCATTATGCCTATGTCAACCAGCCATCATGAATGAATACTATTAAGAGCAGACACAAGCCCTTTTCCTGAAATTCAAAAGTCAGTTTTGTCTTAGATTCAGAGCAGAGGTGGAATTCGTCATCAGAGATGTAAATAAATTAAGTGTCACCAAGAACCCCATCTGATTGCTCCAAACATAAGACCATATGTAGAAACAGCACCCCCATCGGGAACACAAAATCGCCCACTTTACAAATTTGTTTGTTTATGTATTCACCTATCTACGTGCAGATCCAAACTGAACTCAGCATCTACCATCTATCACCTGTGCAATCAGAGACAGGGATGTCACTCTGTCACAATGATTTACCACAAGACAACCGCCGCGCCGCCGAACAGAGGTTACGAGCCGTAGGAGGAAGGTTTTTGATCGTTCTTCAATTTTTTTTCCTACAAAAGCTATAACGTGGAACTATGGTCTATATGGACACATAGATATAGAGGCACCTAACTACTAACTCATTCTCCTCCAATTCGTCCCGGACACACATGACAACCTCTACGTATTCTTAGTACGACGAACGTACTTTGGAATTAATTACGAGCCGACTACGTGACGGACCTCGATCCGGTAAATGAATGAACGAATGGAGCGGCGACGGCGGCGACTTCCCCACTCGTTTCTCGCTTTTTAATCGTAATTTACTATGTGTATACTATAGGAGGACACTCTCTACTCCCGGATTTCTTCTTGTAGCCCTTTGAGAAGGCAAAGAACTTACATATCGGCACCAATGTTGTTTCCTAATAAAACGAAAACGAAGTCCCTGTACTCTGCAGACAAGTGCCTACTTTAGTTGGAAGAAAAATAAAAACAGACAACCAACTTCACATGAATCAATCCGATTCAACTTTGTATGCATGCGAAGTGAAAAACGGGACGAACAAGAGTTTTATAATTATAGTCCTTGCATTTGTGATACACCGCCATCCAGCCACTGCTGCCGAGTGCAGATTGCAGAACTGGCACCATTCTTCGTTAGGTGCAATCAAAGCTGGCAGGGAAGAGATGGGGAACAAGAAGACGAAGTAGAAGAATAAACTCTGCTCTGGTATTCCTCCGGATGGTTCCACCAACCAACCAATCGGCTCCGCATAAAAAGAAGAAACAAGATAAACTGGAAATCTATTCAAGTTTTTCCGTTCTCCCTCCAGCCCACCGGACGACTGACACACCGTTTTCAATTCATCCCTCGGTTGAGGTTGAGGCAAGGTGAGCACCAGCATCAACAGAGAAACGCGTTCGAATTTAGATCATTACGATGCGATGGAATGACTACGACAGACCAGCACGACGACGACGATACGAGACGTTCAAGCAGCAGGAGTCTCCTCCATGTAACGATGACGACGACGACGACGCCAGTCATCATGGAGTGCTTCTTTCGGTGCTGTGGACTTGTGGTTGGGTTCTACTTTTTTTTAGCTTTACTCTGCATTAATCATCCCGAAGAGGTCCCGCTTGGTAGGTATACCCATGTGATGTTTGTGTTTCTCCGTTCACATTGGTGTTTGCTGCAAAAAGGGATTCCCTTCCCGGTAATAGCTCTAGGAGAGCATAAAGAACATCAAACATGGCGCAGATGGGTCCAGAGCAGTCAGTCGTCCGGCATTCATATATGGAGAATGGACTTGGACTATGGCAACTTCGAGGACGGCAAGAGTGTTAAATGGGCAGCCAAATAAGAAGATAGCCAGAGATATTGTTGCAAAAACAGATACAGAAATTGTTATGGAAGAATTTGCAGACGAGTTAGGAGCATGAAAATTTACAATGGCTGTAGCATGCTATACACATATGGCCTTCCTGGGAAACGAAGAATGGAGAATTATTTAGTGATGTAGTCATTTTTGGCTGGAAGAATATGGCAGATGTTATGTTGTTTGGATGCACGGTGGTGCCAATTTTTTTTTTCTTTTCTTTTATATAATTTCATGGTTTTTTCGTATACTACATAAATGTGTTTTTAAGAATTTTTAGGTAGATACAAAACTTGAATTTTAATTTTTATTTTCACTCAGGACTCAGAACTTCAAAATGATTCTGTTTATTGAAAGATGTTAAACTGTTTAGAACAATAATTTATGATCTCTGCTGATAGCTTTAAGGTATTTTAAATACAAAAATACATATATGTATTTTTTTAAAAAACTAGAACTACAGTAGACTCTCGTTAACTTGAACATACGATAACTTGAACATTCCAATAACTTGAACAAATATTTTTTCCCTTTACGCATTCTATACCTTGAACAGACTATTTTTAAGACTCAATACCTTGAATTTTTCCCCTAAGTACTCTATAAGTTGAACAAGTATAAAATGTATGCGAACTCTGTAACTTGAACAAAGTTTAATATTGAATTTCTTAAATTTTTGAATTTATGCAAGGTACCTGGGATGTTGGTACACAATGCAAACGGATTTTGTAAAGGGGAATCCCAGGAAATTTCTTTAGTACTTCCGTATAAGGTTTTATTTTTCATAATCGGTGAATTTCTTAAGAGGCCTCCGTCCAAAATGTCGAACTCAGATTCGAAGATTGGAACTTCGAATTAAAATAATCACTCCGCATTTGTACATTCAACATGTTTGATCTTCGAAAGTTGCATTTGGGTTGCATAGAAGTTACAGCCTACACACAACCTTCTTTCATTTGCTTGTTTTATTTTTGTGTCCTCTGCTCTGTTTGATCTGTTTGTAGAAAAGGGTAGAGTAAAGATGTATAGAGGGGTAAGTGTAGGTTCAACCTTTCCGTTGTGTGAAGTATTAGGCGATGGAACATTTGAGCAAGAAAAAAATATTATTTGTATCTACCTAGAAGCTCCAATATGTCTAATAAAATGAAGTTACTCGTACATACATATCTGTGTATGTATGTAGGTTATAGACCTATATCATAAAATGGAAAATTGGTGATGTTGACCTTGAATTTGAAATAATTCAGAGTTATTATGTAAGATTTTGTACCTATATTACAGATGTATTTTTTCGACCTACCTATACGTAGTCATGTAGGTACCTACATTATTTATTTGTAATTGCAGGTTTCGATAAAATGAAAAAGAAAGACTTGCATGAATTAGAAAGGTTTTTTTATTTTAAATTCTGAATACGAATTTTGCTCTCTTAAAAATAATTTTGATGGTTATCGAGTTTTTGCTAAATTTACATTTATATTTATTCTTAGTAGGTACCTACCAAGTTTCCAATTTGATAAAAAAAAGTAAAAACGGATTAAGAAAAGGCTAAACAACCAAAAAAGGGAAAATTAATACGTAATTATGTGAGTATTTAGCTATGTATTTACATTATGTACATGTTCATGCATAATTTTTTTGTTCACTTTTAACTACAAAGCTATTTTTAATTGTGACTTATACATAGGTACTATAAGGCCAGTTATGCATTCGTTAAAAAAAATCTAACTCGAAATTTTGATCAAAGTTGACATTACGATTATAGCGAAGACGAAAAAGGTGAGTCTCGAAATTCTGTCTGTTCGACTTCAGCCTAAACGACTCGCCCAATTTTCGTTAAACTTGGTACATACCTATATGAGGCTGTCAGTGCAATAGTGGCGTAACCCATAAAATTCACTTTAGAGCTACGAGAGATTAAAGAAACAGGTTTTCTTTAAACATTTTTTGTATTTTTCCTTTGACATTTTTCTTCTTCTTCTTCCTTTGTTTCGGCGCTGTTATGATCTCGATGTCGAGGGGATCATAACTCTCCCACGTATCTGCTTCACACTAGTGATCCGCCTGTGGGGTTCGCCGGGTTGACCTCAGAAATCGGCGGCAAGCCTCCCGGTTTTGTATTGTTCCATTTCTGAGGCCAACTGAATGCTGGTGTTTTTGCATTTGTTTGTACCAGGAGTGTTTAGGCCTACCTTTCTTTTTATTCCGAATTGGAACGTTGTATGATATTGCCTTTTTGACGGGGTTCTCAGGATCTCTCCTTTGAACATGGCAATACCAACTGAGTCGGTCGTGTTCAATTTTTTGGGAAATGGTATTCTTAACATGAAGGCTCCCTCGGATCTTCGTACTTCTAATTCGATCAAGCTTTGTAACTCCTGCTGTCATACGAAGCATCTTCATCTCAGCTGCCGTTAGCTTACTCTCATACTTTTTGTACATTGTCCAACATTGTGAACCGTATGTGAGTGCTGGACGCACAACTGAAGTGTAGAGCTTTCCTTTCAGCTTAGGGGGCATTTTTCGGTCACAGAAGATAGCAGAATTTTCCCGCCACTTCCTTTGACATTTTTGATTTATCTAAAAACGTGGAATAGTTTGAAAAAGGCATATTTTGTAGGGCAAGCTTTTTGTTTTTTAAATTCAACTTTATTTTGGAAAAAAAAAGTGGGTTACGCCACTATTTCATTCATGGTTTTCTGTAAAAAAAAAAGAAATGCTACGCTAAACCTATTATTGATTTTACTCCTCGTCTGATAAATCGTCAAATATTTCGATTGGAACACTTGTTGACGTTTTTAAATTATTATAAAAAAAGTGATGGATTGGTGGTATAAATTGAAGCAGTTCAATTAAGTCTTTCTTTTTTTTTATCGTTTAGTTGCTTGAACAACAAGCCGCTTGAGTTTTTAATATTAACTTATTGTCTCTTTTTTACATTTACCTCTTCGAGTAAAACATCAATTTCATTAGAATATTTATAAAAAAATGAAATTGGTTTACTTTTTTCGAAATGTAACCACTGAATTTTAAGCCATTCAACCTTGGAATTCGAAATGGGCAGTTTTCTATTTGCGATATTTTCTTCAAGAGATTTCGTGCAAAAAAAAATCAGATGAAGTCATTTTCACAATTTCAAATGGGTTTCTCTTTCTGACCGAGGAAATGACGTTAACCCAATCATCTGGGACGAAGATATCCTTATAAATTGTTTTATTCTTTTCTAATATACCAAAATCTCGGTCACGCGGCAAATAGGAATGGCCACTAACTAAAAATTTATGGTCGATTTCTTTAACCATAAAATCGGAATGGGATACCAAAAATTAGCACAACAGTGAAAGTTTTATATTTCTATATTGGCCCTCACATTGGTCAGAATAAATAATAATTATCTTAGACTGCCCTACGTTCTTAAAATAATGCATAAGACAAGATCCAATTTCTTGAGGCCCTCTTGACGCTGTGGACTCATCCCAAACATTCATGTGAACTTTTTCAGTACCCTTATTATTTATGCCGAAGCAAAAGGTCCAAAGTTGTCTTTTGTAATATACAACCAATGTTATTAGTGCTGGAGTTGGAAGGGTTTTCATGAGATCAAAAGTTATTACCGAAGTATCGTAGATACTTTAGCCATTTCCGAATCTTGCCTCAGCCCCTGCCTAGCGCGTAGAGCAGTCACAATCTAAACAGTTTCTAAGAGAAGTATGAAGGTTACGCCACTATTGCACTTAAACTATGATCAAATTATAAAATGCAATAACACCTTTTTGAGTGCCATCTAGTTTTGAGTGTAGATAGCTGCATAAAACTATTTTTGTATTAAAATAAATATATTAAGAGACCCATTTTTATGAAAAACTCATTTTTAAAAAAAGTGGGTTACGCCACTATTGCACTCATAGCCTCATACAATCATTTTAAATTTTTAAATAAGTGAAAAGAAGTTACATAAGAACATACTTTTCAAAAAGATTAAAACTTGCATAGAAAGCCAAGTGCCCACGCAATAAAGTTTCTGTATGAATAAAGAATTTATTTAAAATAGAGATAAATGACGAACCAAAATCTGCAACAATTCTTAATATCACGCCACTGAAATTGGCGTATTGTGAACTTAAGAAATCAAATTCGGTAAAAGCTAATTGTGATAGTTTTGAGGAGTGAAAGTCATAATTTTACATTTCTTGGTTTTCAAGGGAAGGGATTTTAATCACACCATAAAGAGATAAAGAGTTATACCTTACTCCTTATCTATCAAATTGGTAAGTTATATTATGATTAAATATTTGGAAAATGTTTTTTTAGTTTAATTTAAAAGATATTGGCGGAAATTTTAAACGACTTTGTCTAACTTTTTCATAATTTACGATATGTTGGACAATTCTTTTTTTAGATATCTATTGTAAATATAGTAATAACTTTGTAATAATTAAAGAAATAAATTCATAATTTTGCTTTGTATAAATGTATTTGCAAACAGTAACTTAAATCCAACAAACTAACTAATGTTTTTATTTTAAATTAATTATTTTGTAACGCTATAGTTTCAACTCAGTAATGAATCAATGTATAAGAATACACGTCAATTATTTCGACAGACGGCATATTATGTCATTGTTCTATTTTCTTTTATATACTTCTTATAATATACTTGTATTGTCTAAATAAAGAATTTTATAATTATAATAGATAATAACAGATTTATTTATCCATCGCCCGCTGCAATATTGGAAAATTTAAGATCGAAGGGCACTTTTGAACAATTGTTTCGCATTTCTAATATTCAATCTACTTACAAAGCACATCTTTTAAAAAAATCAACTCCAAATTGTTTTGGTATGAAATGACCATTGTTAATCTGAATAAAGTATACTTTTAAAAGATAAAATAGCTACATATCTAAAGTTAGACGAGCTCTTTAACGTTAAAATATAGTTTTGCGTTTAAAATTAAAAAAAAGTCGGTTCTCGTTTTATAAACGATATTTACAGTCAAACCCCATTCTAAAATTGATTTAGAGTAGGTTTTAAATGTTAAAAATCTTGCGCCATTTTGTTTATGAAAATCTAGTTTGTGTATTAATTATTGAGTTGTAACGTTTCAGCTGATATCACACCTTCCTTCCAACCTATTCATGAACAAAATTTTAATTAGAAACATTTAAGTATCTATACAATACATATCTACATACAATAATAAAATAAAAAAAAAAGATTGTAGATACTTACAATAATTATTGTAATTGCAATAAATAAGAATGTATACCAATTTTTTCTTATTTATTGGAGCGTTTTTTGTATTCGTGTCTTGGGTGTACGTGTAATCACACCCGAAACGTTACAACTCAAAAAAATAAACAAAATCTATAATTGACCTTGCGCCCACTCTAGGACAAACATCATTTTTATGAATAAGAAAGGATAATTTAATATTTTATTATCTGAGAATATTGTATTCTGCTTTAAAAAAGTCATTTTAATAAAAAGGGGTTGGGTAATGTCCTAAAAACTCTAATATCTCTTCTCAAAATTGCAAAAACTAATACCTGCCTTGAAATGAAAAAGTTGAAAATTTTAGCTCAAAAATGAAAAATTTCAAGATTTTTCAATTCCCTCAAAATCCAATATTTGTCCAAATTATTAAAAAAACTAATAGGTACCTATTCGAAAAAAGAACATTCACCTCGTCGTTCATCGCAATACAAAATAAGATACAAACCGATTTCTTATCATAACAAACATACCGAGCTTCATAATAATACATTCAATACTTTTCGCATACCAACCAATGTACATATATAGTTACTTTTCTTCGTAAAAACACACAAAACAATCCAACAAGTTAAATCTACTCCTTTGCTTCATTTTACATTCACACCCTACTCATCGCTTACCAATCCCTATACCACCATAGCCCTCAAATATTATCATCCACCGTCACCGTGGTTCTGCTCACATCCATTTCTTCCCCTTCTACACCACCCCTTTACTGAACTTCTCCTATACCAAAAAGCCTACTCGCCTTTCATGTTCGTCATACTTCTTTTTGCTTCCGTTCCAACAAAAAATAGCTATCTTCGAAAAAAACCACGTTTTGGCAAATAGATGAACTAAAAACAGCCAGTAAACAAAAATAACGACTTTTGTGCAAAAAAAAGGCTTTTATAAAATGTGTTATTTTGCAATAAAAAGTTACTTTTTGATTACTTTTTTTTAATATAAACAATTTCAGAAAGCATTATGTCATTTTGGGAAATTTATGATGATCTTTTCACATAACTACACATTAAAAAATGCATTGGAAAATGAGCAATTTTAATGTTTTTCAAAAGATGATTATTCAAAAATAGAGCCCAAAATTAAAAATCCGCTCCGACGCTCTTCTAAGTCTCTTCATTACCTTTAAAATGACGTAAAAATATTATAAGTTTTCTACTTCAATTTCTCACAAACCTTGCACAACTTTTGCAGTTTTGTGGAATTTAACGAAAGAAGCAACCGGAATATTAAAATTAAATAAGAAAAATATAAAAAAATTAAAAAAGTGGCTCGACGCTTTTCAAGATAAAATATAATTCTTTCATATGTAATTTATTTTATTTCAATACGACTTGCATTGACTTCACAAACCTTGCACGAATTTGCCCAATTTCACGTTTTTCTCAATATTTTGGGCGGAGGCCTCTTAATGTCATTTGAACACGTGCGTATTTAGGAATCGAAAAACGTTTCAATTAAAATTATTTATTAATAACATCATTATTTATGTTTTAAAATCATTAAAATGAATTTTTGTTAAATAAAAACAACAATTTTTTAACTTGATCCAGTAACTTGCACAATTCTATAGCTTGAACACTCCTGGTTTCGTCCGTGTTCAAGTTAACAAGCGTCTACTGTATTACAAATAGCTCAATAGCTCAAGACAATTTTCCGCAGATCGGAACTTAAGTTAAACAAATGTTTAAGGCTTTAACTGGATTTTCTAGCTATCAGCAGATACCTTGTTGAATTATTTTTTTAGTAATGGGTCAATAGTATCCCAGCAATGACCTCGGAACTGCTGATTGGCAGAAAGCTATTGGGACCTATCGTGAATAAAATTTCCATGGGAATTGTTCCCAACTTTCAAAATTGTCATCTCGAATAATCTCGAAAGTTTCCCTTGGAATTGGAATTTATTGATATTGGGAATTAAGTTTCATAGTGACTTTGCCTCTCATTTCAAAAGGCCAGTCGCCAGTTTACAATAAACAGTGCAGAAATATTGACCTTTCCAATTTTCGAAGATAGGGAAAATTCCGAGAAAATTTTGTTCACGATAGCCCCCAAAAACCACTAATTAAGGGACTCAAGTCCAAAGAAAATTTTACCTTCCCTCAACAGAAAAATAGTTGGAGAAGCACTTAGGGGTCTACCAAAGGCGCTCTGCTCCGCCTTGTACGAGGACGTCTCGACCATAAAGAAGCCGTCTATCCACAATTCTACGGCCGATACGGGAGATTAGTGGAATTGCTATTTGCTATTTTATCTATTAATTCCATTGCCAGACCTAAGTCTAAGTAGAGGGAATGCATCGAGAGGGATGAAGCCGCTTAAATGTACACTTTCATTATACTCATAAATAAGATAGTAAACCCCAAAAATTAGGGTGTTGGCCGAGGCCATCGACCCGAATCAGCTTTAACAAAAAAGTATCAGTTCTTTTTGTGTTGGTTCCGTTGTATAGAACCTGGTTGGTAATCTGATACACTGCCTCTCAAAACTCGAATCATCTGTATTTGAGATGGGGCAACGTTGAACCACACCGGGCACCCATAGGCAAGGCAATAATCGGCCCGATGAGCGCCATGTAGCAAATCACCTTCACCCTACTATCAAGTCGTCTGCTGAAACCATGCCCAGAGCAGCATTTACATATATGTCCGTCGAAATCCAAATACTGATCCAACCAGATACCAAGGTACTTTGCTACATTTTTACTCGCTAGTTGCTGCCCACGTAGTTTTACGATCACTAGCTTGCGCTAGTTCTTTCTCGTATCTCTTGAGGTTCCATGGAACGGAGTCCTGAACAGAATAGTTTCAGGTTTCTGAAAGTCATCGCAAGTCACGCTCCAAAAGAATTCTGATGATCTCGACTTTTGGAGCTGTTCGGTACGGATTAGATCGTCGCCATACGCAATTGACTGCGTTAGACCACCTATTAGGTCCCTGCTGTGATTACTGAATAGAATCGGCATGTTGACCACTTCCTTGCTGTAGAAGTTACATTGCCACTTTTGACAATAAACGTTCTACTATTGAGCATTGCATAATGTATATATAATAATGGTTTACTTATGGCGAGGCTAGTCAGCTTTAGATAGAGATTCTTTAAACATAGGGTGTCAAAAGCCTGCTCTTCTTCAAATCAACCAGGGGGGTCATTCCGTAACTCAATTATCGTCAGACGATATCGTTTGAACGATAGCGTTGCCTTTTTTTGATTCACGTAAGTCGATAATAGTCAAACGCTATCGTCAAAACGATAGCGTTTGGGCGATATCTAAATAGGTTTCGTCTTACATTAATTTTGAAATTTGTAGGTGACTGTAGTTGAGTGATTGAGTTTCCACTGTAAATTGACATTTTGTATTGTTTTCTATTGAATTGACAAGTTGACTACAGTTTGAGAGTTTTTGAAATGCATACAAATCTCTAAAATTGTGATCGATAGACGAGACGATAGTAGTCAAGTTACGTGAAGCAAATCATGGACGATATCGTCGACGATTATCATTTGGACTTACTGATACTCGGAAGAAGACTAATCCACCGGAGATTAGTCGGATTGGGATTGTCCTTTAACTATTTCGGAAGAGGATGTACCACAGCTGTTTTCCATTACACTGGGTAATATGCATTCTTCAGTGTGTTGTTAGAAAGTGAAGTTTAAATGTCTACTGCTAGCTGTCGTGGTACAACCTTGGATATAGCATGAACTCCTACTGATTTCTTTTTCAAATGATCCTCATTGAACCAAATTATAGAAATGATGAAATAGGGCTCTGTTTTGCAGGTCATGATCTAGGCGAATTCTAGTAATCACCTTGTAACTCTCTAACGTCAGTGTTTGCTGTCCAACAGTCTAATGCACTTCCCATTACGCCAAGGAGTACTACATGAGTATACAACTCGAAATTCAGTTCAGTGCAGTTTTGCGGGAGCCGGACTATAAGAATGGCGTTTCCGTATTTCGTAGCCATGAATCTTTCTGAGACAAGCAAATCTGGTGCTAGCTCTCCGTCTATTGCAAGCTGAGAATATTTAAACCATAATACATACTCGCATGATTAAATTAAATTCTTATCAAAAAACGATTTTTTACGAATTGATTTTGAAGCTTTTCAAATGAGCTCCTATCACCTAGACTGGACTTTGATACAGCTTTTGAGTAAGCAGCTCACATCTGAGCACAAAGAAAGAAAAAATTACTTCAAATATTGGAATATCAAATATATTCGAAAATATAGGAATTCCTTGAAGGAAATTCCGAAACAACAGAAACAGTTTGTAGACCTAAAAGAACAAGGACAATGCACATCTAGTTTCAGCCTTTCAACTGATTAATTTGTCACTTATAACATTTCAAATGAAAATAAAATCCTCTAAATAGGCCTTAAATAGCTTCTTTATGTGACACAGATATTCTTGGAAATATACACTTTTCATTTTGTTATTTTATTTCAATCACAGCAACTATGTATAGGGGTAAGGTAAGTTTGCTGACGTTTTCTGTCGACTTAAAAATATTTTTCGAAATAATTTTGGATTAATTCCAAGTGACCATCAGTATCGGCGTCGTCGTTTGGCGCATTTTCTCATATTTTTTCTCAAAACAATTATTTTTCTTTTGAATTTAATAATATTTTTTTTCGCAAATATTTATAAAGTTTTAGGTAGGTATACCTATAAAGACTTAGGATTTCACTCAGTTTTGAAATAAATTTCAGAAAAAAAAATATTTTTTTTGTTTCCGAATGAATGATGCAAGTAATTAAATGCATGTTGGAAATGGCGAATAATTTAATTTCATTTCAAAATTTTATGGGTTTTGCGGTTTTGCTGGCAATGAAAATGTCTACCTATAGGATATAGATGGAATATTTGATATTATAGGATAGTTCTGAAGTGAAAAGCTATTTCAGCTCAAGAAATCAGTCGATGTATAATGGAGGGCAGCATATCAAAATTTTGTCTTTACGTTATTAAAATTAAGAACATTCAAAACATAAACAAGAAAACAGAAGACCTAGATAGGTGAGCCCAATATCTGGTAATTGGCAGGCTTGGTGACCTAGTCTATCATAAACTCTAAGCTAACCATCTTAGGAAGAAGAAAGGGTATTTAAATATGTGTGTATGCTTACTTAATAAAAATCTTAAATCTTAATATTAATCATTTTCGTTTAGGTGCTGAGTTTGTAATTAGGGCTGATGATACCCGGCTACCCGAGTACCCGAGTTTACATAGCCACAAAGGAGTTTTGCGTTTTTATACCCGGGTACCCGGGTAATACCCGAATACCCGGGTACACGGGTAATTTACTACCCGGGTACAAGCAACCCGGGTAACCGGGTACCCGGGTAGTTGATTACCCGGGTAGAATCATCAGCCCTACTTTTAACGCGCCTATTGCATGAAATATTTTATGCTTTCCTATTTTCCGGAACTAAAGACAAAAGTTTTGCTGTATTGTGCTGACATGTTCAGAAGATATACAAAACAATCGCATATTTGCAACTTTTATCGTCCCTAACAAAATTTTACGAAGTGTGAAGATAGCACCATTTTCGATTTTCTAAAAATATAAAATTATGCCGTGATATCTTTTGCTGCCTAGTGCCACAAATATTAACGAAAACATTGAGAATTTTGCGAAAGAAGAACGAAATTTCCCAACTGAAGGATTTTTTTTGGGAGGTCAGAAATTCACAAAATTTACGTTCGCATAATTCGCAAATAAAATTTCCAACTGAGTAACTTTATTTTGGGAATTAAAAAATTAAAAACATGTACGTTCGCATAATGCGCAAACCTGTGATATTGCTACCTTGTGCAATAAATGTTCAAAATTTTGCGAACGAATGTTCCCAACTGAACAACTTTTTTCTTGGAATTAAGCACATTTATGTACGTTCACAAATTTTGCAATTTGTCTTATGCCATAAATATTAAAAAAAAAAACACGCAAAATTTGCGAAAGTACAAAATTTGCCAAATGAAGGATTTTTTTTGGAATTCAAAAACTAATCAAATTTATGTTCGCTTGATTCGCAAATATGCGAAGTTTTTCTTACAGCTTTGTGCCATAAATATTAATATAAAATTGCGAATTTCCTGAAAGAAGAATAAAATTTCTCAACTGAACAAATTATTTTGGGAATTAAAAAATGTATGTTCGGATAATGCGCAAACTTGCGAAATTAATTTAGATGCCGTGTGTTATAAATATTTAAAAAGAAATTTGAGAATATTGCACTTCTATCGCAAAATTCGCAAATTTCAAAAATCTCCCAACTGAACAACTTTTTTTGGGAATTAAAATATTAAACAAATTTACGTTCGCATAATTCACAAACAATTTTATTTAATCTCCACACCTCATGGTAGCGAAAGTTTAACAGGTTCTAATAGTATGGTTTGTGTTTTAGGAAAATCGAACATAAGAAACTGAATTTTTCGTATTATTTGCGAATTTGCGAAATTTTTTATTAGTCTCTAATTTACAGAAAAATACAAACTGAATATTTTAGAAATCCAAAATGCCTGTGTTTGATTCCCATAAGTTATCTTCGGCTGTGAAATTTGGAAATATCTCAGCACTATTTTGGTCTGCTCGGCAGATGGCAGCACAAGTTTCGCACAGTGCAGAAAAACTTTTATTTTTATGAAAATACAAAAATCATAGGTACATTAGATTTGTTCGCAAAATTTGCGAACTTGCGATTTGTTTAACATTAAAACAGAAGGCAGCATAATCTAGGCACTAAGCAGTAAAATTTGATTTGTTTAGAAAATCAAAATCGCAAGTTCTAACTTCAAGCACATGAAGCAATAACAAAAATATTTTTGGTTGAAGTCTAATATTGATAACATCACGACTCGAACATTTTCAAACGAATGAAGCAACAGTTTTGAAAGAAAAAACTGTTTATAGTAAAAGCTTTCAATTATAGAAATAAACACAACCTAAATATAGCAAAACCACTATGTGTACATATTTATTGATGCGAAACAATAGTACACTTAAATAAAGGGTCCTTTCCAACTCTTCAGCCCCATTAATTTATTATTATGTATCTATTATTTTCAAGAGAGAAGGATACAAACAAAATATTAAATTCCATAAATCCGTAGACGCCTAGACGGTAGGTATACTCGAATGTACTTTATCCAAATAACACAATGGCTCATCGGACATTCCCTATCTATACTTTCCCCTTGAAGAGCAAAGTAAATACGAAAAATTTCAGACAAGCAACAGTGCCGGTCCGATAATCCTTCCACATTATTACATAGTATAGGTATAGTTTGCCAACAATAACAAACACAGCATCATTCTGGATAAAAATGGGATTCAGCTCAAAAAAATCAAAAAAAAAAAAAGAACGCAATAAGAACGTACAAAATGTTGAAGGACAGAAACGTAAACGTGGAGGAACAAAAAAAAAGCCATTAATGGGAGCCATGCGTGGCGGACATCGAGGCGACACCAAAATCATCATCCTCTCCACAACGTAATCATCATACAACATCATGGTCGTCGTGTATTCATCTCCCAAGTTGTTATTTTTCCGTTCAAGTCTATAGGTGATTCCGAAATGCTATTTAAGGCAAGGGCGACGACGTTGGCACTTTGGCTGGCGTGAGGGAGGGCAGCGCGGCAAGCCGGCAACGGCAAGCACACCGAAAAATAAAATCAAGAAGCCAACGAATCGTAAATGTATCTCATGAATACGCGAACAAAATTCTTCGTAATAGCTCGGTTCTTATGAGTTTGCTTGTTGCTATCATTCCCCCCTCAGTAACAACCTTCCGATGGCATTTCCTTTCGAAACACGTATGTATGTAAAAACTCGCACATCGACTCACTGGCTACAGTGACTGGTTTCGGTTTGGTTTGTCATCATACAACATCAACATCATCTTCTCTTCCACAAAACGCCTCGCCTTCATTGCTGCCGTCGCCGCCGTCGCCATCGCCGCGCCACTGCTGCCATCAAAATATAACGAACCATCTAGACTTTACCACCATCTGGCTGTTAAATCGAATGAAACTTGTTGATTAAGTCTGAGCTGGAGGAGCTGGGTCGTTCGATTATTATGAAGACTTGAGACTCGAGACTCATTGAATATTCATAAAGAGAGATTGTTCCCACTCTTTATCCGCATCGACAACAACATCGACAAAGAGTCGCCATCATCGTCGCCGCACCGTGCCGCGTCGGCCGTATCGCTGCCATAAGTCTTCTTGGTGATGGTCAATAACGACAACGAGGGAGTATATGAAACTAGATTTTTCGTTTTAATAAGCGTGCACGGGACTAACTCTATCGAACAAGATCACCTTTATATCTCCAATCTCCAGCCATAAGCCGAGATTTATGGATGCTCACCTTTGAAAAGACATATTATCCCCAATCCACATAGTCAACAGGTTGAATCACTCGCAATCATTCACTGCAAAATAAATTTAAACCAAAAAAAGAAAAGAAAACATCTACATATAAACCAGTCTTCGTCATCGTTTGATTTGACTTGACACCGGTATGAGAGGGCAAACAATCATGTTAACCAGGGATGCCATCTTTGTGGAAAGTTTAAAATAAAATTGTTCAATATAAAAAATAATTTGAACTACTTAATTTGAAATTCTTTTTTGTTAAAATTGGAAAAGTAGATCTAATTTAATGTGACTACTGCTTCGCCCCCCACTTTTCGACCTATTTTCAACTCATTCGGCAAACATTTTTTTGTTTAAGCTTCCTTTAAAATAAAACACAGTCGGTACGGTATGTATATTCGAAACAGCAAAAATTAAAAACAATTTAGTTTCCAATCTTAATTTTCGAGATTCTAGCTACTTTACCGGCCTTCTTCAATTTTAATCAAAATGCTATTAAAACTGTTTTTTAACTGAAGACTTAAAACCAATAAAACAAAAGCTGTAGCAAATTTGATTTTTTACATTTTTGATCCCGGCACATTTTTACATACATACGATTGATATTTTTCGTCTTAATTCAAAAAATAAGATTATTGTCATACTAAAGGTTTCTTGTAGGGTTAGGTTAGGTTAATGAGCACCTGGTTGAGGAGAGGTAGACGCCTTTCCCCCCACTTGAAAAATCATTCCTTCACCAGGCCCGTAGGAGCATGTGGCTCCTTGCACCGTCTGGTAGAGCTAATTGCACCGTCTGGTAGATGAGTTGGATAGGTCAGTATTTGGGGATATGTCCTCTTTCCCCAAGATGATTTTATCAATATTAAGGAGAGGTAGCCCCATCAACTCACTGACGCTCTTGTTCAACGTAGGAGTGACAATAGCTAGTGTATACCCATTCTCCGTTCAGGCTGCTCCTATACAATCACCTGGTTAACGAGAGGCATACGAAAATTCTTCGAAAACTATCAAGTTGAAAAAAGAATTTAACGTACAAATTTTAGTTTATATAATTCTACACAAAACAGATTAAATAACTTTGATAGTTGAGATTTTTAACGTGTTTTTTTAACACTTTTTAACATCGTATTAATTCGACTAAAATTTTTCGCTTTCGCCATTGTTTTTAATAACTCTAAAACACACTTATTTTATTTATTTATTTACTTAAATATATTTCGGAAGCTATGCTCCCATCGTCAGTAAGCTTTATATACTAAATGCTTCCAAAATGTATTTAATTAAATATATAAAATAAGTGCGTTTTAAAGTTATTATTACAAATGGCGAAAAACATTAGTCGAATTAGTACAATTTTAAGAGTGTTTTAGTATGATACGAGTACTTAGTTTAATCGACGATTTTGATTTATTTTATTTGATCATGGGACTCTTTGACATTTACAAAAGTGCAAAAAGATCTGTTTAGGTTTACTTTATTTCTTGCACGAACTAAACGGATGTACATAGTTAAAAATTTTCAAAATTAAAGAAAGAGTAAACTACTTTAAAAGCTGTTAAGCTGTTAAAATGTTGCCACTGTTCTTTACTTACAATAGAGATTGTAGAATCAAATTTTCCACGCAAGTAGATTTTTCTATTCTATAATTATATTTGCTATAGTAAAATTCTGTGTGTTTTGTATATTTTCAATCTTTTCTTTTATTGGGTCTAATAACAACGGAAAACAATTTTTTAAGACGTTTCTGCAATAACAATAACGTTTCACATACTCTTAAGACAAGAATTTAAAAAAAATTAAAAAAAAAAAAAAAAAATTTGGACCAGTTTGAACACCCAATTAGGACCTTTTCGAGCGCGTTTAATGCCTTGGTTACAATTTTTGTAAGCGCTTATAAATGAAATGAAAACTACTGATTATTAAAAATCCCTCTGCCTTGCTTAAGAAGTTGCAAGTCTTCAATGACGTAATATTTTGTTGAGCAAAATCGATTGGGATGATATCTAGTGGCAATTCTAGTTTTATAAAAACGGAACGCTCCTCAATTTCTTTAAACAAATTTTTTACAATACCTTGCTCTTGTGCCATTGTTCTATGGACGACTGCAGTGAATAACCTTAACCTGCATGCGTGGTAAGATTGGGTGTTCAAACTGGCTTAATTTGGGGTTTTTGATGAAAACATAAACATATACAAAATAATATTTTTTTTGTATATGAATCTTCCGAAAGTACATTGTAGTGTCTCTTATTTTCAGAGTTCCATCTAAAGTGTAACATGGGCACTCTTACTGTTAAAGAAGATAATTGCTTTTCGAAATAATGTTTTCAGTGAATTTTTGAATTTATCTAACTGACAGTTTGTATATTATATTTTTAAAAATACAAAAACTCTAAATTATTAGATTTAACATCTTTTTGAAAAGTCACTCTATTACGTCACAGGTCAACAAAATTTGAATTTGTTTGCCGGCAAACCATATTTTACGTTTTCGAAAGTGTTTGATGCTTTTAATTCTAATCCGATATCAGATTTGCTCTTTGGCGTCAGGTTTATAAGAAATTCTTTTTTTATAACTAACGCGCTCTCAAGTGATTATGACTACCCTATAAATGTTTTTTTTTAACACTATGCGAGCATTTAGGAAACAATGGGAAGATTGAGTAGCAGAAACCAATGTACATTCGTATGGACATTGAAATGGGGAGGAAAAATAGAGTTGGTTGAGGAATTCGACATTCGTGTCGTACGGCAAGAGAAAGAATTTCTGTACTTAACTGTACGTCCGAAGTTTGGCTCGAACTCAAAAACTTTTTGATCGATTTGTTTAAAGTAATGCAATATAGCGAAATAACTTCTCGTCGAAAAACGAGCATAGAAATTTAAAATTAGTAATCATTCCCTTCAAATAATCCAATCTTGGCTTTCCTCTTTGAACAACCGTCATTTATTACACAATATGTTTTTGCAAAACTCATAAATTTAAACAAAGTATTTCTCAGAAATTAACGGAAATATCTTAAAATTATAAAATGGATTTTGATTAAGGAACTTTCTTGTACTACTTTGTGTGTGGCAACATAAGTAACTTAGAAGAAGGTTTACACTTTGGATGAACCTACTGTAAAAAAAAACACGATTTTTCTTCCCATAAATTTAAAAATTTAAGCTGTGAAAACTACTTTTGAAGAAACGTGTTTAAACTTGTAAGTTTTTCTCTCAACTTACAACTTACGGAAGTTGATAAAACTTACTGTAAGTCAATTACAGAGCCCTTTACACTAGACATTTTTTCAGAAGTTGCTTACGTAACTAAAACTTACATATGTAATATTGACCTTAAGGTATTGGTATGATACTAATTAAACATTTGCTAACTTTAAAGTAGTTTACGAAATCTTCATTAGTTTTAAATATTTTGTATCTTACTAAAGCAATTTTCTTAATAAATACCTAAAATAATAACATTTCGCGTGCAAAAAACTTTTTTGAAGTTTTTAAATTTCAAAGAGCCATATGAATATAGCAAGATACTAAAAACGTAAAAAATCTATTTGATGATTTTAACTTTAATAAAATGTTAGAGAAAGCATGATGCTAAACTGAATTAAAATTTGCAAAAATCATCATTTAAACCAAGTATTATACTTAAACAGTTTAAACATAATACTAATCTCTATCTCAAAAAGCGGATGTAATTAAAGCAGATTCGAAGTCAGGGCATAAAAAACTTTGGAAAGAAATTGTGTTGGCCATTTTTATTGATATCTGACAACCCTATGTGAAGGCAACCTATGAATCGTTGTTTACGCTCCGTAGAACACCGGATTCGCTGGTATTTTCTTGACTGAGTCTTATAAACAGATGCTTGCGTTGACCACAACAGCGACGGCGATGGCTACGAAGACGATGATGTTTGTTGATGATGATGATGAAACACGCGAATCGAAGGAAAATATATTTTTTATTTTTATTTTATTTTTATTTTATTATTCTCATCAAGCAGATCATATAAAATAAATTAATAATAATATACAATCTTATAGACTACTGAAATATATATAAGTAGCATGCGGTACTTTACAAATAAGTTGAGACTTAATGACTAACCACCAGGATAAATGAACGTTAATATAAAGATAACATGTTTTTTGAATGTATCACGACTTAGATTGTCGGTAAAATCAATATGATTACAAATTAAATTAGCTTGTTTAATACAACGAGTAATCGGTTCATTGAGTCCATAGTTTACTCTATGGTAAGGAACAAAGAATAAACTATGCACTCGCAGAGCCCTCCCAGGAGCATACAGTTTAATAAATGACAGGAGAAAAGAACAATCAATCTGGTTTTTAAGTATATCGCGAATAAAAGTAATTTCAAAGAATTTCCTACGAGTTTTTAAAGTTTGAAGATCCAGTAGCTTACATCTTGTACTATAACAAGGCATTTGAATATTCCAATTAAGTCTACGAATGGCAATTCTGGTGAATCGTTTTTGGATACTTTCAATCCGATCAGAGTACATTGTATAGTACGGATTCCATATGACACAACAATACTCGAGAATAGGTCTAACGTATGAATAGTATAATGCTCTATGAGTATATGGGTCGGAAAATTCTTTAGAGTTTCGTGTAACGAATCCAAGTAAAGAATTTGCCTTAGCCACAACAAAGTCGATATGAAGGGAGAAAGTAAGCTTAGGGTCGAAGACAACGCCAAGATCTTTTTTTTCAAAAACCATTTGCAATGGAATTCCATCAATTTCATAAATAAAGTTAAGAGAAGAAAAATTCCTACGGAAAGTTAAAAAATTACATTTAGAGACATTAAGAAACAACTGATTAGAGATACACCAGTCTGCTAAAGAGTTAAGGTCATTTTGAAGTAAAATACAATCAATAGGAGACTTAATGCAACGAAACAATTTTATATCGTCTGCGAACATAAGACAGTTTGAATTTTTTACTGTATCGGGTATATCATTTATAAGGAGCAGAAAAAGCAGTGGACCTAAGTGGCTCCCTTGAGGTACGCCAGAAGTAACAGCAATGGGATCAGATAGTAAATTATCAATTTTTACGTACTGAGTACGCCCAGTTAAATAAGACTCAAACCATTTCAACATATTTGAATGAAATCCGAGCACCGAAAGTTTCTTTATCAAGATCTCATGATTAACTTTATCAAATGCTTTGGAAAAATCTGTATAGATGACATCACATTGATAACCATCCTCAAGATTACGAGTTATCTCCTTACATAAAATTGAAAGATTTGTAGTAGTCGACCTTCCAGAAACAAATCCATGTTGGAATGGAGAAATTATTTCCTTGAGAAAAAAAGATAACTTTGCATAAATCAGTTTTTCAAAGAGTTTAGGAATCATTGAAAGCTTACTTATTGGACGATAGTTATTGACAGCTTGCTTTGATCCAGATTTATGAATAGGAATAATAAAGGATACTTTCCAATCGTTCAAAAACTGACCCGTATTAAGAGACTCATTAAAAAGCAGAGTTAATGGTTCTAAAAAGGCTCTAGCGCATGTTTTTAACACTATTGGAGGAATACCATCGGGGCCGGGTTGTTTATCCGGATTCAGTTCACCAAGAGCCTTTTCAACATCAGAGTAACTTAGATATAAGGAACCGATATTGATTTGATTTATTGGAATATTAGGGGTGAAATTTTCGGATGCATAAGATGGTGAATAAACCGATTGAAAAAATTTTGAAAACATATTACAAACAGTCATAAGGTCACTTGATGAGGTATCCAAATAATGCATGCAGTTTGGGATACCATTGGAACATTTCTTATTTTTTACGAAATTCCAAAAACTTTTACTATTTTGCTTAAGATTAGACTCGGTTCTATAAATGTAGTCTTTATATAAAAACTTATTAAGAACAACAAATTCCTTATGAAGCCGTAAATAGTTGTTAAGCAAAAACGTATTATTGTTGGAATTCCGATATAATTTATACGCTTTATTTTTTTTATTTGATAAATTACTTAATCTTTTATTAAACCAGACTGGTTTGGAATTTTTTCTAATTGGAACTTTAGGAATAAACAGATTTATAGCTTCAGTCAATGCATCGCGAAAAAAATTGTATGCTTCAGATAAAGTATCATTTAAAAAAATGGAGCTCCAAGGAAAAGCACTAATATATGTACTAATTGAATTAAAGTCACCAGTTCTATAATCATATTTGAATAAATTACTGAAACATGGCTTAAAATATATATAAGACTTGAAATTTAAACAAAGGGCTAAATGATGAAGAGTATTCGGAAATAAAGGGCAAATGTTTTTAATTAAGTTAGAACAAAATTCTTTATCAACAAAAACCAAGTCAAGAATTCGATTTAAATCATTTTGGAATTTATTTATTTGAATAAGATCTAATTCGGAAAGCGTATCAATAACTAAAGATTCATGAGCATTTTTTACATTGAAAGGAATGAGACAAAGCTCATCAGGGTCTAAAATCCAATTTACATGACATAAGTTAAAATCACCCAAAACAATTGAGTGTTGATTGGAAGTTAAATTATTTAAAACAAATCGAGTATTTAAAATATGCAAATTATATAATTCAAGTGAACTACCTGGCGGTATATAACTTAATATAATGAGTACATCTGTTGAGTTGTTAAAGGTGACACATACAGCAAGTTGATCGACATCAAATTCGGATGAACGAGACGGTAAATAAATTTCACGGCAAGAAAATGATGAATGAACAGCAAGCAATACTCCACCTCCTCTTGACATCTTCGTTTTCTCAAAACAACGATCTTTGCGAAAAACCGAGAATATATTTTCGTCGAAAAGTTCAGAGTTTAAATAATTATCATTAAGCCAGGTTTCGGTAAGGGCGAAAATGTCATAATGGGAAGAAGATGAGTTCAAATGTAATATATTTGTTTTTGTACGAAGACCACCTATATTTTGGTAGTAAAGCAGAAAGTCTTTTTTAGAAAGAGACGGCGAGTTACAGTTGTTGAGTGAATGAGGAGAATCAGAAAGAGAAGGATGCAGTTCTGATGTTGTTGTTGTTTTTGTTTGAACTGATTGTCACTGAGAAGGTAGAGTAGCAGGTTTAGTTTGCGGTTGAAGTAACTCAAGTTCTATCGGTTGTAACGATGGTGCAGGTGAATTGATCGTTGGTGTAGTTTCTGTTAATATTGTTGTTACCGGCGTTGGGCTCACTTTTTTATTATGTGTAATGAATTCTTTCACTTGTACATAGGAACCCCATACAGACGGGTCAAGAACTAACGAAAGTTTATCTGCAGGTACACTGAGTTTGAATGTTATGAATTTAAGAGTAGATAAGTCGGTATCTTTTTTAATGAGTGGATAACATTTTAACTGGTCAGATGGAATATTAGTCTTTTGGGAAATGCTCTTAATTATGTCACTAGAATTAGTATTTTTATCGAATCTTGACAGATGAAGCCACTTTATATTAGGTAGCGCACAAAGAGAGGACGACGAATCAGAACCAATAATTTTTTTTATTTTTGAATACTTAATTCAACGAATCGATAAAGCAATAAAAAAAAGTGAAGACCCAACAAGTTGGTTTCCAGGTAAAAAGCTATGATTCACTAGCGAAAATCTTATGTACCTACATATATTTGTGAGAATAAAAGAACGAATATATCTTTTGTATGAATGTATATTCCCTGTGTAGATACAAATTTATCTAAAACAAATTTTAATAGAAGGTGTATATTTGCAGAATATGTATATTTCCTTCTTCTTTATTTCACTTTACTTTCGCGCAGTAAAATGACAGAACAAAAGGGTGTTGCCTCTTAGTCTTTTTGTTCGTTTTTCATTAATAAAATAATATCTCTATGATAAGATACTTTTTGAACTTAAATCGTTAGCTCTTGAGTTTTTTATTAGATTTAAATAATTTTAGCTTAGATCTATAGATATGCATGAATGAATACGGAGATGATTCAAGTATTGTTTAAGACTTGATTTCTTGCAATAAAAAGTTTCAAAGATTAAAATGATTAGGAATGGGTAAGTTTATACAAATCCCTTCGATCTTATCTTTTAACTTGTGATTTCTATTATCTCGAACTTGAAAAATATATGATTCATGCGGTAAGAATTCATTAAGTCTTTTATGGATTTCGCTTGTGGTTTAAGTGTGTTGATTAGATTGAAAATTCTGGCACAATTATAATTTCACTTTGTTTTACATTGATATTAGATATACCTATCTTAGAGTTTTTTTTTGTTTTAATTGATAAAACATCAAACAAAATTTATATGTATACCTAGTAACCCGAATTGAATTTTAACTAGAATGTATTTGAAATTGGATTTCACAGAAGAAATTTTTCGATTTATGAATATTTTGATAAGAAATCAATTTGGTCTATATCAGTTCAATAACAAGAACTTTTGAAACATTTCCAATCAATATTGTATTATTAAAGAGATTATAAAAGAAAGTATTCCAAATTTGACTGAAAATTTTGCCAGAACATCAGAAGGGGTGGAAAATGTCTTACACTAATATAGAAACTGTGAACATTTAGCTGCCTTTTTTGGCGGTCTCGATAATGTGGTCATTCCAACGAAGATATTCGTTGACACACATATTGAGTACTGACAGCTTTTCGGTTTCTTCGAAGAAAGTGTCATTGAAGGACAATGGCATAGGAGCTACATTTTGCTTCAACGACATGTAAAACCATTGAGTGTTCTCCACACGATTTCTAATATCCCATTATTAGCAATACAGCTGCAATTCCACTTCCGAAAGAGATGGAAATGAATTTGAGAACGAGTATGAAAAGCTGAAGATAGAATCGTCGACAAAACAATGAAGTGGATTAGAAGTTTCAGACAAGAGATCATTTATAAGAAATAAGAAAGAGAGTTTGAGACAAAACGGAGTCCTGCGGTACACCAGCATCTATTTTGTGAAGATCAGACTTGAAACCGTCCAAAACAACATGTATTGAACGATTCAGAAGGTAATTGCTAATCTAAAAAATAAGGGCTTCGTTGATACCAAGTGTACACATTGTTGATAAGAGAGTCTGGTGCCAAACTCTATCAAATGCCTTAGAAATATCAAGAGCAATAATCTTACTTTCTCCAAAACAATATAAAGATATGATCCACTCTTCGGTTAGATATATCATCGGATCACGATTGCTGCGAAAGACGTTTTGTCGGACATAAACAATCTTTCGGTCGTCGAGCTATTTCTTGAATTTACGATTGATCAGCGATACCAACCCCTTGGAAAAGAAGGGATTTAAGTGCAATTGTTAGCAAGAAGAAGGAGGAGGAAGGGTTTACCTTTTTAGGAAGATTATGAACAAAAATGCTGTTTTCTATCTTCCAAGGAATATTCCAGAACAATAGGAGCGATGGAACAGCTTACGCCAAGGTTAGGTTAGGTTGGAGTGGCTGTCTAGTTGTTGTTGACTCACTTAGACCTCAAGGATCCGTTGTGATACCACTAAAGAAGTTACTCATGGGAGAGTAATGAATTTAAACAAACCATTTCGTGCTTTTAATGAAGTTAGAGAGACATTTTGTGTCGATCGTTGCCAGTTCACTGGTATTATCGAAAAAGGGATTACCGAGATAGTTATTCCTTCTATTGGAGAGTGCTGGACATGTACATAGTAGGTGTTGGACTGTTTCCTCTTCCTCCTCGTCCATGCAGCTTCTACAGAAGTCATTTGTGTAGACTCCTAGCCTCAAAGCATGTCTACCTATGAGGCAGTGTCCTGTTATAACTCCGATTGTAGAGCTTATATTTTGTCTGCTCAGGGAGATCAAGCCATTTGACCGTTTTAGGTCTATGCTTGGCCATATTTGTTTAGTTGCCAGGCAGGTGGTACCCTGTGACCATCTAGCATTTGTTGATTCTAGAGCATATTGTTTGAGAAGATATTTGCATGTAGCAAGTGGTGTTCCTATGTTATGTTTTTGTCTAACAGTAGGCAGAAGTGTTCCGTTTTTGGCGAGCTCATCAGCTTTGCAATTTCCCGGAATGTCTCTGTGGCCCGGCACCCAAATAAGGTGAATATTAAACTGTTCTGCCATCTTATTCAGAGATGATCGACAGTCGTGGACTATTAGAGAGTTTGTGGAGACAGACGCGAGAGATTTGAGAGCGGCCTGGCTGTCCGAGAAGATTCGTATATCCTTGCAAGATATAACGTTTTCTTTTAGCCAAAATAATGCCTCTTTAATCGCCATTACTTCTGCCTGGAATACACTACATTGATTAGGAAGTCTATATGAAAGACTGAGATTCAGTTGTTCCGAATAGATGCCACTTCCAACGCCGTAATCGGTCTTTGAACCGTCTGTATAGAAGTGTACCGCATTGTCTTCCAGGGGTCTCTCCTCTTCCCAAGACGATCTTGAGGGGATGGAAACAAGGAAGCTGTTTTCGAATACCATTTTTGGGGTGGTATACTCTAAGCGATCTGGGATAGATCTGAAATTGTCTAAAATAGTTGTATGACCAGTATTGTTACTGATCCATTGAGAGGTGGCTCTAAGTCTCACGCATGAGTTGGCTGCCACCATTTTGGAGAAGATGTCAAGAGGTGTTAGGTTTAAAAGCACTTCCAGGGCTGCGGTTGGTGTTGAACGAAGTGCTCCTGTGATGCACATACCTGCTGACCGCTGGACTTTGATGAGTTTATTTAGATTTACCATCTTGTCCAGTGCGGTCCACCATACGACAACTCCATAAATGAGTATCGGTCTGATTACCGAGGTGTATAGCCAGTGGGTTATTTTTGGGGAGAAGCCCCATTTTGAACCTATTGCCTTTTTACAAGTAAAAAGCGCTACGGTAGCCTTTTTTACTCTTTCATCAATATTTGCCTTCCAATTTAGTTTTTTGTCTAAAATGAGGCCTAAATATTTGGCTTGATCGGAAAAGCTTAATGGTATTCCTTTAATCTTGGGTGGGTTAAACTGAGGAATTTTGTATCTTCTCGTAAAGAGTACTAATTCTGTTTTATGTGGATTGACGTCCAAGCCACATTGCTTAGCCCACTTTGTTAGCCTATTTAAGGCATTTTGTAGGAGTTCTGAGAGAACTTGGGGATGTTTCCCAGATACAGATATTGCAACGTCGTCAGCATAAGCAATCACCTTGAAACCCTCTGCTTCCATTGATGTTAGTAGTTCGTTTACTACCATGTTCCATAAGAGAGGCGAAAGGACCCCACCTTGGGGGGTACCTCGATTCACCGATCTGGTGGTAGTAAAACTTCTCATGATCATGAGAGATGTTACCATCCACATGACTCCTGTCAATGACCGCGACTATGATCTTGCCTTTGAGCGCGTCTCTAAAAGAAAGATCTTTATTGAAGGCTGTTGTGCTGCTGGAATGCACTTTCTGCCTTTTCGCTTCGGGCTTGTCGCCCTCCAGAGACCTATTGCGCTTTGACGTTGAGTCGCTGCAGGTCGATTTGTTGTTACTGCTGAGGAAGCCACTAGCCCACTCGAGTTTTCGCGTTTGCTCCGGGGTTCTCTCCTCCGCCGGTATGACACCGACTGCGGCCAGAATCCGCGCAGCATTACGCTGATCTCGACTGGCCTGTGCCTTCATGGACCTCTTTCTGGTCGACCCAGAACTATGTCCGTGTGACACAGTTGTGGATCCACCTCCAGAGTTAATCGCTATCGATGCCAATCGGGGTGCGCCCTCATCCTTCGAGTCATTTCCACATGTCGTAGATTTTGCCTCTCCGGATGGAGTGTCCCTTGTTGGGGTCGCTTGCGACGTCCTAGCAGGAGCGGGGATGGGGTGTGATGTGGAATCACCTCCCTTGGGACAGCCCAGCGTCACAGCTGTACCACTGACGGATAGTTCCTTTTTGTAGAGGTTGCGGCTAGTAGAGGGAAAAGGATTCCCGCCACTAGTAGCAACCACAGGGTTGACAACCCGTTCGCACCTCTGAGTTGACTCGACAGCCTTTTCAGGAGATGTGACCGCGTTGTCAGCCCTGGCTCGATTTATTTTTCTTATTATTTTTCTGTTTGTTTCTTTTTTTTTTCATTTTTTTACCACGAGTAATGCGGAAAGACGGTCAGCCCCGGCAGAGCCGCTTACCGGGGCAAGGCAAAAATATGACGGACCTTGCCACAGCATCCGAAAGAGCTCGTTAATGGCTGGTTTATCCCCCAGCCTTTCATTCTTCGGCACGGTTTTCGTACAAAGTACGCTCACACCACCACTGAAATTAGGAACCTCTAAACTATGATTGAATTGGGTTTCCGGACTTTGCACTATTGAGGAGTTACAACAATTCGGCGACCCAACTCAACCTTAGCTAATCACCATCCTGCCAAAAACGCACAGGACTACTGTGGTGATCATTGCCCACCTGGCACCCACTTGGAGGGTTTGAATGAGGATTTTTGCCGGGAAAAAATGCCAAGGTTATGGCATTTTTTTTTATAAATGAAACCACGATGTGTGCTTTGCACTTCACCCCCGCTCTTGAATTTTCTGCATTAAGTTCCGTAAGCTTATTTAACCCTGTCTCGTTTTCGTTACAATAAACAGAAAATTTGAAACAGGCTTTTTACCCCTTTTTAAAAAAGGTTTACCATGAACATTATTGAGAGATTTCTTTGTCGAAAATTCAAATATGTAGAAAGAAAACATTTAAGGCTTACATAGTTTACTCATTGAGTTGATACAGTCATTGCCCTACTTTCCTTCCCTCCTAAGTCGACACTCTTGAAGAAGACGTCTAACTATGCAACTCGAGAAAAATCTTCCCGATTTTTCTCAATGAATCCAACCGTAGGTGGAGCAGTCTCACAAACTGTGTCATATCAAGAAAGATATGGCCTACTTACAACAACTCACGTTCCAACGATCTAATATGCAGACCCAGGCGCGACATAGCCAGGATCACAGCAATATGCAAGAAAGCTAGGCATCCCCTACAACCCACACTGCCGTAGTTGTGGAGATCCACAAGGAATAGAAACTGTGGTTCATTTTCTTTGCGATTGCCCAGCCTTAGCAAATTACAGGATGACTTCCTTTGGGAAAGCCTTCCTCGATGACCCCAGCGAACTTTCGGAGAAGAAAATCAAAGATCTGATTATCTTTCTGAATGCGACAAAATGGTTTTAGCAATGCTCCGCTAAAGTATTTAAAAGCCATATTCTTCCGCACTAAATCCTCATTAGGTTGACACGAGTTAATGGTAACAAAACGGCGCACCCCAGCGCTAATTGAGTCGCGGGCCCAGGGCTGGCGACTACCATCTCTACCTGCTACCTACTCGAAACTTACTGCGTTGGTTAAAATCCGTTTTCCATTTCTGTAGGGTTTGGTACAAACATGATAAGCGCATAAAATAATTTGCGTTTTTATGTCCACTTTACATGGAGCGATGGCTTAACGGGTTTACTGACTTTCTTCAAATTTGAAATATTTCTGAAAATATTCTTTAAAAATTGATGGTCCAAATTTTAAGAATCGATTAACCCGTTTAGGTTCCAACTTCATGTAAAGTGAACGTAAGGTTGCTAATTATTTTATGGAGTTATGATGTTTCTACCAAGCACCACAGAATTGTTCTAAAACTTGCGAGATTTGTTATAAATGAACATGCTAACACTTCAGAAACACAACTGGTCTATCACAAAAACCCACCAAGTTTTGAAAGGTATCTCCTTTTCAATGCAGCAAAATTAGTTTTAGAAATATTTCGACTTAATAAATTGATTAGGTTTTCATCCAAATTTTGTATAATTTTAAATTGCAGCTTAGAACTGGGATTTCGGCCAGGAAAGTTCATGTAAAACTCATACAGATTCAAAAATATAACTACAGTGGGTGATCAAATTATTACGGCTTATGGAAGAAAACTTTTTTATTTTTCTATTTTTTAATTTTTATTTAATTATTTTTTTAATCTTATAAACTAAATAAAAATAAGTTTTAACCAAACAAAAGTGAACAAAGTTTTAAAAAACTTTAGTATTTTGTATTTTAAACGTTTGTCCATCTTCGCTTTTGTGAGAAATGGCTTTTTTAGAAGTGGCTTCTTTGCTAGACGGCAGCAACAAGAACCCATATCTTAATGGTGACGTATGACTGTCATGTCGGAAATCTTTATTCCAGACTCTTGGATCAAATTTGTTAAGGTCATACGTATATTTTTCTATTGTCAACGCATATTTTTTTAATTCTGCGTTCATCTCGGAGAGTAGTATTTTTTTTTGTGCAGATTTTCGTTTATTTTTTTTTTAATTTTATCTACTGATGACTTTGCCAATATTGCAATCTATGGAATTTTTTTCGGAGTGTACGGTGTTCAATAAAAAACTCATTTTTTGGAAAATTTTCTCTGGCGAAAGGTCTTTTCGTCTAGCCATGATTAGACGAGGGTTTTAACACAAAAGACTCGATTAAACCAAATTGATTATTGACACAATACCTACCTATAAAACTTAATGATTCCCAAAACACGTTTTTGACGGTAGATGAAAATTCGGGCAAAGTTACGAAGATAATTCACGAAAAAGCACGTTAAAAATCTCAAGAAATAAAAAAACTACATTTGAAAAAAATGAGGTAGGTACCTACCCATTTAAAAAGATGGCTACTACCAAACTAAATATTGTTTAGTGTTACCAATTTTAATTTTATTTAAAGCTTAATACTTTTAAATTAATTTTATAAACAAATAAATATATTAACAAGGTTATTTTATGCATTTTCATGCACTTAATCCTGAAAATGTGTTATTTTTTCATGTGGCCGTAATAATTTGATCACCCACTGTATCTGAAACATGATCTCTAATAGCAGACAACTTGAAGCTTTGGGTGATTGACAGTCTTCGAAGCCCTGTAACATGGACTTTTTTAATTTTGAGAGAACCTCTGTTTGAAAATAATGATCTAACGGAAGTATTAATATGTTCTTCTGTCAGGAAAGGACATACCTACCTATTATACAGATAAGTTTACCTGTCAAAAACAACCTTTCCCGTAACTATAAGCTAACCTGTATTAACTGCATCGTTCACGTTCTTTTTAACAACAGGCATAGGTATTCTACTCGTATTATAAATCGTCCTTATTCCAAACCTACAAAATCCCCACTCAAATTTCAAGACTAACTCATCCTAAATGCTGTTATGTGTTCTTTTTTTTATATATTATGTACCTATATCAGATACAAAAATAAATCCTTTCAATCAAAAGGAAGACATAACCTCGAAACTGCCAACATTTACGTACTACCGTTGTCGTTGTTTTTTTTTCACACCCAGAGAAACCCATGTCTGCAACATTTACTATATTACAAAGTTAGATAAGGTAGATATGGATTCGAGGTGGGGTTTGCCCTAAAACTGCACCTTCTCATGGGTTCATCAACTAAATGACGAACTGAACGTTAGTTTGCATATTATTTCAATTCAAAGAGAACGCAGGTCATCCAAATACGAAGGAAAAATCCGCCGTTAAAACAAAACCCGCCCGCACTAGAACCCATTTATCTTCTAGTTTTATGGTCTGATTTCATTTCTCATATAATGTATAGGTATATCCTTTTTTGTTTGTTTAGCAACATTTCATCGTTTTTTTTTTTTACTTTCATTTGTTTCGCATTCGTATTCACCCCGATCCCGACCCCCACCATCATCAGTGCGTCGTCGTTGTCGTCGTGGAGCAACAAGCGAAATGCTTTTTAGTACGTGGGAGGCAAACAAGAGGAGTTAAAAGGATAGCAACAGTCACTGTCGGCAAGAGAAGAGCAAAAGAGCTCCCTTACGATTATTTTGCAATCCTCTTGAGAAGAAAAGTATTGTTTTTCTTTTTGGGGTTGTTATTTAGTCCTTGTGCTGTGCGCTACGTGTGTCCTTGTGTTTCCTTCTTCTGACTCTACACCCCTCTCTTTTGCTTCTCATCATCTACTCGTACTTCTTGCTCTATTCTATTTTGGTTTCTTGTGCTCGTATTTCTATGTAAGTATGCAGAGAAAGTTCTGTTTTGTGTTGTTTGGTCGCCCATTGAATTTTCTGAATGGCTTTAGAGAAGACCGAGGATTCTTTTTTTTTATATCTTTCAATCTCATTCCAATCTACCTTGGGTGAGACCGAATTCCCTACACCCACAATCTTCCTTCAAAGCTCTATTTGTGTATTCTATAGCCATCCTTCGTAGTTCTGTGTTTCACTGTTTTTGTGTTTTATTTTCTTTGTTTGCCTTTTGGTTTAGATTGGAGCCTGAAAGGTTATATCTACAGTTTTGTATTTCTAAATATACATATGTATCTATATATGTATCTCAATGCTGATACTTCTGCACTTGTTATATTTTTGTTGTAGGTTATCTATCTTTATTATTTTTCCATAAGGTATTCTCCTCTCCATTTGTTCATGGAAGATACTCATAAGCGCATTTATTTATTGTTATCTTTCTAGGGCGCTAGATTTTTTGGGGGCGACTACAATGGGTATACGTTGCGTTTTTATAACTTTTTTTATAAAAATTAAGACATTTTTTTAAACTTAGTAATCTTTAATCTCGGTGGATATCGAAAAGTTTTTTTCTGTTTTAAAGGTAGGTATAACAAAAATAAGCCCTCTTCGTTTCAAAGAATTCATAGACCAGAGGCGACGAATTCGTAAATTTGCCCCTATCTACTTATTCTATACCTACCCCTATTGCCAACGACTTGTATTTTTGAGTTAGTGTGAGTGATTTTTTGTATCCCTGCACATATAAATACGCACGTAACATATATACATACTTTGAAGTACCTTACTTATACGATGTACCTACCTACCTAGGATTTCTCATCCATAACCATCAGGGGTTTTCTTGGTTTTTTTTGTTTTTGTAGAAATGTGTGTTGGGTCGGGCATTACGTAAGGGAATCCCCAGCACAGTCAAGTGCGGATGATTGTCTTTTATATTTCACCCGTGTGCTGGTTGTTGGAGTGAAGATATAGAGTTTTTTTTGTGTTTTTGTTGTTGTTCTTTGTTGGAATATAATCTTGGTGTTAGTGTTACCAGACGGATACACAGAGTCATAATAAATATTCTGTTGCATAGTCATTAAACTTTAAGGGTGTGGGGGTGCTATTTATTATCAACATAGGTATACAATCCACCTCGACATTTTATAATAAGAAAAAAAAATCGTAACAAAGGATTTTTGCAACCTAGTTATTAGAGGAGGGGTTACAATTATGGAGTTATAGAGGGTCGTTTTTTTTTCTTTTTTTTTTGTAAAAACAAAGTTAATGCTCTATGCAGTGGTTGTCATCGTGTGTATGTTATGAGAGAGTTTTGGGAATCTATCGGTAACAATCACATTTAGATGGGTTGAAGATTCTGGAGAAAGATACAAACCCACCACCCTCCAACTTGGGGCTTGTCTGTGATGGGGTTATGCTTTAGCAGACGTAAGAAGTTACAAAACAAAAATATTACATATGCACATACGTTGATATAAACAGGCAACAGGATGAGGATGAAACTAAGTGACGAGGATAAAAATGGATATTGAATTTTGTATTCAAGAACAGCTTTACCAAGGTATCTAGAAATGGAATGAAGATGTAATAAAATAATATATGTATGTATGTTTGAAGTTGAAATTTTACGGAACTTATGAAAATGCCAATCACGTAATGCGTATGTCAGATGGAAGTAGTTACACATTGCTGTAGGTATGTGTATGACATATTGAGCTAATTCATATAATTTGTATTAATTTTATTTAAATTGAAGAGAAGATGTGAAAGAAAGATCTAGAATATTAAATTGGAAACGTGAATTTCGTGAAATGGAAAGTTTTATAAAATTCAATCAAGATTTTGATCTGATTAAAATTTGTTGGGATTTAATTTTAACATATAAATAACGTGAAGCTTGGAGGTTAAGGATTTTTGTTTTATTAATTTGCGTGCAATAAAATGTTTAAGCATCGCACTGGCGTGTAGGAAAGTTGTTGAGGATGTAAAAGGATATTCTGATGCACAGTGGTTGAATGTCTGAATATCGTAATAGGGAAGAAATATTGATCCGGGTAAGGCATTTCACATTCGTTTAATTCGGCTAAAGAAATAATTTCTTAATTTAACTGTACGTCCGAGGTTGGGATCAAGAGTTAACCGATGGGTATTTCGTGGAGCGCGAGTATCAGGGTTGAATTCCTTAAGATTTTTTTTTAAATGAAAGACAAGTACCATTGCGGCGGTGCTGGAGAGATTCAAATGTTATTGTTCCAGCAGCCATCATTTTTAAAGCTTTTTTTTGGATTCTAGTAGGGAATTGGAGAACATGTCCGAATATGGGAATTGTGTTTGAGCTTTCTATAGACTTTATAGATTGTAGTCAGATTAGGTGACAAATTTCTTGCAACGTCGCGTCGAAGGAAAATTAAGCAGTGTTGGTGACGTCGAATATATTGTCATTCCACCCAAGGTGGTCTGTGATGCACATAACGAGAATTGCCGTTCTAAATCTACATCCGAAGGACAAATACGTGGATCTGGAAACTATTTGACAGTACTGTCATCAGCAAAACAATTTAATAGATTAGAAGTTTTAGACAAACGATTATTGATGAATATGAAAAAGAGAGTCGAAGACAAAAGGGAGACCTGGGTCACATTAGACTTTATTTTATGAATAAAAGGCTTGAAACCATCAAATACAACAAAGTCTATAGCGGTTCGAAAGAAAAGATTCATCAATACCAAATTTACGCATTTTTGATAAGAGAACGTACATTAGAATGGGAAGAAGATTTGCCTTTTTAGGGTCAGGCTAGACAAATACAGTTTTCCGACCGAATTTAAAAAAAGTGATGGAATGTTAGAAAAGCTTTAGCAGTGATTTTGCCAGTGCTGAAGAACACCTCTTCAGAATAAGGGAGGGATAATATATACGCAAAAATGGCATATCATACAAAACACAAAATAAACTTATCCAGCGATCTGATAGGTAGTCTTCTGCAATCAATAGCGTATGCCGACGATCTAATTGCGTACAGAACGGCCCGAAAGGTTGAGGTTATTAGAATTCTCTTGCAGCGTGACTTTGAGAAGATTCAGCGATATTGCGATGACTGGAAACTGAAAATAAATGTCCAGAAGTCGGAAACAATTTTGTTCCGGACTCCGTTGGCTAGAGCCCCGCGGGATACGCGCAAGAATTGGCGCAAGATGGTCATCGTTGATCCTCACGGGCAGCGATTAGCGAGCAAAAGTGTAGTGAAGTACCTCGGTATCTGGTTGGATCAGTATCTGTATTTCGACAGACATATAGATGCTGCGCTGGCCAGGGCCAGAGGAGCCTTCGGTCTGACAAAACGACTGTTTTACAGCAGTCGGCTTGACCCCAGAGTGAAGGTCATTTGCTACATGGCCCTTATACGGCCGATGATCGTTTATGGTTGTCCAGTGTGGTTCAACGTTGCTCCATCTCAGATGGAGAGAATTCGGGTGTTCGAGCGGCAGTGTCTTCGACGCTGTACTGGTTTGCATCGGACACCCGAATCTTCTTACGTTCACTATTATCCGAACGAGACTCTATACAACGGGGCTCGGATCAACAGAGTTGACAATTTCGTGATAAAACTTATTCGGGGTCACATTCCGAGGGCTATGACTTCGACCAATAATTTGATTTTCGGGGCGTTCTACCCAAATGACGAATATTTTGAAAATGCACGTTTGAGTGGCTTCATTCCTCCAGAGGCATTCCTCTATTTAGATAGATGCGGTCTGATACAGGATAGATTGGCAGTACCGCTAATCTACCACGTCAGACGAAGAACCGTGGACCGGCGGCGGCTCCTATACACTCGGGACGTCCTGGCACAAGACGGAGAAGAGCTCCTACGGTTCAGTAGGGCTGTGTCCGAACAGGACAAAACTGATAGGCTGAAGCAGGAGAACCAGTTTTGGTGGCTTCATTCTACATTTGATAATGAGTAGTCGGGGTGGGGTCTTAGAGCCGTGGCCGGCTTGCATACCTGTTTATTCTCAGGTTTAGTTTAAGTAGAGTAGGCACAGTGGCACCTTAGCAAAAATACGGAAAAAAAAAAAAAAAAAACGATAACAGATAAGAGATAAAAAAAAAAAAAAAAAATAAATAAAAAATAAACATTAACATAGATTTGCTGCTGTGGTTGTTCTAGTTTTAAGTAGATTTTAGGTAGATTAGGTAGTTTAATTAGTTTTAAGTTTTATTTTAAGGACCTAATTTTAAGTAGTATGTAAGGAAAAACAAAACAAAAATAGTCAAGAGTATTAGTTTTTTTCAAAATTTTCTAATAAAACATAAAAACAAAAAATAAATAAAATTGAATTCTTAGGCCGAAAGGCAGTTTAGTCATAAGGTTATAGTTTAACTTAGAGTGCCCGCATGGGGCCAGTAAGTTAGTTATAAGTAATTGATAAGTAGGCTAGTTTTATGAATTTTTGTCTAGTATTAAGATAGTTATAAGATTGAATTAAATAAAAATGAATTAAAAAAAAAAAAAAAAAAAAAAAAACAAAATAAACTTATATCTACATTTTTGAAATATAAAAATGGAACAATGTACAACTCCAATATTTCAGTCTATTTATAAAATAGATGTAATATTCTTTTAGAAAGGAGCGTTCGGCTCTTAAATAAATTGTCTTTTATTAAATATTGACAAATGTAAAAACATGTGTATTAAACAGAAAAAAGATACTTTTATCTAAAGATTTTTTGTTCCTCTGATCTTTATAAGCTGTCTCTTTGTATGATCTGGGAATGATTCTGGATTCTAAATTCACCTTTAATAATCTCTAAAATTCAATTATAAAGAGACTAATAAGGTTGAGATTCATAAAATTATTCTCATGTGAGCTTCGATCGTTACGTTCAGAAACTATATATTTCGTATCTTCGATAAGAACAGTTTTCGAGCACGGGTGCGTAACCATACTATTCTGTTCATATTTTGAGACTTGAAACAGTGCAAAGAAGACTTAAGCATAACAAGTGACTTACAAACAGAAATAGTTACCGAAATGGTAAGAAGAAACAATGTATGACAATTTTCTTAAATCCCACCATATTTGTAAAAAATTTCTAGAAGTCAAAGTCAAAAGAAGGCAAAGTTTATTCGGCCGTTATGGTATTTTTTCAAGACATACTACTGGCCAATATTTTATCAAACAATCCTAGCTTAGTGTCCTGTACGATTCAATGCCACCAAGAAAAAGTCTATGAATGACTATTGAGAGGGATTTGCACTGCGAACTAAAGATCTATTGTGGCCTGAGAAAAGAAAGACTATCATGATGGTCTATTTCTTCATAATAGGTTTTTCTATACATATAGGTAAGTTCGTGTACAGGAACCATATTCTTTCAGAAAATCTGCATTTTTTTTTTGCAAAAAGGCTGTCATAAAATCCCATATTAATTTATTTAAATCTTCAATATTATCAAGAAGAAGAAATAATATTTCCATAATGTTGAATTATAGACTGACAAAATGTCAATATTTCTGCTGTACTTTAATCATTTATTTTCATAGTTGTAATTTATGACAAAGAATGTGTTAAACATGACAAAAATTTAGCGATTCGCGAGTCATTCAAGTTTATTTTAACAATTTGCGGACATATTCCGGTTCTTGAAATTTAAGTTTGCCAATGAAAACAACTTAAAATTAGGTTATTAATCACTTCACTAGACTTAATTCTCAAACTGTTTAGAGACTTTAACCAGTTGAATAATTATAAAGTCTCAAAGAAGACAAAGTCTTCAATGAATTTAAACAAGTAGGTATTTTGCCACTTCAGGTGATTTTTGAGATCTCAATAATCTCCCAAATATGGATGCAATTTCATAGTGAAATTCATCACTTTTCCTGTCAAAAAGGTGAGAATAAAAATTATTTGGATTCACTTGCTCTTTTAAAAAAGATTGTTCTAGACACCCAGCGGAAAAATTTGGTTTCAGGTTTTTGCTAACGTTCAGTCAAATTAGCGGAGAAAGATCTCAAAAACGTCAACTGGATTATTATATTTTTTTCACATCTGTGTCACTGTCAAAATAACAGCTTCCATACTGCCCTTCGTAGTCATAATGTTGCCTTATTTAAAAGTCAAGTTCGATTTTGTCACTAACTTACCCTTATACCTACTTCCTCTCAAACAAGAAATATTCTCAAAGCAATTTTATCGGTTTCCTCATTCAATTTCCCAGTGTTACTTTTGTCCACCCATCAGCCCTCTCAATCCCAACAACCCTACTCGATTGATCTAAAATCAATCGAAAATGAACGCTTCCTGTTCGGCAAATCATCGGATCCACTTAGAAAAAAAAAACTATAGAATTTGTAATCCCTCTGAGCTGCCAGAGGGTGGCAGTTGCGACGGGCGCCTCTCAGTCTTCAGACCTTACGTAAGAACGACGCGTCTCGTCGGTCGTCCATAGTGCAACAACATGTTCGCTAAAAATGAACAACACACACTCACAATTTTACGTATAATTAAATTATGACAATCAGCTAACGATGTTTTTTTTTTGTATACTTTAACAGTTGTTGGTTGGGTTGTTGCTAGTTAGTGGTGGTCTTGTTTTAAAACTATATTTGTATCTTTTTGATGAACAAAAAAAAACAAAAAACAAAGTTCCTCATATTATGTTCGCCCTCGTTATGTATTGCATGCTGAGTTTGCTTCAAACTGAACACTAAATTGTCTAATAGAACACATTATAATACGAACAAAAAATAACTATGCCCCGGAATGCGCACATCTAGTTTCAAGAAAATGAGAGCTGACGTCGACTTTGTTTTCGTCGTAGTTGTTGTTGTTGTTGTCTGATGATAGCTGAAAACATTCACGAGAAAACCTACGTCTGGTTGAAATAAATGTTAAATAAAGTCTGCAGTCATAGGAACGATTGTATTTTATGTAGTGTGACCAGTATTGGTATAATTTGCTGGTCAAAGATTAAATATTTTAAGAATGAAAAGTAATTTGTCAATGATATTTGCTAACTATTTCCCTCTTTTTAAATAAGATAATTTGACTTATATGAGAATACATTAAATGAAAAATCTTCAACAATCCTTTTTTATCTATGTGGGAACCAAAACTTGATTAACTAAAATGTAATTTTTTGTGTTACTGTTAAAAAAAACATTACATAGAATTTTAAAGTCGGTTCTTGAAAAATTCCAAATTTTGACATTGTTTAAAATATAAGTGTCACATAGTCAGTTCTCAATATCCTTATTTTGCTTTCGGAACATGCATTAAAAATATTGGCGACAAATTTTAGTTGAATTAGTATGATGTTAAGACTGTTTTAATATGAAACTAACGATTTTGCAAATTTTAATCAAATATACCATCATATTTTCTCTACCCTTTTATAAAAGTTAAAATCGTCGAAAATAGCTTTTTTATTTTTTTAATATATCGTGCTAACCTCATATGACTCTTTGACATTTAGAAACGTCAAAAAATGTCCTTTTACTTAACTTTTTGCACGAACTGTCATTGTTTTAGGTGTGTTTAGAAGCAATTTATTAAGAAAATTGATTTAGTACGATAGTAGTTAGAAATTTTTTAAGACTAAGAATGAGTAAATAAACTACTTTAAAGTTAGCAAATTGTTAAGTAGTATCATACTTTTACCTTAATCATAGGAGGTTTAAAATGTTCCGCCATTAATATTTCGCATTTGCCTGAGGAGTCCTAAAATTCTAATTCTAACCCACTTCTGAGTATTGTAAGTAAACTCAATCCTACAATACAAACCTGGGGTCTGACAGGCCTAAGTAAAAATAAAAATACGTATAAAACGAAATTAAATAATCTTTTATCTATTCGTAACATTCTAAAATGTATTCCAAAACTTATATAGAACGATAATATGTGAATAAGTTTTTCGCAAATTGTGGTTCGGGCCTGTCAAGCCCCAGGTGCACAACTACTTTGAACTAAATACTTCCCAAATAAGAAGACGGCATATTTAGATGATTTTTTTATATAAGCCGTGTTTTATTGGTTAGTGAATATACTACATCGCAAAATTTAACATGGAAAACAACAACAAACGATTAGTGAATAAAAATAAGCTAGTAATTGAAATGGATAATTTAGTGAAGAAGGAGTTTCGGATGTTGAAATGTAGGAGGTGTTTAGGTGGTGTCCGAAAAAATATATGTGGCATACTTGAGGGTGTGTTCGTATTTATTTTGTTATACTTTGCCTTTGATAATCCAAAGTGTGATCGCTCCGAAATTTATAGAACAAATATTTTTTCAAATGCAAAACTTTAATTCATACCATAATTCCGGCTTTACACTACTGCCACTAATTTTGTCATAAAATATTGAATATTGAAATATTGAATTCGATTGATAGGTATGTTTTATCAGTTCACTGGCATTTGTTCAAAAATGTCGTATAACTGCGGCATTATGCTGAATTTATATAACAACTGAAAAAATTAAAGCTAAACTCTCAGAACACCTATTTTATTTATTTTTTATTTTATTTTTTTAGTATCGTTATAACTTCATATGACTCTTTAACATTAAAAAACGTCAAAATAGGTCTGTTTACTTAGTTCTTTGTACGAACTGCTATTGTTTTAAGGTTGCTCAGAATCAATTTATTAAAAGAAATTGCCTTAGGCTAGGCTGTTTTGCAACTTTGGTTTAAGAAACTAAAAAGTATGTGTTTTGACACAAACTAAACGATTACCTAAAATGAGTTCGCTATTTTGTGTAACATATAATTATATGCAACTGCGCGGACATTCAACCAAATAGTTCATCTGTTTTCTATAAGTATAAAAACAGTGTTGTGCAACTAAAAATTGAATGTGCGCTCCCAGCCTTAAGACGATATTAGTTAAAAAATTTTCAAAATTAGAAACCTACTTTAAAGTTAGGAAATATATAAGAAGTATAATACTACTAACTTAATAAGAGGCTGTTTAAAATTTTGCGCCAATGTCATTTTATTGAGTACTATGTTTTTTTTCTCCAATACTCAGTATATATATGCGATATATTTTCGCACTTTTGTAAGTTTTAAATCAAATTTAACAGTGAGAAGAACTCTAAATCAACTCGATTTGCATTTTCATGAATATTTCAACTCAATCTGCATTTTCATGAATATTTCAACTCCAGCTTAAAAACGAGATACAGATCTTTCGAACACATCCGAGTCCGAGTAAGTTAATTCTTAATTCCACAAGTAGGAGGAACAAGGAAGAGTGAGTTAAAGAGTGAATAAAGCGTTTTTTTGGTACTTGTATTACTGCGCTAGATATAGATTACCAATAAAACGCGCCTATAAGTGATCATGAGACTGAAATTTATTGACGATAAAGATCTGCAAGAGAGAAAGACAAATATTCAATAGTTTTTGGTAAAAGATGGTATACGTTCGCACAAGAAGACATAATATTGTTGTTCACTTACTCGGAGTTAGAAACTAGGTATGCCCGAAGGGTAGAGTTAGTGACGGAAAAGCTGGATAATGGAATTGATATGAGGATCGTGGACAAGGAATCGTCTGAAATTGTTCAAAATAGAATTGATTTGAATTTGACGTGTCTTATGCCGGTCTTCTACTAGGCAATCAACGCACAAATTTCAAATTCAACGCATTCAACTCTAATGTACGGTGCCTTCAATTCTGTTCAACCAACGGGTTGGATCTAGTTGTTGGCTGTTGCTCAACGAATTGCGCAACAAGTGTACGAGCTCGTGTTGCTCCTTGAAAACTGTAGTTTATTTTGGTTTTTCGTCATGGAAGGTGATAAAAAAACAGAGTGGACCACGGAATTAATTTTGCAATTGATTTCAGCAATTGAGGAAAAGCCCAATATATGGGACATTAAGAGTCCCTCTTATAAAAATCGAGATGCCAGGGAATTGGCTTGGTCTCAAATTTCCTCGAAAATGCAATTGCCTAAATCGGAAGTAAATGACAAATGGAGACTTTTGAGGCAACAATTCATTTTCTAATATCATTAATGCGGCAGCCACTTTTTTTAGAGGACATCATACTCATACGGAACAGATTTAATAATATTTTAAAGCGAAGGCGTGCGTTGACAATAAATGTATGTACCGAACTGAAGTCAAAATTATTTCAGGTTTGACGTTTAAGTTTTTTGTTTATCGTGGTGCGTTCAACGCGTTCCCCAACGAGTGATCCTTGGTTAAGTGTACGAAGGTATCAACTCGTTCATTAATTGTTTGAGCAACCATATCAAAAACGCAGTTGATCAACTCGAAAAACTTTTTTTTCTGTCAAAATCGAACAAGTTTATCAACTAGTGTACGAGGTTATTCAACATTTGAGTAAGTTGGTCAAATAGGTGTACGAAGCTATTCACCACTGGAATAAGTTTTAAGAGTTGATCAACTAGGTGTGCGAGGTTAATCAACATATGGGAAAGTTGGTCAATTATGTGTACGGGGCTCCAAACGCATTTTCTTAAACTTTAGTTGCTCAACGTGAATTAGGTAAGTTGCTGCACTAGTGTAAGAGGTTGTAAATTCGTTTATCCAACGAAAGAGTTGGATAAAAGTTGGTTAAACTTATCGCGCAAATAGTGGACGACCGGCATTATAGTTATGGAATGACGTGTGTTTGCCTTGGCACAAACATCAGAACCGCCACTCTCATCGAAACCTATCTACATTGTACGAAACTAAATAGCTTGATGACTTGTACTGAAGCGGCAGCTTTCAGAACCGCACCCTAGCGTTGTCCAACTTGTTGAAACTGATATAAAAGTACAAGTTATCTATTCTTTATTCCTTGTTCTTACTAGCTCTGAGATTCTTTTTGAACAAAAATTCTTATAGATATCTGCTCTCAGGCCTATCAGGCCCCAGGTGTAGAACAGTGTGATTTTTTTGTGGGGTGTACATTGTAACTCTACTGTAACCTTACAACATGATATAACTAAGAAATAAAAGTTGTAATTTTGGTTTCAAAACTATGGTTGACTTAATTTCATAGTTCATATTTCTTAATAAGTAAAAGTCAGAGAACTTTCAATAATAAATCATGACAAGAGAAACTTTTGGAGAATGCGTTACTTCATCGAAAAAGACAGTACCCCTGGAAAACAATTTCAGTTTTTTTTTTTTAAGAATTTACCGACTATGCATTAACCATTATAACAAGATGTATTACTTTAGAGCTCTATGTAGATAATAATCAACTTTCATTGATTTAAAACTAGGTAATATTTCATACATATGTGGACTTTCGGAAAAGTTTAACTCCGAAATTATTAACAACACAATCCGTCCAGAGTGTTCTAAAATTTATATTCTTTCAGTTCTGTTAATACATTTCTAGTTTATACATTTCTAGTCTTTATCACTGGAGGCACGAAAAGGCTTTTTTATTTTGCGGAAATATTTTAATACATCTGGCCTTGAGATAAACTGATTTATGAAATCTTTAATACGAATAACAGATGTATAATTGCTAAGTCGCAGTTATTTATCGTTTATTAATAGGGGTACATACATATATATAATTACAAAATGAAAGCTAGTTGTCTTTACGGCTTTATCCGACTTTGTGCCTTAGAACAACAAAGGACTTTAAAAATTTTTAAAATGTTCACACATGGGTCACACTTAATTGCACACAATATTACCAACCCGAACCAATACCACTTCAATTCAAATTCGCTACACTTTATACACGCAGCAGTTTCGAGGACTCATTTATTCATTACACCCTATTGCTAGCTTGTTTTGTTGTCTACGGGAATGTAAGTGTATCTTGTTGTATCTTTTTTGTCATTTTGTTTTCAATCTGTTTGCAACATCCCTCGCATTATCTCAAAATGAAGAAATTCCCATTGAGGTTGAGAGTCTGTTTTGCACAAGGGCGAAAGAGAAAAACGATGAACGAATGAATATAGTACACATATGCATGCATATTCACACCACACATATCTAACTAATAAAAACTCAAGGATGTCAAACGGTATACAATTTTACATCCCAATTAGTACAATAGATATATATATTTTTTGTATCATTAATATAAGTGCTTACACATTTTTGTATGGCACAGATTCTCTTTTAAAGTGTATCTATATGTGCGTCTTTTAATTTGTACTTAGGTACTTCTTGGCATATGGTGCTTCCCCGCGTTGGGCGCCACCCTCAGTGAATTTAATGACCGCAATCTGTCATCTTGCAGTGAGTGGCGCGTCATCGAAAACACCGAGTTTTCGAAACGCATCTTTCTCTTTCTCTGTTTGTCTCTCGAAAAAAAATCAATTTCGCTGTTTATGTCATGTCTATATCTGTGAGTTGTTGTACTGTGAGTGATATGGTATGATTTAGCATGGATGTTGTTGCAAATCTCCCCTCGCCCTCTTCGCTACTGTCCTATGATAACCTTTAATCTCTTTTTTGTTCAACAGACGGACAGAATGCGGTCACGAATATAAATATACAAATACAAGTGAAAACATTCATTTGCCATTATTGCGCCACACTTTGCCGCTCGTACTACTCGTATTGTATTTGAGGGGTGTGTGAGTTTTGAAATGTCATTCAGTCAGCATCAGTGAGGACACTTGATGAATTAATTATTATTAAAAATTAAATTTTAATTGAGGCAGCAGCAGCATTGTTAGTGTACGAGGAGGTTTATGACTTTAGGTAGAAGAACGCAGAGATTCACAGCCGCACTGATAAGGAATTAGACATTGACGTAAGCTGATTATTCAGTTAATTTGAACAAAGAAAAGAAACAATCTTATCGTATATGTAGGTATATGGGCTACTGGTGATGACCCCTATGTGGGGTGTGGAGTGTTTCGGGGGGTTGGTATTTTTACTCACACCCGATTACTTCATCATAGAATACATCCATATGAGCTGATAAGAGGTGATCTTTATTTACTTGGAAATTGGATTTTTAATGGTTTTATACGTATGTATGTATGTATGAGATTAGAAGTATATATATGAGATTTTGTACATTATTTAAATACACTTGACGAGGTATTTTGCAGCTGAATTTCAATTGAGAAATCTTGCAATAACAAAGGGGTTGAAATTCTTTCAAGCGGTGTTGTGATAAGAGTTTTCCATTATCAACAATTTGGTCTTTGTAAGATAATGGTTTAGTTTAGTTAAAAACAAAAATCATTATTTAAGGTATAAAGATCTATTTTTAAGCAAAAATAAATCTACTTATTAACTCATTTATACACAATCTATATAATTTAGGAATAGCTACGTCATAGACTCACAAATTTCTTTATATACAGGGTGTCCCACAGTCACCGCTCCAAATGAAAACCATGGATTCCTAAGCTCATTTTAAGTCGAAAAACTTAAGAGGTCATTTTCTCGTTTTCGTCCCGTTTTCGAGTTATAACGGTTTTAATGATTTTTCCCTTAACTGGCTTTATCTTTGCCAAACTACGTCCAATTCGTAAGATTTTATCTATTTGCCCTTTTCTTAACCACAATTAGCTCAGAAAAAGTTAATTTTGTATTTAAAAATTATTTTTTCTTAAATTCACTCAATTTGTTTATTTTTTGTTATATTACATTTAGTATTCTTTTTAAGGAAAAAAAAATATTTTTTTAAGAAAATAAATTGGGCTTTAATAATAAGTGAAAGAAATTAATACTCACTAACGTGTTTTTTTTTAATAAAATGGTATCAAAGTGAAAAAACTACTTAAAAAAAAAGAAAAAATTGGGTTTGATGCAAAATTGCGGAGAAACGGTTGTCCGCAGAAAAAAGTCTCTACACAAACTAAAACTGTAATAAATTTTTGATTAGTTATAAAAAAAATCTTTCGAATCGGACGTATTTTGGCAAAGATAAAGCCAGTTAAGGGAAAAATCATAAAAACCATTATAACTCGAAAACGGGACGAAAACGAGAAAATGACCTCTTAAGTTTTTCGACTTAAAATGACCTCAGGAATCCATGGTTTTCATTTGGGGCGGTGACTGTGGGACACCCTGTATAATACATATTAAAAAGATGTGTTCAGAATTCTATAGACAAGTTTTTTGAAAAAAGTGAAATTTTCAGGTTCTAGTAGAACTTTAATCAAAACATATTTTCTTATATTTACAAATATGTACTTTTTTCACTATTTTATAATATACATCTTTCGCTTTAAAATGGCAACACTGTTTTCTGTGACAGGGAATTTGAAAGTTCTTGGTTGTGTTGAAGTTAGTTTGGTTTGAGAATTCATCATGAATAGAGTCACGCTTTGCAAATTGTTAATTAATTTATTTTGAAAAAAACATGGTGCAATTCGAGGAACATATCCGGCGTCATGTGCATTTTATGACTTCACTCATTATCTCTCATAATCGTCCATCAGAGCGATTAATTTGAGAAACTTTGGATCGTTTTAGTTAAAGCAATTACTGATGTGCAGCATAGTGTTGATAATGATCGAAATGTGTGAATTCGGCAACGTTTTGCATAAAGAGTGTGTGAAAATTGGACCTCCAGATTACGCTATGCCATGAAATCACATTCAAAAATAAATGTGAAAAATTTTCTTTCAAATAAAGCCAACATTATTCTGTGTTGTTTTTCAAATTAAATTTCTCCATCTCTTAAAAAAAATAACACGCGGTATTACTTCCCAATTGGCAACACTTTTTACGTAATGGGAGTACAAAGTTGCCTGTCTTTCATTAACTTTTCCAATAATTCCCTTTATGGGGGCACTTTTTAGGCTAAATATAAATTTATGTTATATTTTTTTAAATTGTTACAAGCTTTTATATGGAGAATTGCACAAGAATTGAATCAGGATTGAATCAGGATTTTAGATCTTTGGTTACCTGAATTGTACTGAAATCTGATTACTCGATCCGATCTCACTAGACCAGCTGGATCGAATCGATAATATGTATTTATACATAAATCGACGAATTGAAAAATCGAGTTCATAGTTGGTTCTTGGTGTGTGTGTGTGCAATGAATGTTTTTTTTTTTTTTGTTTTCAGACGGTTTAGAAGGCGAATCATTTTTTCTCTTGTCATTTTGAGTGGTAACCACAAAACTACACGCACACAAAAAGCCGGACCGTCATTTTGGTTCCATTTAAATACAATCTTTCGATTTAGCGTGGCCATAGGTATGCCTGGATCGAAACCTCAATTCTGATTAGATTCGATTCCCCAATCCACGAATGTATCGGGGTATGTAAGTGGTTAGAAAAGTTTGTATATTCTTCAATCGAAGTATCCAAAATTAAAAGTTTTCCAAATTAGGAGTGATAACCTTCTATTACTCGCACATAGAGCTATGTAAATCATTCATTTGAAATGATCGAATTGTTCAATAATCGATTACCAAAATGATTCGATCATTTCAATCAATCAGTTATTCGATCATTAACCAACAAAATCAACCATGTTTTTCAATGTTGAGTTCAACCCAGATATTCCAGTCCACCGTCCGTTTGGCGTTTATATTCCACATTGATTCAATCGGGACAAAAATCATGGTTGAGATTAGAATAGAAATCGAGAATCATCGAAATGTTTGAGATTGGGATCGATTGAAATGAAAATTTGTGATTTCAATCATCACTACTTTTCGATGATCGGGTCAAAAAAATCGAATCGTTCCTGATTGACACAGCCTACTCGTACACGATAATCGTTTGTCTCTTACTTTCACTGATGTGAATTTGAGAGGTTATAGTGGTGCCCAGGTAGACAAAGTCCTTGACGACTTCGAAGATGTACCTATCCATCGTGACGTTTTGCACGAGTCGACGATGTTGAGATTCCTTTCTCGTTTATAACATATACTTCATCTTGTCTTCATTAACAGCCAAACCCATTTTCGCCGCCTCCGATTCAATACTTGCAAACGCGCCTTCGTTAAACCTAAAATTTGCTTCGTTCTACCAGTGCTGTCAATCGGTCCTAGCGAGGTATCCGTTCGGAGCGGAAAATTCTCCGATTTCGTACGATTCGGAGGATTTTTGCTTTGAGGTATTCTTCTGAACAGCTGTTCGGAATTTTTCTCCGACATTTTTTTAACGCACCCGGCGAACTGCGTTAAAGTGCAATCAAGTGCTTTATTTGTGAAATTTCTGACAGCTTAACGCAATTGTTTTTTCGACTTCGTCCGACACAAATTCTTCGCGGAACAAATTGTGCCAACGCATTTCTATATTATTATTCTTTCCAATAGGATACCTCGAAAGCAACTTGAACCTCCGACAAAGTATGCGTTGCGGACAATTTTCCGCTCCGAAAGGATACCTCGCTAAGGCCGAATATCATCTACATAAGCAAGTAATGTGTAATTTTTTGGTATTTTCTTTTTGGCAACACTGGTTTTGACAGCTCACGCATGTTTCGTGTTTCGTGTCACTGTCAAACATCTTCAGTTTGGTCTATAATTTAACCGTGAATCGTCTTACAAACAAACAACGCTTGCAAATTATTGAATTTTATTTTCAAAATGCGTGCTCTGTTAAGAAAGTTCATCTCGCGCTTCTTCCATTTTAATCGACCTACTGAAGCGGCTATTCGGACTATTGTAACTAAATTTCACACCAAATTTACGTTGTTGGGCATTAAACCCCCAGCACGCTTACGTAGAGTGCGAACTGAGAAAAATATCGCAGCTGTATCGGCCAATGTTAGTGATGACCGTGAATTATCGATTCGGCGCCGTTCGCAGCAATTGGGCCTCTGTTACTCCACTACGTGGAAAGGATTTAGGTGTGAAGCCTTTCAAAATACAGCTGGTGCAAGAATTGAAACCGAACGATCTACCACAACGCCTAATTTTTGGTGAATGGGCCCTTCAAAAGGTGGCCGAAGATCCACTTTTTTATTGAAAAATTGTGTTCAGCGACGAACGTCATTTCTGGTTGAATGGATACGTGAACAAGCAAAACTGCCTTATGTGGAGTGAAGAGCAGCCAGAAGCATTGCAATAGCTACCAATGAATCCAGAAAAAGTCACTGTTTGGTGCGGATTATGGGCAGGCGGAATCATTGGGCCGTATTTCTTCAAAGATGATGCGAATCGCAACGTTGCTGTGAATGCAAAATGAAAGAGCCTGACTTGCATGACATTTGGTTTCAACAAGAGGGTGCCACATACCACACAGCACGCGTAGCAATTGACCAATTGAGAGGCGAGTCCGGTGAACAGTTTATTTCACGTTTGGGGCCGGTCAATTGGCCGCCTAGATCGTGCGATTTAACGCCTCTAGTTTATTTTTTGTGGGGCTATGTTAAGGCTCATGTCTATTGCAACAAGCCCACTTCGATTGACTACGCACTGGAAGCCAACATTGAAGCATTTACCGGCCGAAATGTTAGAAAACGTATGCCAAAGTTGAACTAAGCGGATGGACCATTTGAGGTGCAGCCGCGGCCAAAATTTGCATGAAATAATCTTCAAACATTAAATTATATCGACCGTACTATCGACTCAAATAAAGATTTCATGCATTTTTCTGATTTTTTTTTAATTTCAGCTAGTTCTTAAAAAATCACTCTTAGTTGAACGGACCTTTGAAAAATTCTACCTCTGTTTTTGACTTGCGAGTTGCGTACAATTGGTTCAAGAACGATCTTAAAGAGGTTGAAAGATAACGCGTAGTCTTGCCCCAAACCTTTCATGACATCAAAGGGTTAGGCCAGGCGCGCAAATTCAATTTTTAGTTTCGCAACTGTTTAGTTGCTAAAATGAAACATATGGGCTTATATGGGACAACGCGTACTTAGAACAACTCGATTCGAGTAACTAAAAAGTTTGTGTGTTTGTCACAAACTGAACGATTGCCTTAAATTAATTCGCAACAGTTGAGCTGTTTTCTATAAACGCAAGAGAGAAAAAGAGTGTGAACATGAGTAAAGAGTTGTCAGTGCGCGGTACTCTATCATCTGGTGATTAAACTATTTGATTTCTATCACAGTGGCCAGTGCGCGGCTAGCCTTAGTTTTAGTTAGTTATCGATAAGGAGGTAGTGTATTTGGAACATTTAGTCTACTGATGATTAGCGGCCCCAACTCCACACTGATACTCGTAGAAGATGATCAGACAATTGGCAGTAAAAAAAAGAAAGTTTTTCAATATGCAACAAGGTCACAATGAATTCGGCAACGTTCTTTACGACTGATCAATTCTTTTAAAATGGAAACTCTTGGTTCGGATTCGAGAGATCTAGACTTGAATCCATTGGGTACACCTATATTTTGAGGTCACTGACAGGACTTTAAGCTAGATTACTTAACAGTTGGAAGAGATTAATTCAATATGTATAACCATTTAGCTATGTGCATACATACATTTATAGATCATAAAATCCTTGAGAAAAACGAAAAAAATATCCTTTTGAAAATGTTGTTAGGTACTTTCGTTTTTCAGCTGTGAATTGGGAAGGATTGATAGCCTATGTCAGATGAACGTCTTTTTGACTTTGTTGTTGATTTTACTTATGTCGATTTCCTTTACACACTAGGGATTTTAGGGATTTCGATCCCTTGTCAAATTTTGACTTTTACGACCGATTTTACGTTCCTTCACACCAAAAAAATCGATTTTTTTTGACAGAGTTCAAATCCTTCGAATCCGCATTTGGAGAGGGATTTACATGTATACGAAATACGCACACTAAAAAGCCAAATTTTACAAGGGATCGAAATCTCTAAAATCCCTAGTGCGTAAAGGAAATCGACATTAAACAAAATCCGATATCTACTCAAAAAAGATCTATGTACCTATAAATTTTCAAATTTGTTGCCTTTGGTTTATGTTGAAAGTTCTAAAAAGATATTGGATTTAGAGTTTACAGGCGTTAGCATTTAGAATCGTTGCCTTAAAATCATTAATATATTGGGTTTTGCTTTGGTCCCAAAGACCTTTTACTCAAAGCCCTTAAAATAAATTGAAGAATTACCTACCCAATTTAAAAAAGTTAACGAAACTATACATATATGTATGTATATCCAATACACTACTTAAACATTATTAATATACACGCATTTAATATATGTAAATATTTCTTATACTCACTTCCTCTGCCGCTGCCCTTCCTCTTTGCCATTGTGTTGCTGTAATTGTATACTAATAATCAAAATTCCAATGCAAGAAACTGCGTGACCCTCGTTGCTAACGACGAAAGTCCTTCTCAAGGAAAAATTCCTCCGACTCGAAGAAAAATATCCTTTTCACTCCGACACAGGTTTAATCATTTTTGTTTTATATATTTTTCTCTGTAAGTCACTCACATTGTTCACGCTTTTAAAATAGATATTTTCACTTGAAAAACTTAGGTATATGTATGTGTATCCTGAGAATACAGTGTTATTTCTCAATCAAAATAGATATAATGTCCTTGAACAGGCAACTTGTTAAACATACGTTTACGCTTGAATGATCATACCTATACTTCATTTGCACTTGCAAATCAATTGCACGAATTCTAAGTACCCACGTAGGTGCACTTTTATCCTTTGATCCTTTTTCACTTTATTATATGTATTTAAAAAGATTGATTATGGGTATTGGATAAGAAAAACTACATCTATACATATACTCGTATGTATTTTAATTTCATTCACATCAATACGATTTAAGAAAAAACTTTTTTAAGAAAAAATTGTAAAAAGGTCCCTTGGGTATGTAGAGTTGTATATTATAATGTAGGTACCTACTAGATTTGTTAAGAACCATAAAACAAAATATAAATTCTGATATGCCAAATTCTAATCATTTTCATTTGGTACTTTGTGGGAGGAAATACACACAATAAATCCTTGATTCCTTGTTCGTATCAGTGTGTGACTAAAGTTAAATGATTTCCACACCCTTAATTCACTTGCTGGCTGGCGCCCAGGGGTGTGCTGTGCTGTGCAGTGCCAGTGACTATGGCTGTGCCGATGACGAGCCGATGACGAGCCGACCCGACCCGACAATATTCAAGTTAGGAGGATAACAAAAAAAATTACCCAGAGATACACAGACACACACTCTGCTTCAGGTTTTCCTTCACTTTTCACTTAAATGAGACTCCTTGGTAGGTGTGGATGGGGCAGGGAATTCCAAGCGACCTCTTTTCAGTTCGAATGCTAAACAAAAACAACAACAAAACAAGGATATTCAGAAAATTCACCCCACACTTCACTGTGTTGTTCACTTTCACTCGGTTCTCGGTTCACTGTTTGGATTTTGGAGGAGGGGCAGTGAGGCAGACTATTATTTCACAGGAATCCCCCACTTACAACAGTTATAGGTATACACAGATTTTGTTTGCTTTATTATTGAATCGCAAGGATATCTGTTACACTTGTGCTCTGACGTCGAGATTGAGAGTTCCACACCTCTCTCTGTAAAACTACCGGACGTGTTAAAATAATTAATTAATCGAATCAATCAACTGGAGCACCACAATCTAGAGAACCCGACACATACATTTACTATCCCAACAAAAACCGAAAACGACGGCGATCAGCGAGGTTACTACGCACGATGGTAGTAAAGTTGTGACGTACAGTTTTATTATGCCAAATACCGTTGCAAGGCAAATCCATATTGCGAGACAATAACCAAGAAACACATATTTTTTATCATTTTTCTAAAAAGCAAAACAAAACATAAAATCGCACTTAATCGAAAGTAAAAATTCGATTAAAATAATTGATGTCTAATAAATTGTGTGACATAAAAGAAGAAGAGCAGAAAATGTCTACGGCGGCGTGGTTAAACCAGACAACCAGCTTTTATGTATATTTTTTTTTTTGTAACAAATAAAAATTTTAAACTAGAGACGACGACGGAAAATCGACGCAGTACGTCCTTCTCTGGCGACGACAAGCAACGATGTCATGTAAAAATCAAAACTCACCACGGCTGAGCCAGCAATAAAATGTTTACCAGTTTTTTTTTACCAGACCCAGATTCATTTTTCAAATTCAATGCAAAATACAAACATACGGACACTTGCTCGGAAAGTGGCTGCTTTTTTGTAGGACTGTGTGAGTGCGACGAGCCGCGCATTGGCGCAGCTCCAAAGTAAAAAAAAATACGATATAAGAGAAAAGAATGTGAAAAACAACAAAAAAGCAATGCTCCACATTCACATTCAAAACACACGTACCCATACTCAGAACACATACATATTTGTTGTGTGCATGGAGTATGTTTTAAGAAGTCAACCATTCAAATATACGTACATATACATTCTTGGGGGCGAAAGGAACAAGTATACAGTATACATTCATTTATTTCATAGTTCATTTGCGTGAGGTGAAGTTTCAAACCAATACGGAAGGCCATAAAAAAACAACAAATTTAAGGAAACCCCGATCAAAGAGGAATGGTAGAAGAGAGAAATACGTAAAATCAAGCAATTTGAAAAAAGAGTTGCCGAGACTTTTAATACGAATACGCAACATGTATTAGTAGGTAGGTATAGGGTTCACCATGCACATTTTTTCTCTTGGAATTTTGGATTGGGTAAACATCGGTATGGTGACCATTGGGTATATTTTTGTTCAGTACCATTAATTTGGTTTATAAAGATTTAATTATTTTGCTTGTTGCCAACATTGAAGTTTTGCTGTAATGGAGAGTAAAATTAAGAGGTTGTAGACAGACTTTAAACTACAATGATGGAAAGTCCGTAAAACAGGTTTAAGTTATAACTTCTATGTGTATTTGCGTCTATTTGTAAATCGAATATTTTAATTTTGTGTAAATGAGATTTGGAGTGAAAAATTGAATTTCAATATAAGCTCTACACCGTTAATAATAATGGGGCAAAATTTTATTTGAATTAGTACGATGTTAAAATTGTTTTAGTATGACACTTGGTTAAAACAATGATTATTAATTGAGCATCAGACTTTCTCTAACATTTTATTAAAATTAAAATCATCACATAGCTAATTTATTTTTTAGTATCGTGCTTACTTCATATGACTCTTTGAAATCTACACACGTCAAAAAAATCTATTTTCCTAGTTTTTTGCACGAAATAACATCGTCTTAAGTATGCTCAGAAGAAAGTTATAAAAAAAAATATCCATAGATCTATACTTGTTAGAAAATGTTTCAAATAAAGAAAGTATTAATAAAATACTTTAAGGTTAGGAAATTTTTAATATTTAATTTAATATGTAATACTAATATCTTAGCACTAGGCTGTATAACAGTTTGAGCCAAACAATTTTATGGGTCTATTCATGCAGTATCCCTTGGCCTAATGGTTAATACGTTGGAATATCATGCAGAAAATCTTGGGTTCGATTCTTAGCCGCTGAACAAAAGTTTTTCAGTGATGTACTGCCTCTTGCAAGGAATTGACAAATCCTCTTAGAGCATCTCTTGTCATAAAAAGTGCTGCTCATTAGCCATTCGTTCGGAATCAGCAGATAATTGTAGGTCCTCCCCATTTCTGGTAACACGGACATAGATATGGTTCAATACTTGTAAGTGACTAGGTCCTGGTTCTCTTCGCGCTGTTGCACCACCAAATTTATCTTTTTATTATTCATGCAATTAGATACGTTGTATGGGTTTCGTAGTTTTTTAAGCATACATTTAAGTTTTTATCAACCAAGCTGTGGTATTGAGTGTAATAATACAAATTATTCCCCTATTTATGCTCACAAATAATAGCTTTTTATTATTTCCTGCAATCTTAATATCATTAAAAGCTAAATAAAACAAAACATGATTTTAAATTTGACATTCGCTTCACTTTTACCAGATATCACCTCGGTTTATATTGTAAAATCATCAAGAAATCTTCAGTCTTGTGTATTTCATTTTGAAAACGAAACTTTATAGGTGATTTACTAAATGAAACGGTTTGCCAATATGAAAAACTTATGCTAGATATACGACATTCAGCATGAAAATCAATTGTTAATATCTTAACTATATTATGCCTTCGAGACCTTAGGACTTTCTCAGTGAAATCTAGATCACTCAGCAATATTTAGAAAGAAAAGAAAAATAGGAAACAATTTGTACAGGCACAGTGAATTGAGAATATTATCTTCACGTTATCACACAAGAAATCCCATTGGTGACATATAAAGGGTGTGTTTTTGGAGGTGGAGAACTTTTAATTGGAAACACTCTTTTCTGTGATAGCTGATTTGAAACTTCTCGGATGTTGTGGTAAGTTTGATTTGAAAATTAATCTTGGTTAGACTCAATCCGGAGCAATGTTTGCAAATTGTTCACATTTATTTTTAAAAACATGATTCAACGGGCTCTACCGTGCGCTTACGGTGCTCATAATAGTCTATCAGAGCAAATAATTCGAGAAACTATAGATCGGTTTCGCAATACGTTTACTCCAAACGATAAAACGCATTTTGTAGGACGTCGTAGGTGCGCAAAGAGCAAGTGATTGCTAACGTCATCGTGCTCAACAATTATAAACTTGTGCCCATCTACTTTATGTGGAAATTTTCGTAAATTTTGTCTACAAATTGAACCTCCATACTGTAACTGATGGCCCGAATCGATATTCAAAAATTAACGACAAAAAAATATCTTTCAAATAAAAGAACGTGATCAATAGAAATGCATTCAAACAAAGTGAGCAAGGATTTAAGAATTTTGACTTTAAAAACTAATCAACTCTTATACTACCAGTTTTTAAAAAGAACCCAGACAACTTTTCTTGAGTTGACTTAGGCTAGCCGCGTACTGACAACTGTGATCGAAATCAAATAGTTTAATCACCAGTTGATTGAGTACCGCGCACTGGCAACTCTGTACTCACACTCTTTTTCTCTCTTGTGCTTATAGAAAACACCTCAACTGTTGCGAATTAATTTAAGGCAATCGTTTAGTTTGTGCCAAAACACAAACTTTTTAGTTGCTCGAATAGAGTTGCTCTAAGTGCGCGGTGTCCCATATAAGCCCATATGTTTCATTTTAGCAACTAAACAGTTGCGAAACTAAAAATTGAATGTGCGCGCCCGGCCTTACGGTTTTACTCTTATCATCTCAATATAAGAAATAAAACCATCAATAAAATTGTGTCAATTTTTTGGTCCTAAATTAAATGTATTGAATATCATGGTCTTCATAGTATGGTTTCAACAGTAAACTCTACAGTAAACGATAGAAGCACACTTCTTCTATTAAAATTATCTGAGACTAGTGTGGTGGTTTCGGCCTTAGTAGAAATAATATTTATTTCGTATTTTACTCTGATAGTAAATTTGCTCTGAAATTTTAATATAAATATTACTTTCATATTCTTCTCATGTTCATTAGGACTCATTTTAAAATATCGGAATTGTCATCCACAAAAAACGATAAAGTACAATTTTTCAGGCATTTCTTTTCCATAACCCAAAGGCAACACGAGGAAGTACTGGTAAGCAAGTCGCAATACACACATATCACCCCTGTTCTGATTTTCGTTTACGAAAGTAATACTTTCGTTTTCATTTCGTTTCGATTTTGTCTGGAGAATTTGAATTCGTAAATCTGAAAATGTATGTAAGTATTTTTAAAAATATATCTTTAAAAACAATTTTTTTTGTCTTTTATGAAGGGGAAGACACATGTGTAACAGAAAACCTGTCTGAATGTTGGTACCACTGCAAGGCAAATTCGTACGAAATCAAGAACGTCGTTTTCAAATCCGTAGGAAAATCAATTTCGGTAACGAATTCAATTCGGAACGAAAATCAGAACAGGGGTGATTATATGTTTGCACAAACCCAAACAAAACTAAGCAACTTGCCCGTCAACTGGCATGGAAAATCTGTTTTGAAGCCATTAGCTAGTAAAGTTAGAAGCAAGTAGCTTGACAGCTGCAATTGTATTATTAATTATTTAAGTATTTGATTATTCTTTTGACGTCATTGGAAAATATTTTTTTTTCGGTGGGGCGTGCGTTTAATTGAAATAGGTAAATAAAACTAAATAAAAAGTAAAATTTCTAAACTTCCTGGCGACTTGGCCGTCAAGTTTTGTGCCGCCTAAGTCACTGCACGCACCCAACTTGCTTGCTGGTACAAAAGCTTGCTTGTTTGACCTTGGATTAACAGAAAACCTTGTGAAACCTCCCGATAGTAATTGATTGGAATAGTATTTCTTTATTCACTTTAGTCCTGTCTTAGTTTCTGTTTGCTAAATAGAACGTTTATAGATATTTTTTCACATTAACTTAAATACCAAACAATACCATTTTGCTTTTGATTTTAAACAATTGAGTTTTTTTTCAGAGCATTGAGCTTCCTTCCACGTAATGTTCAATCATAAATGCGATCCTTAGGTATTTGTTTGCAACCCGGAATAATATTGCATGAAAAAAACGACTTAGTTGCCAAGCGATTTACAAGTAAGTACAGTAAAGTCGACTAGGGGTTAATTCTAAGACTTTACAAGGCTCCTAACTTGAAATTTCTTTGGGGTATTCACCAACCACTCACAAGTGTTTTTCGAAGTTCGAAAATGAGAACCACTCTCTCTTGTTCAGGCATACCCAAACTGTGAAATGTTGTGCAATGTTGGTCTTGACAGCAAATGGATACTCTTCTACTTGGCATTGCTCACATGGATTCGAGTCAAATGCATGCGTGACACGTCCAAGCGAACAAACTTTCCAAGAGAGCGCTCGTAGATCTTCACTAATATTGCTTGGTGAATAGGTTTATGAGCTTGTTAAGTTATGAGCGCTTGGTGAATACCAGCCTTAGACACAAGGTTGCTCTGTTTACACCTTAAATTGTATTCTACTACAAATCCTCAACTCCCAACGTTTCACTGATATATTTGATAAGAATACCAATAGTACTAAACACCCCAAAAAGTACCAAAAAAATACTTCTGTTTGCCGGGCTGCTTCTTCTAGCCGCTGACGTGTCTGTCATTTATTGTGCTTTTCGATTTGGTTGTGATAAATTTTCAAGCAAAAAGAAAAATATTTGTCACGTTTTTTGTGCCCACACAAACCAAGAAATCATGTTGAAATTAGGTAAGTTACCATCGAGACTATATGGTTATAATTTCGATGAATTGAAAATTCCTCCCCACACTTATATTTGTTTATATAAATCTTTGGCTAACATCGCTGCCGCGGCGCCGGTTCCATGACAAATATCTCGTTTGGCTTGAATGAACCATGAAAAATGGATTTTCTCTCATTGAATAACATCAATAAAATGAACGAATCTTTTGTTTTCTTAAGGAATTCTTGTGTTACTTTTGGGAACACAACTCTGTGCCCCAACCACCGCCCTGCACACTGTGTCTAGTCATCTCAGTTCCTCAGACTTATCACGCCTACAGAAGGTCTTTATCGATGGTCTGTCATCGAATGATTTGCAATCGATCTATTATTCCACTGTGAATGTCGAGACCACAAACGAGGCTCAAAAGGTCGACCTTTGCAAGAAGATCCATGCCACCTATCTGGACTCCAAGCTGAATGTAAGTTCAATTCGTGGTAATCTGCAATACTTGCTCTAATCGCAACCATTTTGCCCACAGGACTTCGAGAAAAACTTCTACCTGGTCGGTGCTCACAAGAACGCCAAATGTACAACTCTGGCCATTCCTCAGACAGTCCTTAATAAGATTTCCAGCTCATTCAGCAAGGATGCCGCAACAGCTCAAGAGATTTTCTTCAATCTCTTCGCTTCCAAAGCCATGGGCGTGACAATAGATGCCGCAACCTCCAGCAAAATCGCCAAGAACCTTCAGAACATCCTCAAAAAGGACGACTCGCTAAGCAGTCTGGGATATGCCTTTTATATTGCTGCAGAAGTTGGTGCGCCAGCTTCCTTTGTCGCTGATCGAGTGGAGGACGCCATTGTACAAGCCGACGAAGTTGATGGCAAGATGTTGCAATTCGAAGGCGGCCTCAGTATTACAGCTTTGATTGTCAATGGAGCTTTTAAGGTGACAAAGGCCCTGGGGAAACCAGCTCCCGTCACAGAAGGACAAGCTGTCAAACTTGCCACATATTTCCTAAGTCGTCGCTCTGTGCAATCGGCGAAGGGCGTTCATGTCTTGATCGAAGCTTTGAAGACCCTTAGCGAAGCTGACAAGAAGGTAAGTTAGAATTGTTGTACAAAAAAGGTCACTCTTTGAATTCCTTTTTTGACGTTCAGGCGTGCTAGTTTTTATAAATTAGACATGAAAGTCTACAAATTGGTCATAATCAGACGTCTAATTCTTTTCTTCCCTTATATTTATTAAAAAAAAAAGAAAACAAACATTTTAAAACGGTTTATGTATTTTTGTCTCCGCAAGGTGGCACCTATTTGCATCCAATTGGTCGGAAATGGTCAACTACAAGCTGAATCTCCTCTCCTGACCATCGAAGTGGTGGATCTCCTTGGTAAACCTCTGTCACCTTTTCCCCTCAGCATCACTGGCAAGGTTGTTGTGAAGAAAGGAAACACTGTTCTTGCTGAGAAGGTTCAATTTGTCTCGAAGAGCTCCGACAAGACAACTTATGCTGCAGATTTGATAACATTTAAGCCTGCTAGAGGCATTTACACTGTTGACATAGTCGCCGATAGTTACACCCAAACGCTGAACTTCAAAGTCCTGGGCAAAGTGAAGGTTCATTCGTTGGAATTGGGAGTCGGAGATTCGGATGCCTCTTCATCCATCAAAAAGCAGTCAGTTGTGTTCCCTAGCACTTTGACAGAGACTCTCTCTGCTGACCATACCCAGAAGTTGATCATGAAAGCTGCGCTTGTCGATGATGGCACAACTAAAATGATGACCGTCCACCAGGCGTTTGTGCGTTTGGCCAACAAAAATACCGACGAAGAGATCATCTATGTTGCAGAGCAGGATTCGTCCAAGGCATACAAATTTGACATGGATGTCGGTGCTAGAGGCGGTGATTTTGGATATAAATCGGGAGTGTATAAGTTGGAGTTGATTGTGGGCGATGCTTCGCTGTCGAACTCATTCAAGTGGCATGTGGCCAATGTTCAACTGAAGTTCTCCCAAGACGCTCGAAAGGGTAAGTCATGCAATGTGTGTATTTATGCATTTGTCTCCAATGTTCTCTATCTATTTCAGATAACCAATCTCAAACAATTCGTGCTCCAAGGCCAGAAATCGTTCATCAGTTCCGTGTGCCTGAGAAACGTCCACCACGCCTGGTGTCCGACATCTTTACTGGTCTCTGCTTGACTCCATTGGTGTTGTTGTTCATTATGTGGGCAAAACTTGGTATCAATGTCTCAAATTTCACCTTCAGTCTGAGTACGATTGGATTCCATCTTGGTCTCGGAGCCATTCTTGGCCTGTTTGGCCTTTTCTGGTTGAGACTGGATATGTTCCAGACAATTCGTCTGCTCATTCCAATTGCTGCGGTAACATTCCTATGTGGCAATCGACTTCTGCGGCGAATTGCTGGACAAAAGTCTGCGCAGTAAGATTTTCTAATTTTAATTCCAACAAAAAACCATCATCACTAATTTTGTCCAGTTGATGAATCCTAGATTTCTTTAAATACAAATAAAAAGCTGTTCAATAGTAATAGTTGAAATAATGTCAAAAAAAAAACGATAAGTAAATGAAAGAAGATGCTTTCTAAGAAGGAAGAATGAAATGAAGAAGCATTTAAATGGAATTTTTGTCTCATAGATATTTTTTTTTTTTAATTTCATCAATTAAGTTAATCTATTCAGAGCTGAGTGTGAGGAACTTCTGTTTGATTGAAGTTTCTTTTGCGTAGTACGTTTTTTTAAGGAACAATAAAAAAAAGTAACTAAAATTAATTAAAAAAGTTTTTTTTTTTTACTATACGCAAATACTTTTATTGATGGGACTTTCCTTTAATGAACGGGCTAATGCCCATGATTTAGTTCGATTTAGACTTATAAGAACTCCTAAAACCGTCTCAAGACTCAATGTACCGACAACTTTCTTTAAGTCAAATGATCGCAAATGATATTCATAAAATAAATGGTGATGTGCTCCAAGGCTCCGTTTTGTCTACGACACTCCTTATCTTCATAAATGATTTTTTATCTGAAACTTTTACAGCCCTATTATGAGTATCAATTTGATAGTCGATATTTTCTATCAATTAGTTGATAATTTGGTATTATGGGTATCAACTGGTAATTTTAGACCGATTGTGAATATCTACTTATCAAAAAGTTCATTGTGAATGAGTTTTATTTAATTTGTTTGAAATATTTATTGTTTTTTTGTCGGCCACGAAAAGGTAAACTATTTGTGCGTAAATGTAAGTTGTTCTTATAAAAAAATCATCATAACTCCTCAAAAAACAATTCTATCGAAGTCAACATTCTTTTTAACTTTGTTCGCTTTTAAAAATCCCGAATAAATTTGTATGTTTACGTTTCAATCAAGAATTTGTGGTTGATAAGAAAATTGATGTGTATCTATTTTGTTGATACATATCCGTAATACCATGTCTATCAAAAAAATCATTCACAGTAATGATAAAATCTAATAAAATTCACAGTCGATAAAAAATGTTGATAGTTGGTAGTCATAATACCAACTCATTCAATTTGTTGATATGTATCAAGTATCTAGTTGATAGTTGATAGCTAACATAGGGCTGTTAATCTGCTTCCTTTTAATATTAGTTTCCAGACTCGCGACCCTGTTCTTCAGCTGTGTAACTGAAGCGGCAGCGTATGCTAAGCTCATTAGATTCCGATCTCGACAGCATTATTTAATGGGGTACTAACAACCGCGCGGAATTTAATGCTTCGAAAAAATAAAGCTGTAAGATATAATAAACATTTTTGTCAATCAAAATACAAGATTTTTATCGACCTACACTCAACATTGCCATGTTGTCAGATGTTATTGTGAACTATTTCGCAGTTTCACTTATCTCTAAGAGAATTTCATCCCCACTCCTCAATTTTTACAACCTGCGAATATTAGCCGAGAAAAAATCCGAATACAGCTATTATGTTGTTCGTTTTTCACAAACAATATTTCTGATTTTGTTCACCACATCCTTTAATTTAATAACTCCTACACTCCGTTGCCATCATTTTTCTATTTACGAGTCAGAGGAATTTAACCAATTGAATCAAGTGACATAAAACTCTCAACCTTATCTGTGTCCGTGTTGTTTGCAGGATTAGAGTGTACCTGTATCAGAGTCTGAATGGCTAAAGTGAGAACCACATTTCACGACTAGAGATATTCTTGGGGGTTTTGTCACTTCGAGTAGGCAGAAAAGTCTACTAGATTCATTTGGTACATTGTAACCAACTTTATGGTCTAAAGTGTCAAGTATTAATGCTGACAACCACACTAAGCTAGATGTGTATATAAATTAGGTTGATGTAAATATTAGTTGAAATTACTTGATTTATAAATGCAAGTTCTGCAAAATCTTATATAGAAATCTAATATTGGTTTCTGAACCTTATTTTTAACAACTATATTATCATTAATACTTTCAATTTAGATAAAATATCCAGCAGATAACGGCACCACATAAATCATTCAAACAACGATGAAGAAAAAGAAATATATAACAAAAAAAAAAAGAATATGTTTTTATATTGATGCTTACACTGTGGCGGTTTCAAATTTATCAACTACCCCGTCGTCGATGGTAAGCTCTACAAAACGATGATAACTAGTTTCTTATGTCCCAAATTGAACCATATGTTCCTAGACGACATTTTGTTTCAGCAGGAAGGCGCTACGCAATCGATTGACATTCTGCATGAACGATTTGAAAGTAAGGTTATCTCTCGTAGAGGTGACGTGAATTGGCCACCAAGGTCGTGCGATTTGACCGCATTAGTCTTTTTCTCGCTCAAATTCAGTCAGACCTATGCTGAAGAGCCATTGAAAATTGGACCACTCGTATTCGTGCCAATGCAAAAGGCCGAGGAGGCCATGGGCCTGTCAATCAAACAAAACTTTTGTTAATATCTCAAACAGCTTGTTTTTTTTTTCATTTCAACATTTACCCGCCCTTACTATTAACTTACCATTAACTTACGAGTAGAGCGTAAGATAATGATAGGTAGGCCAGTTTTAATGAATTTTTGTCTAGCTGTAGGATAGTCATAAGCATCGTTACCACTTCCCGAAAAAAAGTCGAAGTAGATTTGAAGAAAAAAGTGAAGTAAATTGAGAAAAATCTAAGTAGATTTTGAAATGCCTTTTTAGTTGCTTTTAGAAAAAATTGAACTCGAATTTTTGACATTACAACACGAAAAAATAGTGATTCCGTTTGTCTGAACGTCTGTAGTTCTGTACCTCAGCCTGCAGCCTAGAGGAGAAATTGAAATGGTTTGTTTTTTAGCTCGAAAACGGTTCTAACGATTTTGATAAAAAAAAAATTATATATAAGCCATACCAACAATACGTTCAACATTTTGGTAAAAAAAATATTACTAACTTTTTTTTTCAACTTTCTCATTTCCGACTCTACCGATTTCGATCAAAATTTTTATATCGGAGCTTGTTTGATTTTGAAATAATATACATGGTACCTATACAAAAATCTTTTTCCTTATTTGAATATTATTAAATACCTAAAATTGTCAATATATTTCTTTTAATTTTAAGGAAATTTTGTACATAAAGAATAAATTTATTAATAAATAATAATATTAAAATTACTAAAATTAAATATAAATTAATCTTAAAATAAAAATATACATGCAAGCGAAAATTTCATAAGATTCGTGTACAAATAATTGTGGTGAATTTCTATGCTCTTAAAATTACTCATTTGTGTTTGTATTGTGTTGACGTTCATTTTTACTTGCGATATAGGTACTATAGGGCAAGTTCTGCATTTGGAAAAAAAATCGAACTCGAGATTTTGATCAAAGTTGACATTACGATGATAGCGAAGTCGAAAAAAGTGGGAATTCCGTCCGTCTGTCTGTATGTCTGTATGTCTGTATGTCTGTACCTCGAACTACAGCCTAAACTACCGGAGGTATTTTCTTCAAACTCGGTAGTTAAGGGTCTTCGGTGATTCCCTAGAGGAGAAATTGATTTTTTTTTAGCTCCAAAACTAACGGTACCCCCCATACACCCGTAATGCAAAATCTTATTTATCTCGAAAACGGCTCTAACGATGTTAATAAAAAAAATTAGGTGTGATATTATGAACATAAGCTACATTCTGGTCAAACAAAATTTTGGGGCAAAATGTTATTAGGGGTACCTGCCATAGACCCGTTTTTTTTTATTTTCGACTTTCTCATTAACGGCTCTAAGGATTTTAACCCAAAATTTTCAGCAGGAGTCCCCTTAAGTTTAAAATAATATTGTATACAAAAATATTCGAAAAAATATTTGTTGGGTTTTTTTGAAAAAAAAAAAAAATTAAATCAATATCTTCAAAACCTATGAACGATAATTTTTTGAAATTATTTCCTAAAATCAATATTATTTAATACTTAAAATTCGCATCCCACATTTTTTTCTTGAAAAATTTTAGAGAAATTTCTTATATAAAAAATTTATTTAATAATAAAACGTTTTTTAAAAGTTTGTTTGCATAAATTCATACTTTTCCGGAAACCAGACGGCAATTTTATGCATTTGAACATTATTATCTCATTATATCCATGTTTTATATTTATAAAATGTATCTTAAATTCCAAAGTACTTTCACATAAGAGCAAGTTCGTGCGATCCAGTCGTGCATTTTATTTTTTCTGGTAATTCTGATGTTACTCGTACATAGAGTGAAATAGAGAAAAAGAAGTAGATTTGGACTTTCTTTGTAAAATTGAAGTAGGTTGAAAAAGAGATTTTTAAAATGAAGTAGATTTCAGTATTTTTCTTATGGTTCGAAGTACGAAGTAGATTTTAAAATATTTTGAAAAAAAAAGAAGTAGATCTACTTCAATTGAAGTAAAGTGGTACCACTGGTCATAAGTTTAAAACAAAAATTTTGTATTTGTCCTTAAATTGTCCCCAACTTGGAGAAAGCGTGTGCGAACACAGTCTTGTATTTTTTATTTTATAAGACTCTTGAAACAAAACATGCCTAACATCTTATTTTTCAATTTTTATATATTTATTTATTTTAATAACACATCTTGTTTTTTTCTTTTTCATACATTTATTTATAAGTTTTGTTTGTTCCATCTTATGGTCTGTTTTAATTAAATTACACCAATGAATCTTATAATCTTACTTTTGTTTATGCATTTAAGTTTTCTAATTTATATTTTAAGTCAACTGTAAAGTAAATATATGTAGGTATATTCATGTATATTTTGTTGAAAGTATATTTTTTACACAACACATTTTGTTCATGAAAATTGTTGAAACATGTGTTCAGGTGTATTCATTTTGATTTTGTTTTCAAATACATAGTATATAAATTTTAAAGAGTTTCGTTTCTAAATACAAATGTAATGAAATTAAAATTAAAATGCATTGATCTTCAGTGATGCATGAGAAACTTCTTTTGTATGTATAAATTAAAAAAAAATAATTAGTTATATAAAAGTAGAAATAAAACATTCCTTTTTTCTGTAGTTCTCTTTTTTTATTTTGTTTTTATTGTCAGATTAACATTTATGTATTTAACTTAAAATTAAAAAAAAATCCAAAGTTAATTAAGAATAAATATAAAAATGAAAAATGAATCCACAAAGTATTAAGTTATGTATAATATTTGAATTTCATTTTTATATGAAATAAAAACACCGACTATCTATAAAAAATTTATTTTATTATGGATTATAAGTTCGAATGAAAAATACCACATTCAACAGTAAAGTTGTTAATTCAAAACGATTTTGGGTAACCATTCTTTTAGGAAAGTTTTTGTGTTTTGATATTATATTTATACAACACTGAATAGATATATTATTTTTAATGTTAAATTTATATTTAATGCTGTTTAATGTTTTTTTTTGGGAAATTTTCAATTTCTTTTGTTTCGAGCCACTTGTATTTTCTTTGGCTTAGTTATTGATCCTATTCAGCTGTACAAAAGCTTTATTGAATAAGCTTGTAGTTTTTACAAATTCGAATAGCTGCCATATAATAGTTGTTTCATTGTTTAGGTTGTGAGTTGATATACAGATTTTATTATTTTTTAAATATAATAATACAATTATTTAACTTAAAGATACAATTTGTTTTTTTATTTTCTTTTCTTTTGTAAAATGTCTCTAAAAAAATATCTTATATCCGAAGAATTGGGAGTAGATACAAATTTTGTGTAAGGTTTAATGTTTTTTGTGTAGACGTGTGTGTGTGTGTTTTTTTTTTCCCAAATTTAAACTTTTATCTGGACACACTTTAGAGTCCGATTTCTCTCATCGCACGGTTTAGACATGGATTCTTGATGCATTCTTTTGGACCAAGTTGGGGTCCTGGTGAGCCACGGAGTATCATGAGAACTGATCGTGCAGCAGACTGGCACTCGTTGTTATGACCACAAATCGAGTCCGCTTCGGCCAGGTATTGGAAGTCGCATGCTACTTGGGATGTTCCCTTTAAATTAAATAAAAGTATAACATTTTTATTATTAAGACAAATTCAACACGTATAAATTGTTCAATAACACAAAATGCATCTCCTAATAATAAAAACCAGCATCCCTTCGATAACACTCGTTTTAGGCCACTTGTGTGTTTGATAACTATTCTTATTAATAAACATTTGTTTGCTTCATGATATTTGTAGAGTCGTCATTGTAAAAATGCACTAATTTTTGAAATGTATGCTTGGAGTAGTAAAGCATCTTGTACTTGTTAAAAACTTATCCGTTCAAGAAAAAGGGGAATTTTGCGATTTAAAATTAGTCGCTCCATTTCTATTATACATTTATTAATAAGAATTGCAAATTAATACATGAAAATTTAAAATTAGGCGCTCACAAGCTATTAGGTATCTATTAATAAGAATTACAAGTTCACGCACAGATAAATCCTAACTCGCTGTTATTCATAGTTTATTAATAGGGTGGTAAGTATACTTACACATAAATAACATATTTGATGAACTCCACAAATTGGAAGGAGCTCTTGATTAATGTCACCACTCAAAAGATCCACACCTCGACATCTTTGAGCCATAGAATCGATTAGAGGACATTGATTAGATGATCCAGGAACATAGTTCTTATTGCCTAAGTAAGCATCATTAAGGGGTTCATAGTGTCCAGCTCCAAGTTCTTCTTCGAATTCACTGACTTCATTGGGAACTTCTGGATAACGCTGAAATCCGTTGCGTTTCTTTTGTTTTTTCTTCTTTTTATCTTCGTCATCTTCATCAACATCAGCAGTCATAGAGTTGCCATGTAAGTCTTTTGATTTTTCGTTGTTTGGTGTATTGATTGAATGGCTATTGATGAAGAAAAAGTGAAAAATATATTGTTTGTATAATAAGGAGTAATTATGGATCTATGCGACTGATTTCTGTTATATTAAAGCCAATAATTGTCATAATCAAGTTTTATGACAATGTGTACAGTATAGCAGAAAGTATTGTGGATTTAACGGTAGTAGGTATTTCAATTTGGACTAGTTTTTCAGTGGAAGAGGATTCGCTATCTCCTGGTGAGTTAAATGTGTAATCTCGCACTGAAAATATAGCACTAAGAGATTATTCTACATTCGCCAACTCCAAATGATGGAAATTAAAGGAAATTAATACAATGTTGAAATCTTTAAAACCTTTGATGCAAAATTTAGTTGAATTAGTACGCTGTTTTAGTATGAAACTGGGTTAAAATAACGATTTTAATCGAATATAGAATAGTACTTTCTCTACCCTTTTATTAAAGTTAAAATCATTGAATGCCTAGTTTATGTTCTTAGTGTCATGGTATGTATTTGTAAACAGCACAAAAGGTCTGTTTACTTAGTTTATTTCACGAACTGTCATTATTTTAGGTGTGTTCAGAAGCAATTTATGAAGAAAATTGCTTTAGTACGAAACTAGTTAGAAAATGTTCAAAATTAAGAACGAGTAAGTAAAAGTTAGCAAATTGTTAAATAGTATCATACTAATACCTTAATAATAAGGCTGTTTAAAATTTTGCGCCTTTGTTACCTACCGAGTTAATATGAGTAGCACACCTTGCTCAAGCGTTCAAAGGCTTCTTAAGATATCAGTTCTATGAATGTTTGTTCCTGCTTTGAGATAACTACAATTGGAGTGAAACCGTCGAAATTAGAGGTAAACTGTCGAAAGTTTGCCATAGAATATTTGCTGGGTAACCTTTTGATATCCTATAGTTTGGCTTATTTAAAGCTAAAAGTACATATTCCCGTTACCTGAATGCACCTTGAAAATTTTGATCGGGAAAAGTTAAACATTCAACGCCTTGTTCCATTACCAATATATACCATGGGGCAAATCTATTGAGACGACACTTCACCTAGTAGTCGACAAAATTTCAAAACCAATTCACCAAACTACAGGTAGCGTGTCTTGGGATATAATGGGCTCAATAACGTTAAAAATAGTGGAAATAAACAGCCCTTGATTTATCAGATTGAATCCATCATGCTTGAAATGAGACTTGTAGATGTCAAATTGAGTGATATCAGCTGAAAGTTAGGTCATCTAAAGGCGCTCCCCACAAATGGGGGTCTCACCTCCCTTGCTTTGGATCTAACGTAAGCTATGTTCAAGTGGTTTCAAAGTCTTGACGTATTCTGGCGGGATGTAGGGAGATTTGTTTCCACAAAGAGTGGGTCCCTACAAATATCTCTTGACAAACTCAAAAATTGGGTCAGTCTGACCTTACTTAAACCAACTTGATTGTAGGAACTTCCTGTTTCCAAGAAAGAGATACTCCTATTAAATATCTATGAGAAGTTATTTTAAAATTAGAGTAAAATTTGTATACATATTTATCTTGCATATGAAAACTTACTGTAATCCTTGGAATTCGACTTTCTCCTTCTTAACTGATAATCGTTTTTGGTTTTCAATATCGATTTCATCATCTGACTTTGGCTCGTTTTCGACAACATTTCTCAGTAAATGATTTTCATTGTCAACAGATTGACGCAATTTTTCCAGAGCACGTCTCATTTTCTCTAAGCTATAAGCAGTGGCAAGTCGTGAAACAACATGATCCTTCAAACGAGCGATTTCTTCAGGATCAGCAATACCTTAAACCATAAATTAAAACTTGAAACTTGTCAAGAAAATAAGAATTTAACTAAGAAATATATTACCTTCATGGGCACCAGTATACTTCACAGTTTCATCTATAATAAGATCCTCAATGGATTGCAGCTTTTTGCCCATATTGTTCAGTCTTTCAGGATCAATGTTTTTCTTCTTTCGCCTATCTTCTTCGTTCTCATCCTCATCTACGGGCTCTTGTTTCTTGGAATCTCCACTGAAAAGTAAGTTTAAGTATTATCAAACCAGTTCTTATTAAAAATGTTTCAGTGTGATTTACTTATCGTATCCTGATTTTTTCCTTCGATCAATTCCAAAGTACTTAGACCACTGAATCGACTTCTTTCCCCTAAAATTCGATAGGTCTCCTGGCAAAATTTGATCCTCCTTCACGACTTCTAAATTTGATCTTTTTTGCATCCGTTTTTCGCCTACTTCTCGCTTTTTCTTCTGTGCTTCGTCCTCATCTTCAAAGTCTTCGTGTTCCTCTTCGTCTTCCTCCTCATGTTCTTCGTGTTCTGGTTCATGCTCCTCTGAATCTTCTTCTTCCTCTTCTTGGCTGTCATGGACGTGATCACTTCGTTTGCGATGCTTGTGCTCTTTGTGGTGATGTCCTCCATGAGGTGGATGTTCGGTTTGTGGTTCGATAGTTGCTGAAGTGTTCGTTTCACTCTTTTTCTCTGTTGTTGCATCAGTGGACTGATCATCAGTTGAGCGTTTCTTCTTTTCTTCAGTTGGTTTTCCAAAAAGTTCCCGCAACTCTTCGGGGACTCTTTCAACATTGACCTTAGACGATTCATCGAAGGGCATTTTCGGGGATCGCTTGGCCACTGGAAAACGTTTTCGACGTGACATTGGCAACCATGGGAGCACTGGGTAAGTTCGCTTCTTTTGCATAAGGGGTCCCTTGTAGTAGTTGGGTTGGGGTGTCATGCGCTTTTGGTCTTCAAATATATCACCTTCGAGTTCATTTTCCTGTTGCTGATATCTTTCCCAGATGCGCCGAAGGGCTTCCTTGTAGCGTTCTTCACGGTCAAGTTCTCGAGCTTCTTCGATTTCTTTAAGAAACTGATCAGTTAATTCAGAGTGATCATAGGGTTGATAGGGTTCACGCAATAGAGAAGTTGATGGGTCTTTAAGGGAAACAAAATTATTTGTTAAGTTAGTAATACAAAAAACTGAAAGGTTCGTAACTTCAAAAAAAAAAAACTATATAAAACATAAGTCTAGCATTAAACAACTGAAGTATATCTGTGGAAACTCTGAATTTTTAAAGCTGAACTAAAAGATGTTGGATATCTTGAATATATAGTCTTTCTATTCCAAAGAAATACATAAGTCTTGGGAACTAGGTCTTCTTAGTCTTTGCTCTCACATTGAAGAAAATTTTAGGGTTGAAATCAGCTCAGATTCTTTGGGAGCCTTAGTACACATTTATAAATATGAAGTGGAATAAAGCCCTAAGACAAGAACGCAAGTTTTAATGGCATTTCAATGATTTGGTTTGTATGCCAGAAAAAAATCAATAAATGTGAACTAAGATTCTTAGTTGATTAAACTGTAAGTCTTTCTTTCAATATAATTTTCTTCGTTAAGGCTTATTTTTATTTGCGATGCAAGTTATGCTTTCGAAAAGAAACGAACTCGAGATTTTGATCAAACTTAACGGTACGATCATCGTGATTCGTGAAGATGAATAATGTTGGTCTTGCAAATATGTGTGTCTATCTGTTCGGCTGTAAACGGCTGGGTCTATTTGGATTATTTCATCAAGACGTTTCTTTAATTTTGTTGACCAAAAATAGCGATACTCTCCATAAAGGTTTTCTCTCAAAAAATGTTCCTCATCAGATTTAAAAAAAAATAAATGAATAGCAATTAATTTATTGAATGTGGAAACACTTAATAGCAAAAAAAGGGACATATATTTTCGAGTTTCGATTTTCTTGAAAACAGTACAACAGATATTGATTCAAATTTCGGTCCTTATTCGGAATTCCCCCCCACCAAAATGCACTTTTTTTTAATGAATCGATAAAAAAAAGTGTGCTGTTGATAAAAAACATCAAATTATGGAGGAGAAACACTTTTTTATGGTAAAAAAGTGAAGTATAAAAAAATGAATATAGGCCATAGGGTAAATTCAAAATTTCTTTAAATCCAGATTCTGTAAATGCAAAAGAAACCTTGCATACACCCAACCTCGCACCTACCCCAAATCCTATAGTGTGCCCAAGCAGGGGGGTTGCAGGGGGCCAGCATGCCCCCCCATACGTATTTCACTGTTTATACGCTTTAATGCGTAAGCAAGTAAAAAAAGCAAATATCCCATAATAAAAAAGTAGTTTTAGTTATAGTACTGTGGGTGGCCGGCTTATACTTCACTTTTTTACCATAAAAAAGTGTTTCTCCTCCATAATTTGATGTTTTTTATCAACAGGAAATATTGTTTTATCGATTCGTTAAAAAAAAGTTCATTTTGGTGGGGGGGGGGGGGGGGGATTCCGAATAAGGGCCAATAGTACTGTGGGTGGTCCGCTTATACTTCACTTTTTTACCATAAAAAAGTGTTTCTCTTCCATAATTTGATGTTTTTTATAAAAGTTCATTTTGGTGGGGGGGGGGGGGAATTCCGAATAAGGTCCCAAATTTCTATAAAGCTTACAAGTTTTCTGGTGTACCAAAACTTCCAAAAATATGGCGTCGACACACATTTTCAGACAGATCTGTCAAATAGTTCTGTTGTGGCAGCCTACAAGCATTTTCTTTAAAATGGAAAAAAGTGAATTTTGAGGGTTCATAAACAATATTTTTGACGAGAATTAACCATTACGCAAACCAAACAAAAGCTTGAAAAATACTTCCACCATCGATTGGAACCATTCTTACTTAATTTCGATGCGGTCGTGTTAGTATAAGTGACGCCGATGGCGTCCAATCGAGGTCACCACATCAGAAATGGTCGATAAGATCCACGGTTTGATAATGGACGATCGGCGCGTTTGTTCACAGTCAAAAAGAAACGGAATCGTTTGAAAACTTAAAAGGTGTGTTTGGCGATGTTCAAGATTTTACGTCGTTTCGTAACCGTGGATGAAACATGGATTCACCACAAAACACAACAGAGATCAAGAACCAGTCGAAACAATGGACTTCTCCTGGTGAATCAGATCATGTGGCATCAGATTAAAAACAAAAATCTTATTTTTATCGAAAACGATTCAAAGAATAATTTCGATAACTTTTCCTTGGATTACATAGAACTCTAAAGTCGCAGTACACAACAAGACCAACATATACAAAATATACCAATGATTTGATGTTAAGATCTTGCTCTCTAAAGATGAATGTAATGGAGAATGATTCCTTTAATCTGCTTTATTAAGCCCGATTGATTCTTCTTTTTATACTCATATACAGTCAAGAGCAGGATTGTAACTAGGCGGCTGCTTTATTTTTAAGACGGCCTAATCATCATCGGAACGAAGCGATAGGGTAAAGCTGGAGTTAAGCATCTCAGTTTTTGTGTCAGGCGAAGTAAATATTTTTTAAGGAAAGCCAGTGTAGGAGTTTCAATTGGCCTTATCATAGATAATTAGGTAGTTTGTAACATATCTTTTAACAACAAGTCTACTATGGATTTGTTTACTCTTCCGAAAAATATTTCACAGTAGACTGAACCTTTTCGCAGTAGATCTTTTATTTAGAAATAAGAATAAAAGTTATATGCATTCCATCGGTGCATTTTGCGACTCGAGGAATATTGATTTTTTCCCAAAAATTAAGTTTAGGTTTTCATGATTCTCTCTATTGGTCATTTGAAGTTGAATTCAACTTGGACAAATTTTATTCTCGAAATCAAAATCTTTGAAACAGTACTTCGACCAAGACCGATATCCAATTTTCGAAATTTCCTTCGACAAGAAAAGGTAAGACCGCTTAGAAGCTTAGAAGCCGGTAAGAAGCTTTACTGATTTGGAGGCACTAATGGAAATGTAAGTTTATCAAGTCGATAGTATGATACAAATCATTTAAACACATACGCAACGCATATTAGATAATCATAGACTAGTTTTTATGAGAAACATTAATAACAAAAAAGGTGGGTATGGCCTATAACACGCCCACATGTCCGATAGCCTAATGGGGGTTTCTATAGGTAAAATAATCAATTTATTTATGATTTTGATCTGTAAAAATTCCTATTTCCATTTTCAATAAATTTGGCAAATAACATTTTTCGAGCAGCCTTACCCCCCGTGTACTAATATCGAAACGATTTTCAGCTGGCAGTTTTTATATCATTTGCTTAACTTATTTCAATTATGAAAATTATGTCCGAAACATAAAGGAAATTATTTCAAATAGTGGAAGCGGTTTGAAATGATTCTATAAATTCTTCAAGTTCATATTTCTCTAATGAAAGTATATAAAGGGTGAATTTTTTTGACACAATGACATACCAACAGAAAATTACATGAGTATAATGAGAAACAAGAAATTAATTTAAAGTAGTATTCCATGCGAAAGAAATCAATTTATGGATTAAAATCTGTAACCAATGGAAAACCTTATAGAAGTAATTTGGTATAAAAGTAAAAATTGTTTGTATAGATTTACCAACAATATCTAAGTATGTAAATATTTATGAATTGAACAAGCCATGAATCGATTAGGTAACATTTTTCTAGTAAATCATTTATGTCAATATGACATTTGTTTTGTCAAAACTTAAAAACTCATGAGGATTGTAGTTTTAGGTAAATAAATGTGTTTGTTAGAATATAATTATATTGAAGCTCATAGCTTCGAAACAATGCACAAACTTGAACAAATAGTGCCTACAACGTATCAATAAAAAATAACCTTAAGTAAACAAAGATCAGCAATATAAGTACGAGTCAGAAAGATCCCAATTGATTTAGTTAATACTTTTGAAACAAATAACTTCAATAATGAAATCTATAAAGTGCATTTTAATTATTGCTGTAACTTTTTGGCTTTTTGCTGTTCAGAGTCTTGCTGCGACAAGTAAGTTGATTTAACGGTCCTATGGAAATAAGTTCCATCAAAATTTATTTAGTCTAAATCTAAAAATTATTATATATATGTTATATATGTTGTACATTCGTATAGGTATTTAAAGGTGCAGCTTTTCAATGTGAGTTTAACCCCTGAATTTTTAGTGAATTTAAATTTTAAGTTAAGCCGGAGTTAATCAATCAAATTTGGTGAGATTTTTAAAGAGATGTTTTTGACAAATGCTGAATTAGCAACGGGCTTACCTATTCTGGTTTAACTTAGGTACAATTAACTCAGTGCTGGAAAATTGAACTATGCAATTCTGTTATTAAAATATTCTATGGCTAGGTATCATAAAACCAAATGAAGTTGCCTTAACATTTCATGAGCTCACAATTCCCTTTGACAAACCTTTATCTATTTGTTTTAATGCAATTTTTAAATTATAATGTACTAGATAACTCAAATTTAATATAAGGAACTGTAGATCAAGTTTTGTGTTCGTACAGTACAAACATCTAAATTTGAAAATAAATTTTCTATCGAAATACATGTGTACATACATACATACATATATACATACATATGTCCATGGCTTGAAAAAAAAAAAAACAGATAAATCAAATATTTTTAAATTTTCCACTAAAATGGTCATTCAGGTTTTAGAAAAATTAATTTTCAATAAAAAGTTTTCAAAGTAAAATTTTCAAATTCAGAATAGTTTTCGAGTTATAACAAAAAAATATGATAAAAAAAAAACAAGTGTGAAATTTTGTAAAACTGTATGGTTAAAGCGCGGTCTCTCATGAGAAAGATTCAAAATAAATACTATCACGAGTAGCTTGGAGATGGAATAGTTCTCATGTCAGATTCGAGTCCTAGGCCTCAAAATTTAACCCAAAAGAGGAAAATCGTGACTAGTTTAATGAGTCTTGTAAATAGTCTTTTTAGAAGAAGCTAAAGTTAGACAGTTTTAGCTTAGGGTTTGTTTAATTTAAATAAGAAACGGGTAAAGCAAAATGACCTTAGATTTAAAATTCTAGCTAAAATTTCATATTTTTATATCATAAATACATACAGAGCTGTGCAAAATATTTGCAACCAATATACGTAACCTACCAAAATACCAAAAAAAAAAAAAGAATTCACAAACAAGTAAAACAAACCCAACCTCAATTCAAGAAAAATAATGGCTTTTATTAAACAAAACATTTGCAACCAAAAGCGAACTATTTTCATTCAGTTCATTTTTATAACGAGCAACATCTTTTTTTGTTGCTTAGTTTATTGTATACACTTGCAGCTCATAATAATAACCTTACTTGCAGACTGACTACGTAGACATCTTAAAAAATACGATTCTTCCTCATGCGGGTTTCGAAATGCCAATTATTTGGAGGTTTCAACACGACAATGACCCAAAGCACAAGTCGAGACTTGCACCAATTTGGTTTTCCGATAAAAACATAAGAGTCATGCAGTGGTCACCACAGTCCACAGACCTTATTCCAATAGAAAACTTATGGGCATTGGTAAAAAAGGAGAATTGGGTGTCGAACTTTCAAGTGAAAAGACCAACTGTATGCTGAAGTTTAAAATTTAAATGACATTCCAGAAAGTATTATCAGTACTTGTGCTTCTATGCTTAGAAGATGTGCAGCAGTTATCAAAAATAGAGGATATGGCATTAAGTACTAAGAGTTTTCTTGCTTGAATGTAAAAAATTTTACTTAGTTGCAAATATTTTGCACAGCGTATGTTTGAATTTATTTATTCTTATTTTTTTTTGTTTAATGAATAAATGTTTTTTAGTTTCGTTAACTTTAAAAAATGGTACACTAAATTTTCTTTCCCTTTTTTTGAACGGTTCTTATTATGATGGGAACAGTACTGTATATCAAATATAAAAGTGATATTTTATAGACTTTAAAGTCTTTTACCAAATTTTCTTTATGCTTCAACTGCAAATAATGTCTTACCTGATAAACTAGGACTCATTGTACTATAAAATTCTATACACTATAGAGAATTCTAATATTAAGGAAAGGAGTACCCAAAGCCTACTACGAGTAGATAGGGCATTAAAAATGTTCTCTTGTTTGTAATTTTCACTAAAATATTTTGTTGAAACTATTTTTCCCTTATTTGTTTAATTATTTTAAGGTCATATTCGACATCCTTAAACTCATATTTTATTTGACATATGTTTATAAATATATATGTATGGCAAGTTATGCATTTGTGGGTCTCGGAATACTGTCTGCCTTTCTGCTCGACTACAGACCAAACGCGTCGCCCGATTTTCTTTTAACTTGTTAGATAGCATTTTTTTATTTTTCCTAATTTAATTTTTTTAAGACCTAAAATAATCGCACTTTCCATAATGTTTTTTTTTTAAATTTCTTAAACATGTTTGTTTCCTCAAAAGCTGTTCCATAGATTTCTTAAGAACAAAGTGAAAAAATGTCATCAAGTAAAATCTATCTAATAGTTGAAAAAAATCCCAAAAGTTTCAATAGTTTTATGTATTCAAATTTTTTTCAATTTTTTGCAACTCATTTTGAAACCAAGGGCTCGTTTTTTTTTGAAACTTTACACTTGATAATTTTTTAATTTTTTTCATTATCGGTATAATGAATTTAAATTAAATTTTGTATACCTATATAAGCTTCAAAAAAGTTTAAACAACATTGGATATCAAAACTAAGAAACAAACATTTTGGATTTAAAAAAAAATTCTATATCTCAAAAATGTTTCAATGATTTTGTTTTTGTACACAGTAATAAAAACTTAAAATTGGTGTACATTTTTTCCTAAAGATATTTAAAGAATTTTATATATATTTTTTTTAAGAACTACTGCAAGACTCTAAAATTGTATTTCTTGCATATACAGTGGGGAGCAAAAATGAGTACATGTTTTAAGAAAATGAAACAAATGGATAGAATTTTATGTTTTTTCATAAACAAAAACAACAAACATTTTGTAAAAAATAACAGTAAGTAAAATGTTTATTAATGGAAACCCCCATGTACTCAAATTTGCACGTTTCACAATTTTTTTTTGAATCGCTTTTTTTAGTATTTAGTCCACAGCCCTTTATTTTGTATGACACTTCTTACTACTCCTCCTCGACTAAATTTTCGATATGAGTAAGTGAAATATGTTGCCACTGCTCCTAAACTTGCTCCCATAAGTCATTCAAGTTTCTTGAAGGATTATCGTAAGATGCCAAGCGTCTTTTGAGAATTGCCCACAAGTCTCGATCTGGTTTAAATTTTGACTAGGTGCTGGCCACTTAATTTTTGCAAATAACTGCATTCCAAGACAGCTCTGGACAATTCGTGCAGTGTGCTTGGGATCAGTCTTGTTAGAAAATGATCTTTTCAGTGGAATAAGCGCATTCGTCTCGAAATTCTGGTAAGTTATTATGCAGAATAGACAAATATTGTTCTTCTTCATTATTCCTTCAATTTTAATCGGCGAACTGACGTTCCACGATATAAAGCATCTCCACACCATCAAGTTGCCACCTTTATGCTTCATGGTTTCTTTCACCTGTTCCTTTTGAAGAGTTCCATTCTACCGATGCCAAAAATACTCTTTACTATCTAATGGAAATCGATATACTTTAGTCTAGTCCGACCAAACCACCCGTTTCCGATCTTCAACACTTCAGTTTATTTGTTTTTTGTAGAATTTAAGACGTGCTTTAACATTTTTGGCAGACAGTGCTGTTTTTTTTCTGTTTAGCAGCTGCTACTTAACCAATCTTTTGTAGGGTTCTCCTAGCTGTCCATTCATTCACGTTCCTATTCATTAATTTCGCCGCTGATTTCGACATCCTGCAGTCTTTTATATGCATTGATCGCTCCATTAACCATGCGTCACCACCAGTAAGCATTTTCTGTACGCCTGGGCGATTGCTGGTGCAAAGCACAGTTAACTTTTTTTTTTATCAAAAGGACGCTGCGTTGGCGGATTTTCATTCTCTCAGCACTTTTTCTTGAAGATATTGTCCTACTTCAAGTTGAGAAACTATGCTTTTTTCCGCTTCAAGTACATTTTTTTTCATTTTTATTTATCTTTTCTTTAAACAGTGAATATTTATTTTTAAGCACTAATTAAATGGCATAGAACTTTGAAAACAGTACATTTTCCTGCAACATTATAATATTTTTAAAGAAACGCAAAATAAACAAAGTAATTTAACTAAATAAGAGATAACGGCGAAACGTGCAAATTTGAGTACATACATGGGGGTTTCCATTAATAGACATTTTATTAACTGTTATTTTTGAAGCCATGTTTGTTTTTTTTTCCTAAGTTGTAAATAATATACTTAACTTTCATATTAAAAATAATTTGTTTCATTTGTTTATAAAAAAACATAAAATTCTATCCATTTGTTTAATTTTCTTAAAACATGTACTCATTTTTGCTCCTCACTGTATTCATACTTTTATAAGGAATCTTACATTATTTTATTTATTTTAAAATACGAGTATTTAGGTCATTGTCAAAAAACAATATTTAATATCTAAAAAAGTTAACAATGTTACACTGTAAAAATTAGTGTTTCTTGTACAAAAGTTCTTAAAATTTTGTGGTGAAACGTGAAACCTTGTTTTTTTTATCTCCGCTCTCCATCTTCTAGGCATACTCTCCATTAGGTTCGAAATAATCAAACTTGGAATATTATTCCAAACATACTTGACTTGGTCAAAAAGGCCCTTCCTATATCTGCAACTTTCGTGGACAATTTATAATTTTCCATAGATTATCTATAGGGTTGAGATCAGGAGTTTGCGCTACCCGTTTTATTACGCCAATTTTTTGTACATGAAACAATTCCTTGACAATTTTTTTATGTAAACTTCTGGTCATTATCTGGCCGAAATGTCCATTTTATGTGAATGCAACTTCAGAATATGGTAGCATAATATTCTTCAAGAAAGCTTGTAGAAGAGCCCTGATCCATGCTCGGCAGTGCCCTTTGTAAACCGAGTATAGTTGATTTCCCGGCAGACACGTTGGCAACTGTTCCACCATTTCAAATTAAATTTTGTCCAATTGATGTAATCTTTGGCAAGTTTCTTTCTTGCGTTTCTGTTCTTGAACGAAATAAAAAAATATTTGTACAACCTTATAAGAAGATAAATCACCATAAACAGTTTCCGACGAAACGTTATTTCCCTCACTTCTATTTAATTCACTCTGTGATTCCTAAGGTGGTATGCAGGGATACTTTTTTGAGGTCTTATAACGGATTTATCTTTCCAAAATGTTGTGACTTGACTCTTGACATACAGTCTCTGTGAATCATTTTGACAGAATCATAAGAGTTATTTATTTTTGGCTGTCAAATTAACTTTTGTGAACATATTAGCATTATTATTAATAGACCTAATTCCACATTTGGGTATGTTAAATGCTGGCCCAAGGAATTTTCAAGTTCCTATGTAACCAAATTCCTTTATATAACCATTGTAAGACATCTTTTAGAATATGCCTCTCTGGTCTGGTCATCATACTATCAGATTCATATTGAACGTATTGAGGGTAGGGAGTTCAGCGGAGATTTTTACGATTTTCGTTACGTGGCCTTAGTTACTTACTTCCCTAAGAAAATCGTCTTAAACTTTTAAATCTACAAACCTTATAACGACGTAATGATAATGCAGAAATTATTTGTATATACCAGGTCTTGACTGGTGGTTTCGATTGTCCAGCCCTTTATGAAAGAATTGAATGGAACGTAAGCCAACGTCATTTAAGGACCAATACCACTTTAATGTAGTTCCATCGAACTGTATACGGCCAGAATGAGAATGCTTCGGAAAGCTATCAGCTCAAACATTTTCGATCCTAATCTTTCCAAATCCTCCCTTCAACGGGCTCTCCTAACTTAATGCTTAGTCTATCATGTCCTTGTTACCTAGCTCTTCAGTTTCAATTTAGTCTTAAGATTTTAATTATTATTCTAGTTTGTAATGTTCCACTTGGTTATTGGTTTATTAATTTAAATTTAAACTCGGTAGGATGCTTTTTTCGCAATTAATAAGAAAAAAAATTAAAAATCTGTTAATAGATTATTTTTAGCCAACTAAAAAGAGTGAATTAGTCAACTTTTTCAATTTAAATTTTGAATAACCAATGTCATACTTTTTCGTTTTTTACAGGTGAATGGAATTCAAAGACAGCAGCACAAGAAATACCATGCGTTACAGATTTATGTAACAAAAGTCTTTATGCCAAAAAAGGATTATTTGTTATTAATTTTTTTGACAAAAATGCTCCAATTCCGGAGGGCAGAAATAAATCAGAAACAATATTTTCCAAATGAAAAATTTAAACTATAAACAAAAGATTTGTGTTCGCAAAGGATAAAGTATACTTAAAATAAATTTAAGTGCAAATCATAAAAAGAAGTTTTCTTGTTCCCAACTGCTTAATAAATATGAATAAATATCCCCAGTGAATCAAAATCCCAGTCGGCAGAGTCAAAAAAGAGTTGTGATAATGTATCACAATGGTACATATAAATGGGTTCCCCTTAAGTATTAGAAAAAAAAAATGGCGGACATGATATAAGTGTTGTGCTTTAGGAGCCACCATTAAAAAAAAAAACTTATCTCAAGGCTTTATTTAGGGTTTTTTAAATTTTTGTTTGCTTCTTGGTTGTTTGAAAAAGTGGAAGATTTCAACAAATTTAAATTAAGCTAGTTGAGGTAGTGAATATACACATTAGGAGAATTATTTTCATTTCATAGAGTGTTGAGAACTTCTGTCCAGTATACCTATTTCTTTTTCATTTGAGTGCACAAATGAATGTTCATCTTTATTCAATTTATTTATAGGAAAAAATAATCAAAATTCAATCAACTTGAGTGTCCTATTCAAAAGCAATATGTACAAAAAGGAAACAAAAATGAAAACCTTTCGAGTTCCTAAAGTGGTCACGAACCCATATCAATTCAAAAACCATGGGGTATAGATATTTATCCCACATAATGGTCAACCGGAAGGTGATAACTAAAACATGTCCCATCAATCTGTTGGTGTATTTTATTCCATTCCATTAGATTTACGGGAGACAGCAGTATAACAAGATTATAAATATTGGATACAAGACAATGCTTTCAACACATTTTAAGGACTTCTCCTCCACATGAGTTCTATTCCATCCAAGGAAGAGCTATGAATTTTTTGATTCCCAAAGTAAGAACAAAATCATCACTTTGAGTGATAAAACAGAAATATGTAACATAATAAAATTCCTAAAAGGATATACATAAATATGAAATTCGTTAGCCTTAGTCATAATAGAATACAAAAAATATGAATAAGGGCACATATGTACAATTGTACATAAATATATTTTACTGTTCATAAAGTGTAATCTTATTTTAAACCAACAATATAAAGAAGAAAGGAAATAGAAATGAATCCCTTTTTCTTATTCAAGCTGAAAACACAAATTGACATAACCCCATAATAATAGACATCTACGCAATACTTCAAGTTCTTAAAAACGAAAAAAAAGAAATAAATAAAGTATATGAAGCTTTTAAGTAAAAAAAAGGAAGACCTACCATCCTTACCGTCTCGCTCTCTAAAGAATGATGACCGTTTCTTTTCTTCCGGAAGAAAGTTGTCTTCGTCAAAATCGTACCCCCCAGCCCCAAGACCACCAGCACTGTGAGCATTTGCCTCTTCTCGAGCCAGATACTTTGCAAGGATCCTATTTAATCTGTGACGATTATTGTTGTGTTGTGTTGGTGTGAAAGATCCAAGTCCTGTTTCAGTATCTATTTAAGGTGAAACAAAAAAAACAAAAAAATACTTCAAGATGAAAAAGCAAAGTAAATAGTTGTAGTGAAATGAAACAATTTGCAACAAAACGTGACTAGAAGAATGATTTTGTAAGAAGGGAGTGTTTAACTCCCAGCCCCACCAACAGAGGTAGCCTATTAAACTCATCAAAAAATGCCATAATTGTGGTGTGGTCTCCATGTTGCGCGAACTATGATAAATATTGACTTAAATATAAAATTAAAACAGATAAAATTAGTTTTTATAAAAGAAAAAAGAAAAAATTTTTGTTTTATTTATTAAGTTTAAGTTTAAGTTTAATTTTATTGCAACAATTTGAATATTATAAAATAGCGACGCGTTTCGGATTTAATAATCCATCATCGGGCGAGTACGACAGCATTAGCCCGATGATGGATTATTAAATCCGAAACGCGTCGCTATTTTATAATATTCAAATTGTTGCAATAAAATTAAACTTAAACTTAAACTTAATAAATAAAACAAAAATTTTTTCTTTTTTCTTTTATAAAAACTAATTTTATCTGTTTTAATTTTATATTTAAGTCAATATTTATCAAAAAATGCCAATTAAAAATTTGTAAGCGTATAGGGTCGCACGAACTTGCTCCTATGTAATAGGCTAAGAATTTCAAAAATTAACGTTATTAGACAAAAACTGTTCATAAGCATAAAATTATTTTTTTTAAACGACTAAAACAACACTTTTAGTAGTTGGAGCTAAAAATACGATGCCATGTGTTTCAAACAAAAATATAAGCTTATGCGAGAACAAAAATTATAAGTCTGTTCTGGTTTCTTAAAAAATAAGCTTTTATATACAAAATTTTTAAAACGTTTGGTACGCCAATTTAAAGCTTTTTATTATTTTTCAAATAAAAATTAAATTTACAAACAAAAATATTGAGCCGTTTCTGAGATATCGAATTTTCCAAAAAAAAATAGATTTTTTTTTTCAAAAACTCAAAAATTATAGTTTTCAAATTTTTTAGAAGCTTCTCTATAAAAAATTTCATTAAAATCTGCTTTGTCGATAATGAGAAATTCTCAATTTGAAAAAATGGTTCTATGGTAGGTACAGTCAGTAATATCTTGATTTAAATTTTTTTTTATTTTATTATAGATCGTTAAAATTAATAAAAATAAAAAAAAAAATAGCAAAATTCTCGGAACCGTTTTCGAGAAAAATACGAATTTCGAAAACTATTTTTTACCATTTGTATGGAGGGTACCGGTATTTTTAGGTGAAATAATTTTTTTTTCTTAAATCTTATAATTTATATTAAAAAAAACTTTTATTTATCAAGTTTTAAAAAAATCGAGCATGGAATACACAATAATTTGAAACTGCTGGGGATTAGCATAAAAAAAATGATCAAAATCGGTGCTACCGTTTTTGAGAAAATCGAAAACAAAAAAAATTGTTCCAAGGGGGGTACCAAAAATAACCATTTTTTGGAATTTTTTTTTGAACCATTACCTAGCTTTAAATGAAAAAAGAAAAAAACGTGTGGGGAGAAAAAAATCAAAACCCATATCTACCAAGTTTGAAGAACATCGGCCGAGCCGCTTAGGCTGTAGTCGAACCGACAGACAGAATTGCGAGACCCACTTTTTTAGTCTTCGCTATCATCGTAATGTCAACTTTGATCAAAATCTCGAGTTCAATTTTTTTTACGAATGCATAACTTATGTAAGTATGTACCTTATATAGTGCGACCCCAATATAACAAATCGGAAGGGAATAAGTAAATATTCGTTCTATCAAGTAATTCGTTGAATTGAGGTTTGTTATGTTGAGGTTAGGTTGATCTAAAATTCGTTATAAAGAGAAATAAGAGGTAAAAGTGACGAGCAGCAGTGTTTACATTACTTTCCATCAAACAACAATGATTGTTTTACGAACAAAAGCGTGTCGAAACCTGTCGCCACATGAATCACAT